>VZRL01000401.1:190357-318399 GCA_013397895.1 Origma solitaria | reverse complement strand
TTTTTTTTTTTTTTTTAACTGTAGTATCTTTTGTCCATTAAAATTATTATTAAAAAATTTTTGGCCAGACTGTGTGAATGTCTAGCTTTAGAACTATTTTCCCCCTTGTTTCCCAAAAAACCAAGATGTGCATTTTTACATTATCTGAATAGCTTTCCATTTCTGTTTATTGTCAGCCCCCCTAAAACTGTAAAAGCTTGTTGGCCATTTTTTGTATAATTCCTATGAGTTTAGTCAGCAGTAACCAACTGTTTGGCAAAGAGATCCCATTAAGGTCCCATTTATGGAAAACATACAGACAGATCTTCTCTTTTCTTTACCTTGTGGATGCGCAGAAGTCAAGATGCAACTACTATCTGACTGAGAAGCACTTGCATCAATAGCCAGACAACAAATACATACATGTCCTTTCCTATCCAGCAGGTCAGAAAGTGGAGGATTTGCAAGGCAAATAGGGATCCTCCAGTGAGTGGAACAGAAGACACAAGACTCTAGGAAACGAGGCTTCATTAGTTGCTCTTTTCAGTAGCAGAGACAATTCATGAAACAGAGGAGACACCTACTCATATGGCCATTAAGTTCAAAAGAGGCTGAGTATCTTACCCTGAGAGCAAAATTGGGGAAGTCCTGTTTTTAACCATCCAGTTGCCCTTGCGATCAAGGCAACAAAGCAAGCTATAAATTAGCCCAGGACAATTTGAGCTAATTCCAGTACCCCGTACGGGCAATGCCTTGGCAGCTAGGGTCTGATGGCTGTGAGGCGTCTCAGCTACACTCTTCACCCAGAGATATCTCATCCCCAGAGTTTTCTAGCTGTATCCCACTGCCCTTCTCTGAGGAAACCTGAGGAGGCACAGATGGTCCAGCTCTACAGCTGTAAAGGCACTAAGAACATCAAAGTCAAGACTTCATTTCCCTCCAGCACAGCAGGTTTTAAAACAACAACAACGACAACAACAACAAAAACCTCCTAAACTGTCTATAGCTCAGGAAGTAATCCCAGCACAAATTGGCAAGAACTCAGATAACTTCAAATTGGAAAATGTGCAATTAATTTGCTAAATGCAAGGTGACATGTCTGAGAGGATGGTCTGTATTTGAAATCAAGGACAGTTGATTAAAAATTGTGTTCTCTACTAAGAAGGAAATAGTCATCCTTAATCCATGATTTAGAGCATGATTTTATTGTACTCTCAATTCAAGTATGCAGTGCCTGATTGAAAAGGAAGCAAATCTAATTAATTAATATTGGCCTCTCATTGTCGTGCATCTGCCCTGCACTTCCTGAATGACAATCCTAAACATCAGAAGAAGACAGAACTCTTTATAATCAAGGATATTATAAACAACAAAATAAAAAAAAAGCCCCACAACTCTCCGAACCGTATCCTATTGCTAAGAATAATCCAACGGCATTTCAGCCGCCCTGCCGAACAGACAGGCCTTACATCGCGCTCCGAGTTTCGCCAAACCGGGGCCCTGGCTGGGGGCCAAAGGAAGCAGGTTTCAGCGGCGCGAGCCCTCCGCTGAGAACACCCTACCGCCCTCCCCCCTGCCCGGGGCACCGCGCATTCATTTTATGTGTAGTGCTCCTGTGTCTCACAACTGCTATGTCTGATATTTTCTTTATGACTTCAGCTTATTTGAAGATTTGGCTGCAAGATGTATTTTCACACAGTGCTCGATACAAAGTCTAAAACTCGAGCTCAGAAAGGCAGTCTACCAAACTGAAAGGAGCTGACTTGATCTCTAGATATAAATAGCTGTGGAAAGACAGGGGGATCTACTCCTATTCAGTTTTGATTATTTCTGGCATTTGTGATGACACCAAAAAATGTTATACCAAAAGTACACACAACCTTAGCTGTCGGTAGGGTGAAATTTCTTCACAGATACCAGATAGAAACATAGAGAAGTCAGAAAAATAACATTAAGTCACTAGTAGCAGATAACAACCACAAATACTCACCACCACCTTTGCACTCTATGCCATAGACTGGCATTCCAACTTCTCTAACTTTTCTAACTGCAACTTCCCTCTAGAAAACAAGACCAGTATATGGGTTTGATGGATCTTTTTGCCTGAAGAACTAAGTTGGAGTTTGGGAAGGGGAGTGGTAGAGAGGGGAGAAAAGAGGAGGGGAGGGGAAGGAGACAAAAAAAATACTGGATGTGTAGGCAAAGTCATAAGTGCATGAACTGCGGGTACAGTGTCACAGAATCACAGAATTTGGAAGGGACCCACAAGACTCTTCAAGTCCAGCTCCTGGTTCTGCACAGGACCATCCCCGTGTGCCCAAGGGTATTGTCCAAAAACCTCTTTAACTCAGACAAGCTTCATACTGTGACCACTTCCTTGTGGAGCTTGCTCCAATTCTCAACAGCCCTCCGGGTGAAGAACCTTGTTTCTAATACTAAAACTCTAAATCTTCCTTGACACAAGTTCAGGCCATTCCCTCTGGTCCTGTCACTGGCAACCAGAGAGGAGATCTGTGTCTGCCTTGCCTCTTCCTTTCACAAGTAAGTTTTCTGTGGTCTTTTTGAAGTTATGGATTGGTGGATGGAAGAAGGGATATCTGCTAGCTGGACCTGGATTTCCTTTTCCTTTCTCTTTGGGTTTCCAAATTGTGTTTTGTATTGTGCTCTAAAGGTTATGTTCCAGTTTTTGCAAAAATAAAATAAAAGTCAGCCTGCTGACAAATATGTTGTTTCAGATGTTTATCTTCTCAATTGTTGATGAAAACCCTTTCCAATTTGTGCATAGACTTCCATTAGGGAAAAAAAAATTCTTTTCATAAATACAAAACACTTGTTTCAACAAATTTTCTCTCAGGGTTTCAAATGCTTGAATAATATTGAATGAATGAAAATAGAGATGCTGTCTGTTGCAGAACAAAATCTCTAAGCCATTAGGAGACTGCTGTGGCTGTATTCTCCTCTACTCATGCTATTAAGATTTGGGGGTTAAAGAGAAAACTATATTTGTGTTTCTCCACAGAAAAACATGCCAGTGATGTGACCTCAGTCAATGAACTCTTAAGACATGGCACAGGTGCTGGAGATGGCTAATAAGAGACGGTTGGAGACACATATTGATTATTTTTATTGTACACTTCACACTGACACTTGACTGATTAATCCAAAACACCTAACTCTTTCCAGCGGCTGGAAAAGAGGTTGATTTTTATCTCATCCTTAGCATTCCCATCAAGTGAGTGACTATAAAATTTTTGCCTGCAAACTCAAATTGAAAAAAAGTCAGACAGAATCAATATTTTTTCATGCACTAAAACTTTAAGAAACCATCCAACTGGATATTTTCAGATCTGCTGTTAATATAATACATGGAGTGAGTTCCACTGATGATACTGTGATTTGCCAAAGTACTTAAGCATATGTTTGATTTTAAACTCTGAATAATCCCATTTGCAACAGAATTTAAGCAGTCACGCCAAACTAAGGATTGAGTTGGAGGCAGGTAGCAGTCCTCCCACACCCCACAATCATCGCCTTTAAGAGTTTTGCTATTTGGATGCAGGTGGCCCAGCTATTTTGCAGGAATTTAGGTTTGGCAAACATTTACCTGGAAACCAGAATAAAAATGCATGAAAAAATATCATATGATGGATAAACAGCAAAAATCTGTTATTATTGAAAATAGGCAGGAAAAAAATAAGGCATTTGTAAGGTTTAGGGTTTATTTATGGCTTCATATGCTTCAAGACCATCATGATTACAAAGAAGTCTGAAATTAATATTTCCTGTGATATTTCTTGGTCAAGTTATGGTAATAATTTAGTATTTGACCAAGTGTGTAGGAACTTCTAACTGCATTCAAAATGAGCAGTCTGGAGACAAAGTAGTTATCTGAACATACAATGGTATCAGCAAAAAATTCTACTGGATTCTTGTTTCTCATGTAGAGCAGAAAGAATAGGTCTAAATATAGTCACCACAGAGGCTGAATGCCTCCTTTCTCTAATGCAGTCATTCTCCTGGCAGTAGAGCCAAGTTAAAAATTATTAATGTCTCTATTGCCATGAAAATCTAGACATTGTTTGAAGGTATTTTTGCATTTTTATAGTTGACCTCTCAAAGTATTCAAACATGGAGTTCCATCTTTAGTTTGTACGGATACAATATTGCAATATTGGAAAGCCACAATACAATAACAATAGATGTAATACCAGTCTCAGTCTTGCAAGTTATTTTATATGCAAAAGGACGGGACATTTAAAATAACCTTGAGCATGGCTTTAAAGGTCTAATTTACTCAAAAATGCTATTGTCTAGTTTCATAAGAGAACAACTGGTTTTGTTGTGATATGTTAGATCCTGGAGCTTTTAAATCCTCTAATCACAATTGTCGGTGAATCTGTCCCAAAAATTTCTGTGTCACTTGTCACTAAGCATTTTCCCCTTGCCTTCACAAGGGTGGAAAAAACCTAATCAATCTGGATTTATCATGCTAAATGTTATTTGCTGAAAATTCATGACATGTGGTTGGTGTAAGTTGGCAAGTACCACATTTTGTTAACAAAGTCTGTCTACTAATTTTACCACCAAAGTAGAACCTGCCAGAGTCCACTTTCCTTGATGGCACTACTGACAGAATCTTTGTCAAATCTGGAATGGGAGAACAAGTTTAAAGGAAAGAAGAACTGACTTAAACAACTGTGCAAAACTCAAAGTGTGTTTCCAATGATTCAGTACTTGGGTTTGGAAAAAAGCTGACATAACCTTTCTTGTCTGGTTTTTGTTCTGTAGTCACTTTTAAAATTCTTGACTCAAGCCAGGCCAGTAAGTAGAAACAGAAAATGCTACAGACCTTTTCTTGTGGATGTTTTACCAAAAAAAAAAAAAAAAAAAAAGAAAAGAAAAAAAGAAAATATCTCCATCTCTCGAGAATATCGGATTTTGCTACTAACACTAAGTTTTGCAAGTCCAAGTTTAAGCCAATCTAAACTCCACCTCCTACTGTCTAACCCCCCCTCCCCCCCTCGTAGTTACTGGTGTTGATCATTTGTGTGAGAAATCTGCTCCAGACCGGATTAATACATGGATACAAGTTTACTTAATGATTTAAGAGATAGAAATGTCATCATAGTTGTGTTATCATGGGAAATTCAGTTTCACATAAATAGTCTGAAAATATTTGTATTTTATATTGGTAGCATCCTTCTTTAGCTGGATTTGAAGGCTGCAACTTTCTGAGTCACAGAAACAAGAGGCGGTAATACTTTCATCAATTTTGTTTTGGCACTTGATAAAGAGATAATGGAAGTTCTAACTGTAACAGATAACTTTGAATCCAGATATGATTTATTTTAAATTAAATATGAGACCAAACACAGGCTAGACAGTCTCTGTCAAAAAAGCAGGCCTGGAGAAGCTTATGAAAACTATTCCTTAAGATTTAGTGAAAGAGAGTTAGACGTGAGTTCTCAATAGTGAGAACAGGATTTAGACCGAACAAAAAATGAATGTGACAAGAAAGAGAATAGTGCTTTGTGTCACCCAGAAATACTGATGTTGGCATTATGGTCAATGAATTAAGGTAAACTAGGCAAATAAAAAATATATGTAGCAATTAAGATTAATGCAGACCAAATATAAGCGAAATCAAATGCATACAGCAGAGGTTCAGATAGTCTCCATCTCATGTTGTTGAAATTAATCTATGCACTTGCAAGATCTTGTAACAAGGACTAATGACAAATTTGATGTGTTAATTCATCTGGTGGTGCAGCAGCTCACTAAACTTAGAGTACAAACATGTTACGGAATCTTCGAATTGTAGAATTATTTGGGTTGGAGAAGACGTCTGAGATCATCAAGTCCAACCATTAACCCAACACTGTAAAGTCCACCACTAAACCATGTCCCCAAGTGCCACATCTATGCATCTTTTAGACACCTCCAGGATGGTGACTCCACCATTTTCCCAGTCAGTCTCTTCCAGTGCTTGAAAAATCTTTCTGTGAAGAATGTTTTCCTAATATCCAATCTAAACCTCCGCTGGCACAATTTCAGACCACTTCCTCTCATCTTGTCACTTGTTCCAGGGGGAAGAGACTGACCCCCACCTGGCTACAGCATCCTTTCATGTAGCTGCAGAGAGTGATAAGGTTTCCTCTGAGAGTCCTCTTCTGCAGGCTAATCAACCTCAGCTCCCTCAGCTGCTCCTCACAGGACTTGTGCTCCAGACCCTTCCCCGGCTCCGATGCCCTTCTTTGGACACTTCCCAGGACCTCAAAGTCCTTCCTGAATTCAGGTACCCAGAGATGGACTCAGACATTAAACAGAACTGGCCTCCATACTGAGCTCTGAGCAACATTAGTTGTGCCCAGCCACCAACTGGATGTTACTCCATTCTTTCACAACTATCTTTAAGCCATTGCACTGCAAGGAATTATGAATCCACTTGAAACTATACAGACTTAGGACAAAGAATAAGATTTGCCAGGAGCAAATAACTCCATAGACTTCTGATGAGGATAGTTGGACTGTCTGAAGTTCTGGCCTTTTCCTTTGACTTTGTGTTTTGGTCAATAAAATCTTAATGAATACTGCATACAAAGTTCATGGTATAGATAAAGAGGACCTAAAATTTCCTTCTCTTCCTAAAGGACTGTGCTCATCACTAAATAAGAGAACCAGCTTTCTTCTCGCTTATTTTCCCAATGGCCCCGTTTTGCTCTGCAGAGTGGAAAACTTTCAACTTAAGGCTCTGTGGCGGTAAAGGTATTTTCCAAGGAGGTGGGAACTGTGGAACTGTTTTTTCTGAAAATGAGGGAAAAGGTCTTACACATCTGGTGCTCTAACTGCTAAACAACTGTGCAGAAGTCTGAGCACAACTTGTTCCTCTACCCATGTGCTTAAAAAGAAACTTTCCAGATGCATAATGAGGGGAACCTCACTCCTACCTCCAAGTCTGGGAGATTTCAAGCTGTAAATCGCAGGTGCATGTAGGTTTTTATCTCAATTGTGAAAAGATGCTTCTATGAATATGAGAGAGAAAAGGCTTCAAACATGCTTCATTCCTAAGTGGTACTATTACTTGAATTGAGGCTTTCTGTCTCCTTAAAATTATAGGCATCTCTCATGTCTAGAGTTTAATACAGGTGAGGACTTAACTCAGAATTATGAATGCTATTCTCATGGAACTTCAGGTTCTGTTATGCTTTGATTGATGTTGTCTATATACTTCTGGAAAGTGTTTTATAAAGACCAAAAAATAGAAAACACTTCATCATTAGATGCCTGTCACTCACCTTCTCTGTGAGCAAGCTGCCCTTCTTACCTTTTTCATGTCTTTTAGACAGTCGAGAACAAAAATAACCTGTTAGATCTTACTGCACCTTATTCCTCTTGGACTGCTCTTTTTCAGAAAGAAATTGCACTGTCTCTGGAGGTAGGTTTGCCCAGAGAAGCCCAAACTGTGTGATCCCTTTCTCAATTCTTTTGAAACTGGCAGCAGTATTCCTGGCTTTTAGAGGACATTAAGGATTTGATCCCTTCGAATTAAACACTCTTAAGTGGTTCTGTGAGGTAAAGCCTAAACCACTAGGCAATTTTAAACATACAGATTTTGTCCCATAGTTATAAATTTAACTGAAAAGATGTATTATGACATTCTTGTGAGAAAAAAATACAAGGAGAAATGAATCCCATTCATATGTTTGGTGAAAAGCTAATTTGGAGTTCACAAAGTGAGAAAATGCTTTTTTTTCTGCCCCTTTTTTTTTTTTCTTTTTTTGCTTTGCTATTATACAACCACTAATATTTTTGCCTTGTGCTTTAATGGCCTCCTTCCAAAAAATCTTACAAATGGAAAAACACAGCCTGAGTATTTTAGGACATCTTACTGGTGTATGTTAGCAGGTGTATGCTTGAAACCTTTTAGAATCAAGAATGAGCAACTCATCGGACTGTATCTCCGAAGGAGTGGATAATCTCCTCACAGATCACACATGAAAGCACAGATTTTTATGTGCAAAGGTACAGGTTGATTGCTGTAACTTTTTTTCCTTTCTATTCCATTGCAGTTCCATGGATTTTACCAGATTTACAGAGATGTAAAGTTGAAATAACACAGTGTTAAATCCAGCACATTAAAAACCGTTAAGTACTTCTAGTGCAGTATTCATCCAAATAACTCTACAGTTACATTCTCCTACTCCTTGCCAGACACTTTGTTTTTGTCTGCCTTTAATTTGGAAGCTTTTGGGGAAAGAAAATGTCACTATTTCTTTTGGTAAGTTTACATAAACTGCACTCTTTACTGCAAGATAAATAATGAATAAAGTCTGCTCATGCTGCTTGAACAAGTTTGAGAAGCCTTACAAGATGAGAGCTGACAATGCAGACTTAATAGTTTGATCAGTCAAAGCATATTCTCAACAATAGAATCAGGTTGATTCCCAGCAGTCATCTGCCACTGAATGCCTTGTGATTTTGCATTATCAGTTGAAAATTGAATGGCATCCCCTGAGCCTTAATCTTTTTCTTAATTGCCTGTGATATATTTTTCAGGAAAGCTGACAGCTTTAGAAGGGTTTGAGTTGCTCTGTGAACATATCTGTTTTTTCATCTAGTGGCATAGACTGACTGGAAATCCAGGGATAGTGGGCTTTTGTGTAACTTTCAGACAGATTTCATTATTAGTAAATACATAGCAAAACAAACAAAAAGACTTTCATGCAGTGCTTTTTGTCATACTGCTATCCCAAACCAAAATGCAAGCACATATTTCTGGGAGAAAAGGCGAAGCTGAGAAGAAATCAGCGCTACCTCCATGCAGTAAAAATTGATTTTCTGGAAGGATCCCTGGAGAAAAGGATCTGATCTGTGGTGGATATCTACCTTTCAACTAGTCACCTGAGTAGGGAGGGGAAAAGAATGATTAATCTCACTGTAATGCAGACAGTTAAATTATGTGAAATTAATTATTCTTTAGGAGTATGCACTTCACTCTTTGGCTATGAAAGCAACATGTTGGCATTAGCTCAAGTAAAGGCATCTGCACTGATGACATGTACAGCTAGGTAAGGCGAATCATTCCTCGATGGTTTAGTGTCTAATGGTAAATTAAGCAATGCCAAGGAATGATCCTGGCTACTGGAATTCAGTCATCCGTAACATTATTATTTAAACATCCCATGATGTGATTTTGGTCTACTCCACTTAAGACTATACTAAACAATTTCTTGGCATAATTTGGGAGCTCACACAGCCATTCCTAGAAGACAATGGGAATGCAGGCACCCTGTCTTTGAAGGTAAAAGATTTTAAAAATACAAATGCAAAAAACTCTTCAAGTGATGTTTAATTTTCTACTATAGAGGTATCTGGAACATCTAAATTTGAGAGTAGTGGTAGGGGACAGTAAGCCTGCTAAATGCAATTTGTCACATATTTTCATTAATTTGTTGACTACAGCATTTTAGTTTATCTGGAAATGGCAAATCTGCAGACAAATGAAATCAGGATAAGAAGTTTTAGAGGATTTCCACAGCACACTGTGTGAATCACTGTGAAACATCTTCCTGAATAATGTTGATACATTGGAAAAACATAATATAGCCTGCTGTATCTGTGACTGAATCAATTACTCCAGTACAGCTTGTGCATGAGAGTTCTGATATAAGCTAAATTATAAGAGCAACCAACACATTTTTTGATGCAGTCAATTTTCTATATTGTATCTTTCTCCTGTTCTTGTCTAAATAATAATATAGAAAATTCATGAGCCCCATGGGATATATTTTAATTAAGCAGCTACTATGACATCCATCCTCTACTATGAAAAGTTGTTTGACTTTGCAGACTTTAATGATAGCATATAATTCCCATTATAGCAAAACAGTATTTTAGACTAGGCATAAGTTTTTCCTGATATAACCAAGACTTTCTTATGTAATATGGAATTAACTGCTTGGAAGCTAAATACATATGTACACTTTGCATCCAGGGCAGAATAACCTCGCAGCTTCCCTCTCTGTTATAGATTTGTATAATTATGCTATTACCAACAATGTGGATATAACACCGAATGTCTTGAAAAACAGAACATCTAATAGTTGATCTGAATTCTGGAGTAAGTTATTCCATGAAAATGACATCTGCAAAGCATATATTTTAACATGAAACATACATCAAGTAAATAATTTCTTTAAATATATTAAATTCCTTATATGGAATAGATACTATGCTCTCTGATTCAAATGAAAAATTACAAAGTCAATGAGAAATGAGAACAGGCTGTTTGCAATTTTCTGAGATATGAGAAACTGCTGAGCCAATTGGTAATTTCAATTCGCATGCTTATTTTCCTATTAATGCTACTGTAAAATAAAGAATAGACAGGCTTTGCTCTGCCTGTTGCTTAATTAGGCATAACAAAACTTTCTGAAGTGTGGACCTCAGCAACTGAAGGTATCATGGTTGTAGGCAAGGGCCTGCCAACAATAACATGAAAAGACCCTGAAACTTGCCAAGACTTCTCCTCAGCAAGGCTGGGGCTTCTCCACGTTATATGAACCACTTCCTGCAGATGGGTTGGGCTTTTTTGTTCAAACAATTTTCAGAAGTTATTTATTTATCATATTTTGGATATCTTCTCTTAACATTGTTTTGAGATGGTTTCTGGAAAAACTCAGGTAACTGGATCTGGGTTCCATGTAGTAAGAATTTTACTTCAGGATCTCATGTTATGGTAAATTCATACAGTTCATTACACGGCACAGTATAAACCATATTCTACTGGTTTTCCATGAGAAATTAAGATGAAGAAAAGGTTTGCCATAATATCCTTCACGAGCTTGATACTGGACAATAGTTTCGATTACCCAAAGGAAGGACTCAGGTGCAACAGAACTGATGCTCCTCAGTCAGTGATCTTCTGAGAGCAGATGGACAGAGAACAAGTGGGATATGATGGGCTGGGAAGGAAGAGGGGACTTACTTTCTTACTGACTGGCTAGAACATCTGAGCTGGAGCTGATAGGGAAGTAGATCAATGCTGATGGAAGTAAATTAGTAGCATTTGGGAGCAGAAAGAAAACAAGAAGGAAACTGGGCCAGCACTCCAGAAATGCTCTACCTCCCAAGACTTTTCTTGGGTAAGTGCCACTGAAGATGCTATTCTTTGCTTTGGAGAGGAATTAAGTTAAACCCTGGCTCTTGCTGAGTGCCTGCCAGCCTTGTGCAGACAGGAGCTGCAGGGGGACCAGGCCAAAGGCAGGCATGCGTGTCCATGGTTTTCAAGGAGGCTCTTCTGAGGAGAGTTCAGAAACTGTGGCCCTTTGCACAGCATAGATCTAGTAAATTTGTGTGTATGGATATGCATATCCATATAACCTCCCTCCTTGGACTCCTGAGATCCTCTGCCTCAGCATGACTGTCAAAGGACAGGTTTACAGCCATCCTAAACACAAAAAGGAACACTAAGCATAGTACAAACCTGGCCCAGAAATGTTCCCTTATTGTCTTAGATTAAACACCTTTCTCTGGCTGCATTTATTTTAGGTCTGAACAACTTTATAGCTGACTTTCATAAGGTTAATCAAAACATGTGGAAAGCACACAATTTGGGCA
This sequence comes from Origma solitaria, assembly GCA_013397895.1. NCBI lineage: Eukaryota > Metazoa > Chordata > Aves > Passeriformes > Acanthizidae > Origma > Origma solitaria. The sequence goes on along the minus strand of VZRL01000401.1, from coordinate 306,801 downwards.
ACAACGAAAAAGAGCAGAAACCTTCTTGAATAAGAGATGGTAAGAGTGACACCTGTAAGGGCATTTGGATAAAAAATACAGGTTCTCTTAAAAAAGAGAAAGGATAGAACACGTTGGTGAGAAAATTTGCAAATCAAGCTTTGAAGAAACAGTGTGAGACCTCTCCAGACAAACACTGGCCATGTGTCATTGCTCACAGAACCCTCGGTATGCTTCTCAAGTAGTCTAGATTTTTCTAGCATTTGTTCTTCGTCTGGTCAGTACTGTTTGCTCACTTACTGAAGTCTAATAGCTGGTTTATGATAAAAGACATATCCAAGAAGCATACCATCTGCTTTATCAACCTGCAGTCTTGTCCACAGCTTCCATAACAGATGTCTAAATACAATTCATTCTCAGCTCGCAAGCTCCATTGGCATTGTGGGATGACAGAAATGGGCAATGGAGACATTTTCTTTAGTTCTCTTTTACTTTTAATGGCCTTTGGGGAGACTGCCACTCATGAAAGCTGTCCTTCGCCTAGAATGACTCACTAGAAGAACAGCAGATCCCAATACAAAGACTCTTTTAGTCTAAATAGAAGTCAGCTTGCGTCCAGAAGCAGGATAGCCAGTATCAGTCTTGATGCAGCCTCATTCTCCATCCCCAGACCCAACTGTGGCGCTTTCTGCCTGTCCTGGACTTGCTGGTGGTCTGGTTTGTGAGTCTGTGGAAAAGTCATTTGGGAAGTGGGGCGCATTCGCTCATGGCCAAATGAATGGTATGCTGAAGGGAAGATGGAGATGGAGGGAACATCTGGGAGAGAGTAATGTTTGTGAAGGAAACACTTATGAAATTAGGCCTTTATTGTTGCAAATCTGTAGCTCTTTGTTCCCTTGGAACAGCGGGTGCAAATGGGGTGCCAAAGGGAAGCCCAAACTAGCGGTGTCTGGCTCTCATCTTGCAATTCATTTGGACAATTTTGAGAGAACATGTATTCAAACAAGGCAATGGATAATCAGGCTTCTCGGGTAGGCAGGTATGTATCTTCCACTTTAGAAGCCAAGAGAAAAAATTGTGTTATGTGGTTGCTTTGAAGATGTTTTATTTTGCTTTTTAGCTGGCTCTCTGAAAAATAGGAGCGGTGCCAAGTCTTCTAAAGTTGAGAATGAAGAAATACATTTTATTTCAGGATACTTTTCCTTGGTAATGAAACAGAAATAAAGGATTTCAGAGAGGTGAAAAAAAGAATAAGAGGATGCTAAAATATATTAAGAGTTCAATTATTCATTTCTTTTTTATATAAAAAGGAATTATTATTTATCTTTTACTGTACAATGCGTTCAATGTGTGCTTTCTGCTGTGTATCTAAGAAGAAAATTAACTTACAGGTTTATTTTTGGTACTTTAGCATTGGGGATAATAAACTAATTTTAATTTTTAAATAACAGTTTGCCATTCTTAAATTAAAAAAATATTCTATCCTCTATTCTAAAGCTACTCCTCATGTTTAAAAAAATTCTCAAAAAAAAAATCTGTTCTAAGCTTTATTGTAATTTTCAGAAAGGCTTCACTGGGTAAGTTTTAGTTCTCTTTTTCTTCGTTTCCTTCTTTGAGAAGTCAATCTCTTTTTTTTCCCTGGTTTTTATTTTTTAATCCTTTTTGCAAGAATCACACCTAAACTTTTTTGTTATCATCCTCTTGCTGGAAGGTTACCATTGCAACAGAGGCTGTTGAATTTGATTTTCATGATTCCTTTTACTGTCCTTCTGGGTATGTGGCACATGAATGTTTTAATATTACATTTCTTTCCAATCATATTACATCTCTGTCTATCCCCCAAAACATGAGTAACACTAGTTTGCCAGGTAAATCAAATCAGCATCAGTGAGTCTCGGTGACTTTTTCTCTTAACACTTCCTAGCAGGCAAAGGCTTTTGTCAAGAACTGCAGCATGTGTTGATTGTGCCCCCAAAGGAACTATGGGGGTATACCCAGGCAGCATGCAGCTAAGGCTTTATTTCAAAAAGACAGAAGCAGGAAATGGAGAATCAGGATCCCACCCCCAGGCAGAAGAATTCCTCTTGGCCAAGGAATTACTGATGCTCTTAGTAAGATGGGTCTTGATTCCTGAGTCCTGCTACCAAAGCAGTCATTCTCTGTGTTTGGGACCCAGGCCAGACCCCAGGCTCATACACCCTGTTTTGTTGCTCTTGAGTTGCTTACCAAGTTTGACACTGTCTCTGCCAGCAATTAACAAAAGCTTTGGCCTAAAGCTTGAGTATGATTACCATAAGCATAGCCTACAGTAAATATTTCACTGATGTCAATATCTCCTGTTCAATTTAAGTCCCATATATTTTATTTCACATCTTAAAATAATAACTTCATGTCATCTACTGCAACTCTCAACCAGTGATCTCAAAAAAATTGGCAGACTTCAGAAAATACATGCCAATTCCTGCAGTCCTTTGACTGCATCCTTTCAGTGAAATCTCATAACAAATTCAATTGGATTTTCTTTGAGAAAGGAATGAGTAGGAGTTGAGTCTGTCAGAGTCAACACTGCTGTAGTCAAAACTAAAAGTGAGGCACCTTTGAGGAAATGTCAAGGGCTGCATTCAAACTGGCAGGGACAAAACTGGGAGGCAGAAGCTTTACGGACATCTCTCAGATGTGGCAAACAGCTGAGGGCTCATTATGGAGGATGGGAAGCCTGTCTTAAGCAGAGGAGCATTTCTGTCTCTCTACAAAGATTGCGCCTGGGAATGCCCCTGGCCAAAAGCAGTCAACAATTTTGGTCAGAAACCTCCTGGAAGTCTGTCCTTACAACAGGTTGCCATCTCCTGACTATGTCATGTGTGAAATGACTGCCCTTCCCTTGCTACAAATGTGTTCCTATGGTATGTTAGACGTAGCACAAATTCTCTAAATCCCAAGTAGATGGGAACTGAGGCAATTCTATGAAGTTCCACATGTTGTAAAAATAGTACTGCTTAAAAGCATTTAGTATTATTAGACTGGATTTCCCAAAAGAAGAAATATGTTCTGAATGTAAGATCACTTTAAGTTTTTAGCCTCCTAAATCCATCTTCTTGTTACAAAATTCCTGATTTTTTTTTTTAACCTCTGTTTCTACAACATAGCTGAACAGACTGTTGTGGATATTTCTGTAAATGTAGTTACATATATTTTCCGGTCCAGGCAATCAGTACCTATCCAATTGCATATCTTTAAGCAGCTCACTATAAAGGGAGCTCAAAAAGGATGTAAAAAATGGCATTTCTCTGTGTAGGAGGATGTGAGTGAGAACATAGCTCTTTCCCTCAGCCCTGGTGATTTACATGGAGTAGCATCATAAACCTGTCTCCGTGTGGGAGGCTCCACGATCATAGCATGAATCTGTCAAATTCCAGTCTCTCTGGTACACTTGGTGCCAGCTCAAAATCTTCTCAAGGCTGAAAAAAGAATTCTAAAAATAATCTCTCCCAGATATATAGAATAGGCACCGCAAAATCCAGTGATAAGCATTTCATAAGGATATTAGTGGATATTTGCTTTCTTCTTTGGTAGTGTTTTACTTCCTACAGGTTTTTCCCTGATTATAAACCTGTTTGCTTTATCTGCAATGGGCTCTGCATCAATATTGTCACCTGCAGACTGCTGACTACTCATAGAACTGTCTCCACTGGAAAGAAACAATAAAACTTTTTTGATAAATAAAACTTTTATCTATACGCTTGGTCAAATACAATTTGCCGAGACTTTGAAAATCTACATCTGTTCTCTGTACAATTTGTATTGCCATTTGTTCCACAGATGTGTAACAAGACAAATACCTGTCCAGGCTTACATGTGATTCAGAAATGCATATGTTAATCATGCTGGTGGAAGGAGGTGAAGGAAAAGACAATAAATCAGCCTACAAATGGTTTCACTTGGAAAGGTCTAACAGAACAGGGTTATTTTTATCCTAGGATGCTTTTAATTTGAATCAAAAATGCTTTACCACATGTTCTGCCAGCAGTTCAAAAGAATTGGTAACAAACATTTAATCTTTTTTATTCTGGGATTGGCACTAAGCCCTCATCAAAAAGCGTATGCAGTCAAACAGCTTATCTCCACTGAGCTGTTTTCCTTAATGTGTTCCTAATTATAATCCTATATATTGCTCACTGTGGCCAATTGAACAATATGGCAATAATTTCTTTACAGACCTCGCTGTTCTTTGAACTGCAAGTACAGAGGGCTAGGATGGAACCAGATCAATGGGATTTGAGTGCAGAGGAATCCAGCCAGATGCAATCTCTGGAGAATGCATTTCCAGCTGTTCTCCAGAAAGGGACCAGAGCAGACAGCTGGTAACTGTGCAGCCCCTTTCATGCAGCCCCACGGATCTGTGCTGCAAGGTGTAGTCCTTCTTATCTTTATGGCATTCTGCACCTCTGGGGAGGGATTCACGAAAATTCCACAAAAAAGGTGTTTTTTTACTGCAGGCATTGGAGTAATAGCTTGCCCACCCCCTCCTCTTAAGATTTCATTAGACTATTAAAAAGTTTCTGAAGGACTATTTGAATCAAACTTGGACAAATGTTTCCATAAGCTGAAAGCTGTAAAATGAAGCAGAGAGGAAGTAAAAGTATTTGTGCTATAATGTTAGCTATGTTTATTTGTGGAGGGTTTTAGAATACATAGGATCTGTAAAGTTATGCCTTTTATTCTTAAAGTGCCTGCAGCCTTAGGAATTGCAAGCCTTTCTGCCTCCTTTTCCCTCTGTGAACACACGAAGAACATGTATTGCTGCAATGTGACAGATACCAAGTAAACAAAAATGGTTATAGCTGAAATTCTGTTTATACCATAACAATAGTTTGTATTTGCCAGCTTCCACTTAGCTCTGATGCAGTGATAGATAACAAGAAGAAAGCAGTCAACCAAGGATTTGGTACTCCTGTGCTCTTGGTTGAGATTCCTCTTACAGATCACCCGTCTTTCCTGACTGGTGTATGCACTTCCTTTATGTGCTCCATTGCCCACATACCCCTCACATCCAGAGGACCCAAGCAAAACAGAGTATAGTGCTTAATCTTTAAAAGAAGGCAGATCAGAGAGGCAAACGCCTCAGACTATTCCTGCATAATTCACAGGACAAACTGGGTATTCTTGGGCCATATATTTGCTTTAATGGAAAAGAGGGCATTGTACAAAGCCTTTCTAGCGACCTTTCAATTCTCACAGAGGGTGTTTGGGCAGGTACTGCATCCCAAGCCTAGAAAACAGGAAATGGTCTATTTCACATGTGTATGTTGCTGATGTTACAGGGACTGAAAGGTGGATAAACTCATTTTTATCACCCCAAAAAGATCAAAATACAAAATCTGTTTTTTAGCCACTCACACCCAGTGGACACCGTTGCTTGGAAGTTTCATAAAACCCATTTGTTCTGTACCTTGGTCTGACTGCCTTTGCCAAACAACGCTGAGAACTTCACAGTACCCTACTCACCCTCTTTTAAAGGCCTGGTGTCTGTGAAGTCAAGGTGTGGAATATGATCACTTCAAAACCAGCATTTCTTAATACATCATTGCACATATGGATAATCAATCAAATAATTAAAATTATTGAGGATGTTCAGCAGGTTTGTGAGGCAGTCAAGGCTCACTGAGGCTCTCCAAGTAATAAAGGTCATTGCTTTCAGAAGATAGCACTACTCTTAGTTTTTTACTTTCATGTCTTATGCCTCAACTTTTGGGATCATTGCCTGTCAGATATCTTGGTTTTCCCTCTTCAGACAGGTGGAAAACATGTCACTGTTTCCGTGTGGTTCATAATTCTTTAGGCTGCCAGACATTGTACTGCTCACTACTTCTGTTCATGTTCATTTTCCCCCCACTAACAGCACTATTGTCACAAAGTGCAGTCAGATACCAGGATATGTGTCTTTTGCCATAATTGCCTTTTATACACTGTCAGGTCACCAGTGACCTTTCAATTTCAAATAGAGACTGCACACTTTCAAATAGAGATGGATAAACAAGTTTTTTGATGAATGTTGATCCCGTCACTTCTGTTGAGTCCTCTAGAAAGGGAGCTGGTTACTGTCAAATTGCTCTGAAAGTCAGCCATTTTTAACTGAAAGAATATTCCCTTCAGGGAAATGTGTATTTCTGGGGCACTTTCTAACCTTGAGAACAACTTTATGGGTCGTTTAAACTACTACAACCCTTGCATGAACAAAAGCATGAAAGTTTTTACACCATTGATCAAGGCCAAAGATTTGAGCAGAAGAATAATTGTTCTTTGCTAGAGTCTATGATGAATAAAATACTGGTTGCCAGTTTCAGCTGTGCTGCTACTTGAAGACAAAGTCAATAGCCCATTTGCAGCATCTTCTAAGAATTTAACATTGCTCCTCATATCATTATATTTCAGGATTAGAGCTTCTTTGCTGCAGTTGCTCAGGTCTGTTGAATAACTTTGTACTGTAAGATTCAGTCAGTTTAGGCTGTTAGACTAAGAGTGTTTACATTAATCGTATTTTCAAATAATTCTGTATCATTTTCACTATTATTCATTATTAAAACATGCTTGCTATTGAAAGTGTCAACTTTGATGTGATCTACCACTTACCATCTTACACACGTATATTATTGTCTTCACATAGAAGTTACATTTCTGCTTCTTCAGATTTATCTCGACTGGTCCATGTTTTCCAAAGCTTCTGGTTATGCAATATGACTTTTTCTTCTCATAGTAAAACATCATCTTTATAGTCTTTTGTATCCTCCTTACCAACAAAAATGTTGTATTTTGCAGTCAAACGTCTCAGGGGCTGGAAAGAACCCAAATGGTAGTCTGCAGAAACAATATTTCTCAAAGGGACTGTTGAGTGTGAACAAATACCTTCTGTTTTCCTTAGGGAACCCTGTTGAAAGCTATTTGGCATTATCCATGTTCCCCAATATGTCTCCTCTCATAGGTAGAGGAAAGCTGTCACATTTTATAGATATATATATAATTCTTCAGAACTTAAAATAGGCAGAGATTTGTCTCTTTTTTAATCTAAAGGGCTAGCAAATGAATACACTCTAGTAGTTCTTTTTTATTACATGACTCCCAGGGCAATAAACATCACAGTCAGTTTTAGGGTAAGAGGATCTTTCCTTTGAATATGAGTTGCTGATTTTTTGGCTCATTCAGCAATTTTCTTATTCTTACTTTGCTTTCTTACAATGGTTTGAGACCTCTATCTAAAGTGTCAATGTCTTTGGGAAACTTCATTTTTAAGTAAGAGCTTTTGCAGCCTGTCAAATGCCAACTATTTTGTTAATAATGATTTCTAGGTTCATCATATGGATCATGCTTTTTTTATCCCCTCCCTTTCCTCAGTGTTCCCGCTACCTGTTTTCTAGCAGGAAGTTGCCAGTTAATATTGCAAGCTATTTAGTCTCAGATTAGTCACAAATTGCTGTGTTCGTTTTTCCCTCCTCCTGAATCATCTCTTAGACGAGTTACATGTTTCTGTGAATCTTGGGTTTCTAACCCCCTTAGCTGACTGAAAATCATTCAGAACCATCTGTTGTAAAAATAGGTTGTTTTCTGAATTTCATTGTGTTGACTGCCACTAATATCTCAGAGGCACAGAATGAGTGGTCTGTTTCAACTTGTTCCAGCTACATCCCAATTTTCCACAGGTTTGACACAGGTTCTGACTGCTGCACTATGCCAACATTCACATGGTGCATTCTAATAATTTCTTATATCTTTAATATGTGATAACCATACGATAATCTATGAGCAGATTTACAAAGGATATAACATTTAACTCAAGTCCTGGTCAAACATGAAAATTTCCATTTACAACATACATGACTTTTAGTTTCCTGATTTTATATGTACGTAGTTAAGTCACATTCGGGTACAAACTCTTTTGTTACATGTTCCTATTAAAAAAAGGCACAATTTGTGAGCAACGATTACAGTGACTGCACAAGTCAGGCCATCAGTACTTTCATTCCTACTAGAGACAGACTAATTTTCCATTAAAGTCTCACTAAGTTTTAAAAAGCATAATGAGCATGGCCAGCAAGGATGAGAACTTGCAACTTCCTTTACAGATGACTGTACAGATGACAGAGCTACATGATAACAAGATGTCTCCTTATTTTGTCTTTGACCTATAAACATCAAATTCTTCTTTGAACAGTGACACAGCTTCTTGAAGAAGAATGTATTGTGTTCTTATCCTGGCTTACCATGGCCTTTACTGCAGTGGCTGAGACCATAATCTCAGAAACAAAGAGCAAGAAGCTTTGAATCCCCTCAGGTAGATTTTTTTATACCTGTTTTCTCATTTTCCAGACAAATGCTTCAACTGTTGGTGACTGCATCGTCTTTCTGTTGTTTTCACATTTTTTAGGTGATTTCATGTCATAGTGCGAACTCTTTCTGCTTACACATTTCCTAATGAGGTGGTTGAAAGCAAAAAGACCATTTATTTAGATTAAATTCAGTTCAGGATTGGGCTGGTTTCATCCCACTGAAGCTAAGAACTTAACTGTGGAGAGGCTACTTTGCCCTAAACTTCATCTATGTTCAATAAATCTCCCAGTAGAGAGAGAGCAGGATGACAGGGCTCCTGTTTGCTAAGTAATTGACAGCAGGCAGATAAATCCAGCCCTGAGGGATGTCCCCTTAGACTTTTAAGACTCTCGTTCAATACTGAATTTAAACACTTGCTTAAATGCACTTCTGTTTGGAAAAGCACGTAAGCACATACTTGCAGTTAAACAGTGAAAACTTAGGCACAGAATGCTGCAATAAATCATCTTTTTCATGACTACTGACTGCAGCACATTTTTTAAAAGAGAAATGGCTTCTGCGCTTCTATTTTTCTGAAGCGATTTTAAATCTCCCTATGGTAATAAAATATTTCCTACTAAGCTAAACTTTATTATCTTTCTCAGATTTCGATGTTGTATTTCCATCCTGTCTTTCTGATTTGGAAAATTCCTGAAGTTTATAATTCCATTCACTTTAGTTTGGAAAGCTGACACTATATATTGTATTCAAATTAATGGTTATAATTGAAGAGATAATCTAGTGGTACTTGAAAAGATAAACTCCAACAGTGATTATAGTAATTACAGCGATATGAAAAATTCTTTCACTTTCTGTTTTTCAGATTGGGAAAACCAGCATATGAATAGAAGCATATTAAATATTTGGTCTTATTTGATCTTTCAGTGGAACTACTCAGTCATCTTATTAGTTAACACTTAGTAAAATCTATGTTCTTTGGCTAATCAAAGTCTAGCATGCATGTCTGGGATTCTCTGAAATAACTGATCTAATTTTTCTGAGCATAAAATGAGTACAAGATATAATAACTGCAGAGATTACAGTACCTCTATAAAACACAACCCAAGCTAGGAGCCACCTGTTCCCCAAATACAGGGAACAGTGATGCACCGATTTAGCCAGAAGAAAAATCCCACTTTGGGTACAGAAAAGCAGCCCCTTGTTTCCTCGGGACCCTTTCGTTGCCTTCCTCTGTGCTAAAATTTCATCTTGTCTCCTCCTTGTCTTTCCTCACTAAACAGCAATCCCTCCTTCCACGCTGTATCAGCCTCTCTGTAAAGAGCTTCTCCCGATCCCTTTTCCAAGCCAGCACAGGCATTTTTGTTTGTACGAAGACATCAAAATATTTCCCTAAGGAGAGAAGTATTTAAGTGAATGTCTACTTTAGGGGTATGATCACTGCTTGGATTATGGTAGAAACCAAGCATAGTTAGATACCTATCTGATAGACAACCACTGAGTCTGAAATAATTTCACATATGAGGACAATTACCTTTTAATCTCTACTATCTCTAGAGATGGTCTCCACTGAAGTTGTCATGATCATCTCGATGAAAATATAACTAAATAAGATCAAAATGAAGCAGCTGAGGCAGAGGGGTTTATAACTGACACCAAAACAAATCTACAGGACCAGATTTTTCCACCTAGATTGTTTCAGTCTAAACAGACTGAAAAGTTTTCCCCCTAGTAAAAGAGAAGCCATTAAATAAGCAATTTTAATAGTTCAGTCACCCTCAATTTATTTGGTGTCCCTTTGAGATTATCGAGTGAAACAAAAATAGTACCTTTCCATATCTATATCTTTCTTGTTATAGTAAGTAATGAATACAGAACATACTTTCACACTTTCCAGACTTTTGCTTCGTGCTGCTTAGTCTCATTTCCTTATTTTTAATGATAAATAAATTAACATTAATTTTCAGTGTTCACAGCACACCATATACATCAGCTAAAAAAGAAAAAGAAAAACGGTTAGTAAATTTTGTTTAATGGAATGCAACATGTGCTGCCCCTTCTGTGAACTCAACACTCATTCAGGAAATTGATTTGTCAAGAAGTAAAAAAAAATGCATCATTTCATCACATTTTTGGAAAATATGGGTCCAATCTTATAAGATGCCGAGAAGGCTCAGCTCCCTTAAAGCATTTCAATGCAAGCACTTAGCACCTCACAGTAACTGCATGATTTTACATGTCATTTTAATGATGCCTTTAATAGTTAATTCTGAAACCAGCAACACTGAGCATTGCAGTGCCTGATGCCCTTGTTGGGCCTGGCTCTGAGCCAGCTTTATGCTTTTCAGCTTATTTGTACCCAACAATCTCACCTTAAAAAGCACTTGTTTTCCCAGGATGCAGGTGTTGATATAGCTGCATTGTAGGTAAGATTCTTGGATCAGGTTATAAATCAGGGCATGGCGCTGACTGGGGAACAGAGTTCAGGCCTTGGGGCGGATCTAAACAGGCGCTCCCCTCCTCCTCTGCAGTGATCCTGCGCAGCCCCAGAGTGGTCCAAGAAAAGCAGCTTGTACAGGCACTACAATGTCTGGAAAACCTTGCTAATATTGATTTTCAGGCAAGAGAGGTAGATATATCAGGCATGGCTTTCAACAATTTACACAAGTTTTATACCAGCAACTGAACTTTACTGAAATTTTGCTGGCATAAAACTGGTACTACACAACCAACAGTGTGGCTCACTGCTGCTGCTACTCCTTTTTTGGCCATATGAGAAACAACGATTAACTTTGCCACTTTTTAGAATATGATCAGCCATAACAGAATCGTTCAGGGACTCCTGATCCATCTGGTACTGCAACCTCAAAGACACAGGGTGCAGCAACCCATTATTATTCTCCAATATTAATAATTAAATATCTCTGAAAATGTATCATAGGGGTCAAATCCCTTGTTATCTGATCATACGTTTGATTTGTATTCATTTTGCACCTTGAGCTTCAACCTACCTCCCTGCTGATATCTCTCCAATGATTTCCATCAATCCCTTCTGCCAAATGTAAAGCTTTTGAGTTTGTAATTTTATTCTACAGTATTAAAAGAAAAACCTTTATCTTTTTGTAATCTTCATCACCTTAATCCTCATCTGTTTGCATATCTTTCTCGTGTGACACCTGTACACCAGCCAGATGCTGGAGTCCCACCCACTACTTCCTTTAGTCATTCATCAATTTGTTATTTTTCTGGAATTAATTTAAGTTAGAAAAAGTCTGCAAGCCAGTAGTTACACACATCATCCCCAAAAAAGTGTGAGAAAAGACTGAATATACCGAATGTGGCATTGGAAGAACAAACCCCTACCTGATCCCTTTTTCTTGCCATTGTTCAAGTTGGATGACAGATCTCATCTTGGGATGGTGAGGAAAATAATGGATTTCCTGGTATGGCTAGCAAATCCTGAAGTCAGTAACTGGCAGCTGCTCTTTTCTCAAGCTGCAAGTCTTGATGAGCTAGCTGCCTGCAGCCCTCTGGGTTCCTGGTAGTCACACATCTACCAGAAGGTAAACTCCACTTCCAGAAAGCCTGAGATCCTGAAACTAATTTTTTGAACTTGCTTACTGAGTGTTTTTCATCAAACTTTACATATCTGAAAACTGCTAACCTCTTTGTATGTAGAGCAAGGAAACAAAGCGCCACAATGAAGAGGACAAAACTGAATTAATAACTCTAGGAAAATCCTGTGATTTTCATTCTGGTTTAACACAAGCTGTCTAGCTCTTGTCCTTTCAAGGGAAAATATCTGAGTCGTATCTGAGTAAAATCTGAGTAAGCGCCTCAGAACTTTGTCCACAGTAATTCATAATTCCCCGCAAGTTATTAACCGAATGTTTCTGGGAAAAGTAGCAGGCAGAGACAGAATGTGTTTTGTAAATAGTTGTATAATTTTGAGATCAATGATTGCTAGGAATTTTTAAGGATGGGTTTTCTTTGCTTCTGTAGTGAATGCTAGATTCAGAACATTGGGGTGATATTTTCATGAATTGCCAGTTACCCAGATGAACATGTAAAAGAGGAAAGAAACAAATTGGTTCTTAAAAGTATGAAATTGTTTGTTGGGTTTTTTTTTTCCTTTATTCATAGTTCTCTGCAACAAACAACCCATCCAGCAAAACAATACTGAAAAATTAAAAGACAAACTGGGAGTGGAAATCCTGGGCACAGGATGCAAAAGTGGGACTACGGGAATATTTCAGAGGCATCTACAACTTGTACATACAGAATACCTCTACTACTCCTCCGTGAGGATTATGCAGCGAGAATTGACAGGTAATGTTTTATTTCACAGTAGGTAGTGGTCGGTGTAGGGCACTCAGGACATGGGATGCTGATGGCTGTGGTGTGACTTACACTGTTGTAACAAGGCTGTGGTGTGGCATTTGGCCAATGGCTGAAGTGAAAACTGAAAAGCGACAACTGTATCCTGCCAAAATCTGGTATTGTCCCACAGGCTTTTCATTTTATTCCAAAGGTCATAATGTACTGTATTCAGCCAAATCTGCTTCAAGAAACTCCCACTCTAGGAAAAACACTTCTTGACAGAATAAGTGTTATGTTGAATTTTTTATATTTTAAAATGAATTTTCTTTGTACAGAAATAGGTTTGTAACTAATGTCTGTGTGCAAGAAGATAAAATCCTGTGAAAAATGTGGCACAGTAAATGGATAGATCTCATAGCTCAGCAATTTGTGTCAATGTTTTACATAGGAGGAAATCCTCTGTGACATGTATCAGATAATGGAATAATTTCTCATAAGGGTGCTTACTACATTTGGGCTTTACTCTCTGCAGTGCCATACAATGGAGCACATTAGCAGCACAGCACCAGTTTAACACCGGACATTGAAGGCTGAGCCCTGCTTTTAGTTATTGCATCAGCAGGAGTTAAAGAAGCCTTGTTCTAAAAGTAAAGGCCAGAGAGGCAGGGTTGAGAATTAGCAAATACTGAAGAGTGAGGCTTTTTGCATAAGTTGGACCAGATTCCCTTTCCATTGCTGTTTTTACATATTGAATTACCCTTCTTCTTTAGAAAAACACTCTTCACAAACTGCTGGTTTTGAGAATCCGATCCATTTTTCCATCTAGGTTCTTTCCCTTCATTACCTAAGTGGCTCCATCATCCTAAGTACCTAATACCTCTCATTATCTTAGTGAGTCATTTAGGGATTGGCTATTTAATATCATTAATTCATCATGAATAAATATTAGAGCTAAAATCTACATTTACTCTGGAAGATGGAAAGCTTTTTTTAATTTCTGAGGTCTAGGTTACTTAGCGGTGTTTGCAACCACTGGAAAGGTTTTATAAAGAACCCTGAAAGTGACATTAACAGCAGCTTCCCAATGAGATATAATATTTTGCCTAATTATAAACAATATCATTTATTGTTAAACCAAGAGGTGCTTCTGAGCAGGAGACAAATTTAGCTCTGATGTGGGTTTCCTTCTACACTGAATTTTCCAGCTCTGTAAGAAAAACTTTGTCCTCAAAGGTGAGGAAGAATTCAGTCATGTTCATCCTAGAAAAGTCCTTATATTTTGGAAGAACAGGCAGGTTGGACATATTGAAGCAAGGTGAAATGTGTTTCTTTTTCAATGCCCAGACTGTTTCTTCAGCCATACAAAATGGTTTCACTCAGTGTAATTCTGACAGCTACGACCTAATGCTATGCTCTGATGAGGGAGCTGTCATTGCCAAAATGTCTTTTGTAGGATCACTAGGGCACCTTTTACCTTCCCCAAGACTACAGTACCTATGTCTGCACTGCCTTAGGGCTCTTCTGATCATAATTTTAACTTCTGCAATTTTTAATTGCTTACAGTCCACACTTAGACACATTTCTGAGACTGCTTTCTGCAAGACAACCTAGATGGACACTACTGCCTCTTCTGCCTTGAAGGCTGACCCAAACTCAAGGATGCATCCGCAGTATGCATGGGCAAGGCATAACTGCAACTAGGATTGTTCAGCAGAGTCATCACCCTGTACTTGGTGATGGCTTAAGGGGATGTCAGACAGTCAGGGCCAGGCAAGCAAGTTGTATATGTGTTGTACTAATAGGGGCATATGTTAAATATTTCAAGAAGTGTTGGGAAATGTAGACAAAGTGCATTTGCAATGGCTCATGCTGTGAACTAGCCATCACTTACACTTTTATTCATTGCAAATATGATGTAGTCCATCCCACAATTTTTTTCTAAAGTTAAATCTTCTTTCAGTCTGAACTAGGTCTGAAGCCACTGGAAATGCTTCTTTAAATTAGAGAGTTTGGGTGAAGAAAAGGCCAATTGCAGTTATTTAGAAAACAGCTATCTAGGTTGAACAAAAATTTGGAAGACAGACAGATCCATGGGTTTGCATCTTGCTTTGCTACATGTCTTGCAACTTGCTCAGAACAGTAACTAAAAGGAAAAAAGATCTTTCCCATTGGCTGTGAGAAACACTGCAGAGCTCAGACAGTGTGGTACTGTACAGGAGCACGAGGCACGCTGCATTCCAGCCTGAGCTCTCCTGATTCCCTCCTGACTGTGTAAATACCAGTCTTTCAGACCGGTCTGGTGCCTACTCTGTTCTTCTTCCTACCAAACTTAAGCCACTCTCTTGATCAGGAAGAAGCAGAGAATTTTAAGCTTCTCACCTTAATGTGGCCATGCCCTGCACTCCCTTTCTCCTCCCCCAGAAGATTGTTGCTCTTTTTTGCTCTACAAAGACCATTTCTTATAACAGTGTTTCCATCCTTACTTTCATGAACTTGTTGTATTTCTTTGTTCCTCCCCCCACCATTATTTCTATTAATATTACCCTAATTATTCTGGGCATTATTTCCTGCGAAATTCTGACCATCAGTATATCTGTTTTTTAGATCTCCTGATGCTCCACTCACAATACCTCTTGAAATGAACCTCAATGAAATTCAATAGAGCATTGTCTTAAAAGTACAAATTTCACTCAAGTTTTCTAATGATCAGTGGATGATTAAGGGTCAAACACGCCAGATGACCTAATACCTTTTCCTCTGCTCAGTGCCTCCACCCATGAAAAAGCTGTGAAGTGAACTCTTTGGTATCTGCTCTGGCATGCCAGCTGACCTTTCCATATGTGTCTTCTGTCTCATCCATCAGCACATGTAGAACATGGGTCTGTGGGTCTATCATCTGGGAAGGAGGAAGGCAGGAAAAGAAAAGAGATTCTGGGAAATTCAGAGATGTTACCAATGGGCAAGACCTCAGGTGGGTCATAGTGTGAAAGCTGATGGAACAGAGGCAGACACAAATCCCAGCCATTTCTGCTGCTCAAGAGATAACTGGCTTTCTGTGCCTAAAAGGACTTAAGAGGTTCCCTTCCTGCTGTTCAGGACTTCTCTTAGCTGTTTTCTTACTATCACTGACATTTCGTACCTTTGATCTCAATTTTGATGCGTGCATGTACCGCATTGTGATGACTCTCACCTAATTTCTAGCCATGCTGTGTGGAAGGATCAGGATTTATTTTACCTGTCCTATTTAAACATCTTTGCAGGAGGGGTAAACACTCATAGGTCAAGAAAGAACTTGGACTTGAAGACTGAAGAAGAATACCTGGTGAAACTCCCCCCAAAACTTAGTTTGAGTTCATGGGCATGGTTTTCTCTTTCAAGTTTTGTTATTGTGATGGTTTTCAAACTTGTGACCCTAAATCTGTGTAAGTCAACAGAGAGTTTGGGAGTTTGGCAATACATTTTTGGTTACTATGGAATGGAAATGCCAAAAATAAGTGCAGCGAACCTTTGTCCATATTATTTAATAAAAACGTTTTTTTTCTATCAGTGTGGTGAGGGCGTTTCTTTGGTATAAGGGGTAAAATTGCTGTTGCATGTTTCCAGGAAAATCCTTCAGTTTTATTTCTTAGCCAGAATCCTTTTGAATGGTTCCTTTAAACCAAATAACTTTCTTTCATATAGATGCAAAGATTTGAATGCAATAAACACAAACATGGACTCAGCATTTTGAGAATGCATGAAATACCCTTTCTGCCACCTAATTTCCCCAGAGTATACCTACGCGGCTACCTACCCTTTTGTTGGAAATTTCTAGGGAGTTAGGAAGCTGACTATCTTATGATCAGGAGCATGAGCCAAAGTATTTCTCTCAGTAAATAACATCTGAAGTGTTTACTGGAAAATTTCCTCCTTTTAGGTACTGCAGAGCCCTGCAGCCTTGGAGTACCCATGTTAAAGAAAGCAATTCATATATCAAGCAGGCAGTAATCCCAACGAGGATGTGATATGCGAAAGGGGTCTGGGAAGACGGGATGTTTTTTCTGCACACTGTGCCTAACAATGCCGAAATGTTTTTTTCCCTGTCCGTTTGCTTTAACAATGTGCCATTCTGTACCTCATAAGCACTTAATTTATTCCAACTCTTTAGCCTGACCTGTAATCCCCCCTCTCCTTACCCATCTGACCCATCTGTGTTTCATTTCCCACTCATCAGCATCCAAAGAGCCAGGCCCAGGCCCTGTTTGGAGCCATTAGACAGAGATTGGCACTGTTCCCTCTTCCTGCACCACATCCTCCGCTGAAAAAAATGACCATCAGATCAGAGAACAGAGCCTGCTTTGTCCCCGGCAACCAAGATCTGGAAGCACTTTCAATCATTTGCACTCTATACCCACTCAAATGCATTAATGTGATCAACATTGGGCCTGTTGTGGGCATTTTTTCCAGCAAATAGCTTGCTAACATTCCAGGCATGTACTTCCCTGAAAACAAGACCGAGACAGGGCCCTGAATATTCAATTGGAAAATCACCAAGAGCAAGAGCTTAGCTTGGCACGGCTGGTGTTGATTCTTAATAAGTGACTTCCTAAAGCTGAGGCATGGGGCTTACAGCTTCAATGACTTGTTTGAAAAATATTTTGTAGGTGCCTCATACCACTTTATTTCCTGTGGTATGCGTCATATTGTGAGCTATTCTGAGCCAGGCTGTTTAAGCACACTAACATTTTTTTCCAAGATTGCGGTGTTTAACTAAAAATGTGCTTATACAAGATGAGCTCATAGCTATTAGTGCTGATGTAGTTTTAACTACTTGGATACCAATAGCCCAAGGCTTAAAACTTGCTGAAAAGGGGGGAAAATCTAAGCAAAAATCATACTTCACAGTCATTGAAGGCTTTTTGAAGACGAGACAACTGGAAAAATATCTTAAAGGTTGGATTTTGGTCCTACAGGATATTTGCTGTGCAAAATGCCTTTCAATCTCATTCCAAAATCTTGCTTTTGAGAGACTTACTGATATGAGTTGATGAAGAAATTTCAGACATCCACTTAAAAATAATTTCTTCAATTTTTTTGCATGTGCTACATATACCACTTCCAGCAAATGCAATTTATGTGTCCTTCTCCAGTGCAGCTGGATGGACTAGGTACGTCCTAATGTTTTATTCATTGGAATATGTCTTTCATTGACATGGCTACCATGACAAGGCAAGTTTGACTGTGCTGAAGGGGGTCAGGGAAGATTTTTGTCAAGGCATGCCATTGTGGAGGAGGGTGTCTGGCTGTCATAGCACCATTGTTCAGTGATGTGCTCTTGTGCGAGTCCCATTCTTCAGGATGAGAGAAGATTGGCAGCATTTTTCATGAGACACTTGAAAAGTCAAGGGGTGGGATTTTTGGTGCTTACCTTGGTGCCTAAAGAGGACTATGAACAATGGGAGGTACCTTAAGGAAACCTTGTTTCAAGGCCCATTTTAGAGGAATGCCAATTACCTAGATTATATCTAGTCAGGTATAATGGTATAAAAAACCTGAAAATTAAAATGAATGTCTATGTGAAATGCTAGGACTTTTCATTTCTGAGCCAAAAGCTGCATACAGGGCTTAATCTGCATCTAGAACTTCTGTGTAGAAGAGATACAATGGAAATAAACATAGGAAAGAAAATGGAAATAATTTACATTTTCCCAAAATATGATATGTATGGAGCAAGAGGAATGAGAAAGGAAATGATGTGCAAATAGCACATACTATGGTCACTTTTTCTAGCCCAAACCATTTAAGAGTCGGGAATTCAACTGTAGAAGAGCTTATAGAATAGGACATTTGCATGTGCACAATTTCTTTTCATCCAGACTCCTTTTCTGTATTTCAGTGAAAAATAACTGAGACAGGATTTACAGCTGAAAACGCCAATAAGAATGTTTTACTATTTGCATTAAAAGATCTATTTAAAATTTTGTTGGTGAACTTATTTTTGTTACAAGCACATACATGCCAGTTGAAGTTGAACCCTTTACTGATAGGGAACATAATAGTTTCTTCCTGAATTACTGAAAAAAAAAGTGTCCTGTGCAATTCTAGAACCTCTGCTTATCCTTTTTGGTGGATTCCATGGTAATTTATGGCACTTTGTTAAGGTGGCAGTGCTTTTTGACAGCGTTCCAGTATGTATGTTTGTACTTGCACACCTGATTCTTAATTATGCAGATACCTCACAGGAGACACAACCCAGATTCTGTCAGAAATTTGCGCAAATCACTGATTATGCTAAACATGCCCCCACCCCCCACGCCAATTTTTATAAAAAACTTCCCTTTGAAGTGGGATAAGATCTCGGTGGAGTATAGTATAGTTTTGGTTCCCCACAAAGCAAATTCCAAAGCTTCAAATCCCTTTTATAATACATTGTGTTTATTACAAATTGTTTCACATTATAGAAAATAAGCTTCTCAATTTAGTAAAGTAATGGGTAGAGAATGCATGTAATAGAATGTCATAATAGCAAAATCTGTGATCAATCCCAGCCTTTCAGAGCAAATGTAGAAGTGCTAGTGGTGTCTGCTGCAGTGGTGCTGAAGCTTTACCCTCATGATGTTTGAGCTGATTTCAGCTTTCCCCTTATTTGGCCCCATAACAGAGCTTTAATGTTTAATATGGGCATAAATTCACTGTAGCCCTCAAGTGAAGACTATATTTAAAAACTGAATAGAATGCTTGAATTTACTCTCCAGATTTTTCTTCCATGATCAAGTAAAGTTCCATGTAACTTTCCTTCCCAGCGTAGTGCACACAAAATCTCAGGAAACAGCAGGGCTTAATTAGGACCCTATTTTATAGTTTCACCTGAAAAAATACATTTTAAATATCACATATGTTTGGCTGTGCAGATTTTTTAGTCAATAAATTCTTGTTAATTAATCACATTAACAGCGCTCCTTAAAAGTTGAAACAAAATCACAAAACAAACCAAATATCCCATAAATATAATGTATAAAGAACCATTCACCAAAGCATAAACTACATGTCTAAAACATTTACAAATATTTGTTACTTTTCTTCTTTTTCCTTTAATTTTTTTATTCTCTTTCTTTTTGTCTTCTTTTCTTTTCTTCCCCCCCACCCCGCTATTACTTTTCCCTTTTAAAATTTCTGTTCTTCTTCCATTTCTTTTCCTTTATTACAGGCACAATGCCAAGACAACAGCTGCTATCAGAGGTAAGAGTTCAGTAGATAAAGCCAAACACTTTTTTGGTGGGTGAAAATATATAATATTTAGTTAAATGATGTAACACATTTCTCCTTCTGTCTTGACTTTAAAGGCCTGGTTTAAAATTTTAAACAGAAGTGACTGCAGTCACCCTCCCTCAGACAAAAAGTAAAATGTAAAGAGAAGTCCCATTCAATCATTGTTTTATCCCGGGATGCCGAAAGCAGTAATCCTCAGTGCAAACTGTGGCACTGAATACTGCATTATGATCTATGACTGGATGATGTAGAGTTGATGACACAAAGGCAGGATTATATTGAGCCTAATAACATAAAAAATAAACAAGCAAACAGAAACAGTCTGGGTTTCCTGGATTATCACTTATGACACAGCTACTTGTTTAAAAACATCAGTGCACAGCCACAAAAACCTAACATTGTGGCAACGTATGGACTGGCAGACTCCTAAAGCATGGGATATGTATTTTTCATCAAAGTGTTTTGGATGAAGCATGAGTGACAGTAAATACAGCATGTCATTCTTTCCCTTAGTGAGAAAATGACTCTTACAGTAAAATGATTCCCACTATCTTTTGTTGTCAGTGAAAAATCAGTTTCTTCTTTGCATACAGTTTCTTCTTTGTGTACAGTTGCAATTCTTTGAGATAGATTGAGAGACTACCAATCTTTCTTACTCTAGGTTACTTGTGTAGATAAATCATATTGTACTATTATATACAAGTAAATTCATTTTTATTTTCATTGTTATATTTAGAGGATTTATGATGCTTTCCTAATATATGAACTTCACATATAAAAATGTCTCTCTGCAAATTCTAAATTAAAAAAACTCAGAAATAATCAGTCTTATTACTCTGGAAAACAAGGAAGAAAACTTTTATTTTGGATGCTTGTGTTATTCTGACTTATCCCCCTTTATTTTTCCCCAGTTATTTCTGGATCATTGTAGTTTTTAAAATATTAATTTCTCTTCAGGTTCTCCTTAGCATTTCTGTGTTCTCTCTTAGCATTATCACTTTTTTGACAGCAGCCTGGCTCCAGGAAACAGGAAACCTTCAAGACATTCACAGTAAGGGGTCCTGTGGTCTTCGGCAATGAGACTTTTTTCTGCCTCTGTATGTAAGACATGATTCAAGCATACAAAGTCATTACATGAAGACAATTCCTTTTCCTTTATATTTATTATTGTTTAATATTTATTATTGTTTTCATTTATTAGAATTTTTTAACTCATAAGAGTCCTTGTTTAAAAGTAGAGCAGTAAAGAAACTGCTTTAGCTTTCACCAATCAGAATGTGCCTGTTGGAAAACCAAGGCAGACCAGAACCACTTGAATTTCACTGACCTTGATAATGATGCTGCATATTGTCCTCCTCACAGGCAGAGAGCTTTTCCAAAGAAAGTGGGGGCTGACTACGGGCAATTGGCCGAGCTGCAGCCTGATGGTGTTCATGTAGATAAATGTGTCTGTTGGTAACATGGGTCACAGAGCAGAATGGTTTGAGTACAGCCACAGATATTTACTGTGTGCCCTCAAAACCAGGCCAAATGGAGAGAAATCTGATTCAAGGCTGGCTCTGTGGAAGGGTCTGTCAACATAATGGCTTCAGTTTGTTTGTGATATGGTACAAATTATCTACAATTGATTGTTGAAGATTTGCATGCTTACAAAAACTTTCTACTGTTCTTATTTTATCTACCTTCAACTTTCACACACCTGTTAAAAATGGATCAGGACTCAGGATGTGAGACAAAGCTTGAGTCTGAAGTGGAACAAAGCTTTGTGTGGTCAAACACAGAAATATGGAAATGTTGAACAAGTAGAGATGTAGGAAAGTAAGGTAATCTGTGCTATGAAGGTGTTGTTGGAAATGGTAGAAGCTTCTACGAGATTGGGGTGGTTGACTGTTAGAATATATTTCCTCTCTTGTTGATTATCAAGGCATGGGATATTAATTTCCTCCTTCGTTACTTCCTCTGTATCAGCACTAATAGTCTTTCAGCTCTCTTCCTCAGCATCTCTATATCCTTCTGAATACCATACTGAGATCAATTAGCTAGCACATCTATACACTGCCCTTTCTCTGTGTGTTCTGGGAGGACCTAAAAATCATGCTTTCTATCACTGAATTTTTACATTTCTTGTGGTTTAACCCCAGCCAGCAACCAATTTCGTCTTGCTCACTCTTCCACCAGTAGGACCGGGGAGACAACCGGAGGATAAAATCTAGAGAACCCATGGGTCGAGATAAAGACAGTTTAAGAGAGAAAGAAAAAGCTGTGCATAAAAGCAAAGTGAAAAAATAATTAATTCACTTCTTCCCATGGTCAGGCAGGTGTTCAGCCGTCTCCAGGGGAGCAGGGCATTTGGGAAGACAACTGGCATCATTCCAAAAGCCTCCTCTTTTCCTCCTTCTTCCCCCCACTTTATATACTGAACATGCTATCATATGGTCTGGAATATCCCTTTGGTCATTTTGGGTCACCTGTCCCAGCTGTGTCTCCTCCAAAACTCCCAGGCATCCCTGACTTCCTCACCAGCATGATAACATGAAAAGCAGAAAAGGCCTTGACTCTGTGCAAGCTCTGCTCAGCAATAACAAAAACATCTCTGTATTATCAACCCTGTGTTCAGCACAAATCAAAACCTAGCCACGTACCAGCTGCTCTACCCCAGCCAAAACCAGCACAACACTGAAGATGTTCAGATGCTAGGCAGTGTGTAACATGCATAATCTGAAGATAAATATGGCCTGTCCTCACATTTCTGAAAAATAATTGGTTTACATCTTGGTATACGCATCAGCCTGGCTGAACAGGTATATTTTAGCACACAGGGACCTTTTCCATACATGTCTTCAGAAAGAGGGACAGGATACACATCAGGGACCAGGCCTCCTGTCAGACCCAGCTAGAGGACAGTGAGGCAGAACAAAGGCTTCTCTCTCCTGGGAAAGATCAAGCACAGCCACCCTATTTATTCTCAAAATCCCACATTTTCTCCATTTGATGACTTCTCGATGCACACACAGTAATGGAGTACACCACTCACTCCATCCTTGCTATGGTCCTACACCTCAGCACTTCTACCAGTCCACTGCCAAGGCAGTGCAGCCTGTACTGAATTTTGAAAAGAATTATCAAAAGAGGTAAAATTCTTATAATAAAAACTAAGCAGACCTTACCATTCTTGAAGGAGACAAGCATGTAACTTGCTTTTTTATTTTGATGTTACACTTTCTGTGTCTGTGCTCTCTTCTATGACACTAGCTCCTCTGTTACTCAATTCATTGGAGCCGCCAACTTTCTAGAAAAAGAAGAGTGCTAATTGTTTTATCTAATTGTATGTATGTGATTATTTTAATAATAGTAGTGGATAATTTATTGGATAAGAACTAAAATTTAAACCATTAAAATGATAATATATGAAATTATCCGGAATAAATGTCTCATTTTCTGTTACCAAAATATTTTTTGCTGTTGTCTTGAAGTTGTGCTATAGTCAGAATTGCCTTTGAATTGGTAGCACTAATAAGGTTGTTAAAATATTGAGTGTTGCAGACTGATTGGGTGTGACTCCACCAGGAAATGTGATCTTTTGTGACTTGACTGTACTCCAAATCCTCTTGATTGCTTAATTTTTTTGCAGAGCTTAGGGAAACTGAATGATGTTGGTGACATGCCACAAGATATCATAATGCAAAGCCAAGAGGAATTATCAAAGATTATGCAAACTTTTTTTTTTTTTTGAAACTGCATTTTCTCAGAAATGAAATGTCATTATATTTGTCCTGGAACAGAAACAACACTATTAATCCAAAAGTTAAGATATTCCCCTGGTCTACATGTCCCAGAGTTTTATTAATAATTATGGTCTTGGAAAAATTTTCCTGAAACAGTAAAGAACATTATTTCTTGTTCTCTGCTTTCCTTTCTCAGGTGTCTACTTATAACCTGCACAGTGACAAAGCTACTAGTCAAGAGAACTTGCAGGTGAGAAGTCATATGCAGTTGGCAGCTGTAGCAGATTTTAATTTCTTATTTTTAAAATCATGATTGTGGACTTAGAAGACTGTGTCATTATTAAAAAATAACAGAAACTTGGAATTATCAGGAAAATACTTTTATTTCTAAGGGTAGAAGGATTAAATATATGTAGTTGCTGCTGAAGATAATACTCACACTTGAGAAAATTTTGCATTAACACAATAACTACATATTTCAATCCAAAATCAAATCTTTTTATCTAGTCTACATGGCTAAGACAGCCAACACCATGGGAAAAAGATATGGTATACACATTATCCAAATGTAAATAGTGTAATCCAGAGATATTAAAGGCCTCATACTAAACCAGTGCAAATTCTGAAAATAGCACTGAGAAAACAAGAAATAGGGCTGGATGTTGGATTTTACTGCTATATTTAAAGACAGCGGGCACTTTGATATTCCTGTCCCCTTGCATTCCTCCCGTGTTCTGCAGCACTTCAGCTGTTGGGTGCCTGGCCTTCTCTGCCATTCTTCAGGCTCCATGGTCTCAGCCAGTATCTTCAGTTTAAAATATAGCATTCTACTTCATGGGGACATAAACACTTGCGCAAATAAACACATTTATCCTTACTTAGATCCATCTCTCCCTCCACCTCTTGTGGCTCTGCATAGTTAAATTGCTACTTCTTGGACAGTACCTGAGCGTGTGACAAATAGGTGGAGATGTGTGATACTGCATCTAGAGATTACAGCTTTCAGGTAGTAATCCATATCCTGCAGAATAGTGGGGTTAAAAAAAAATAAAAGAACTCCTCTTGACCTCATTTTCAGGGGGAAAGAGCTGTGATGGATGCTGAAGCCTACTCAGTGTCTCTCCCAGTGTTTCATTCCACATTCGGAGTTTCTCGTATGTGACTCCGCGTTGGCTAACACCTGGTTTGACTTAATGTTAACAAAGAGATCTGCTCTATGCTTCTAAATCTCTACAAAAATATATTCCACTAGAAGACAGATAAAGTAACATCTACATTTTCTTCACACTCTATGTGGTTGCAGAACAATAGAGAAATTAAGAAAAATGAAAAAAATGTTCTCTCCCAGAGTTTCTCTATCAAAGAATACTTAATGTTTCCACAGAATTTCATATGTTTCTATTTGGATGTATTTCAATGAGTTATCTTAATAAACCGGTTTCAAAATACTTAGAGTATTTTTCTTTTTCCACATGCTTATGAGAGAAATGTTTTCAGCCATTGTGGTATCTGGGACAGAACAGAGATATAAACTGCACATTGGCAGTATTTGGAGATGGAGTGCTGTTGGCAACAGCTTGCATGATATTATGGGCTCCAGGAAACCAACAAGAGTCATCGCACTATGAAAGGTAGAATATATAAGCAATATTTTAGTAATACTGTTCCATCCACTGCTGTGTACTGCTCTTCAGCAGTGATGTGCAAAGAGGAAGGGGACTGCTAAGAAATTTTCTCTTTAGGGTCCATGAGGACAGGCTGGACAAACAACTGCCAGGAATGGCACTTCTTGTGATCTCCTCCAGTTCTGGGATACTGAAATTTACAATAATTTGGGGGGAAACCTCCTCAAAACAGTCTATGGATAGATATAACTAATGCCTTGAAGTTTAATCTTCTTAGCGTAGTGAAAACGGAGCATGGTTCAGACTTGTCTTTCATTTTGACAGTTGTCAAGTGTGACCTCATAAAAATAAATTGCAAGAGAGCAAATATAATGTCAGATTTATAAATAAGCTTATGCATTAATTATATTTGGGAGGGGAGTTTAATAATAATATTAATGAAATTGAGCAGCATTAGTAATGAACAGCAACAAATTATAAGTTTCATAGCTGCAAGTGATTAATTCAGTTGCAAAAAGTTTATCTTAAAAGCACATATCAAACTGGACATTGCAAAATGTAAAAAGATAGGTATTTTCAAATTTTTAATGCCTTTTTTGAGTTTAATAACAGTATTCTCTAGAGTCAGTAAAATGCCTTTGCCATACGATGGCAGTTCCAAGTGAAAGTCTAAAGTTTCTTGGGGTCAGATCTTATTCTTTTAGTAGCAAAAGGCATCCCATTCCTGGACTAATACACAATATCCGTTTGGAATTATAGTCAGAATATTGAAGTAGAATTAAAAAAACTCAACTATTCTTGTTATCCAGGTATGTATATGAAATGTGTGGAGAAATTAATAGTCAAGCCTTCCTTACTGAAAACCACCATAGAAAATAAAATATAATGTTGCGTATTAATCCTTGAGACTGAGTGGGGATGTTTCCTTGCTAAAGCAACTGCCCAAGTAATCCTTTGCATGCTACAAGACATAAGTTAAATGAATGGATAAATACTGTATGTGGATATATAAATAGAAATTTGAACTAAAATATTTTCTGCTTCAGCTTTATAATCAAGTATCTCAAGAAATTTAAAAAGAGAGCATTTAGTTTATTTTGATGAGACTTTTAAAATTTCATAACAAAGAGCATTTTATGAAATTAGGAATTTTGAAACAAGCAAAAAGCAGAAAAAAAAACACATAGAGAAAAATTTCAGTTCTTTATTTTGAACAGTATTTTTTAAGAGGTGTAGCCACAAGATTATTTTATGTTGATATATGTGATAATTATAAAATCCTTACTATATGAACAATTAAATTACAATTCAAGCTATTTCACTATCACTGGTAGATTAAAGCTGAGATCTGAACATTGGACTGAGAGGTGGTAATTGAGACATCTTCCTACAATTTTCTCCCTTCAAATTTTAATACTATAAAAAATTTCTCCTCTTACTCCTGTTTATCTATTTGGTTTTAAGATAAATCATGCCATTGTGATATAGTTGTGATTAGGTGACTGATATTTCTAATGTCTTTAATATAGCCATTTTTATTAATTCTTCAGCTGACAAAATGTATTCCTGTCTGCGAGCTTAATAAATTTGAGACCTATAAAGCACTTTCAATAAATTTATTGACATATTTTCACTTCCCATGTAAATAAACACCTAAAATTATTTCTTTCAAAATACCTGTCCTATAAAAATTTCCATAGCTGAGCCTTTTTGCTCCAAGAGTTGTGGCAGTTGGACTGTTGTCAAACACCCAAAGACACTGACTGGAACAATGCTCAGGGATGTAACATGTAAAATAACCCATTCTTCATATACATGAGAGTATGAGAGGACTAAAGGCTTGCAGAAGAATGGTTTAAACTGTGAAATATGATACTTTGAAAATCCCATTCAAGCTATTTTAAGAAAAAGTTGTTACCTTTGCATCATATTATTCAAGTACTATTTTTTAATAAAATGGTCTGCAGCTGTGCAAAAAAAAGAAGAGATCTGGGCAGATTTAGGTTGAGACATGGCCAGATTCTGACAGGTGTAAACTGGCATAGCTTTGTGGAAGATTGGCTCAGAAGGAGTCTCTGGCTCAGGCTATGCGTAATTGAACATACAGACATCATGACTATTTGATTTAACCTTGGTTAATGCATCTGAGCCTTCAGTATTGCTTAGGGGAACAAAATAAATGGCTTTGGATATAACCATTAGCTTTTTCCTTTCTGATTACTCCATTATGTTTGAGCTTTGACTGAGCTCATTTTTTTCTGCCCAGAAGCTTCAAACCATGAATTGGGAATGACATTTCACTAAGGAAAAGAGCGCAGATAAGTAAAAAGCACATGGATATATTAACATTTCATAACTTTCTTTGATAAAAAGATATTAAAATGCTGGAAGATAATGTGATAAGTACACATTATCTGTTCAGAAATATCTAGAATAGCTGAGGAAAATACCCTGGTTAGTCATTGCATAGAGGTGACACAGTAGCACAGTGTTATACTGACAGAACCAGTACAACTTTTTTATAGCAGAGATGCCAGGCTGAGTTCTGACTTGTATTTTTGTAACCTTGGGGAAAATATTCTGGGATCTGCTGATACAGAGAGGAAAAAATCTACATTTTCCAACATAGCAAATACTATGACAGGCTTTTGAAAAATTCTTCTCCTTTTTTTTTTCCTTAGGAGAGTTATGAAGGAAATTGGGATATCCCTCAGATTCATTAGACAAAGCATATTGTCAGTTTTTGACTAATAAAATATACATGAGTTCAACAGAACACATATTCTAGACAAGGTTTCTTTAATCTTCTATTTTTTGGATTGAAGGGGAAGACAAAAGAAGAAACACATCGTTTGGAAAATTTTATTTTTGAAATTGACATATATCAGAGTTTTCCTTCATGTCCTTTGCTTTTTCTCCTAGAAAAAAAATCTTGGATTTATGAAATATAAAAATTATATTGTGTGGAATGTGGACAATTGGCCTTGGACAGACTCAAGAGAAAGAAAATTACAGAATAATTAAAAGCAGAAGAGAAAAATTAATCTTTTACTTATCATAAATGGAAGCTTATGTTTCATTTGTATTACATATGAATTAACAACTTCCATATTTTCTTTCTGAAAAGTAGAGACATGATGGGTTGAGATGGTTGAAATTTTGTAGTTGTTTTTGCTGAGAAAATCAGCTCCGTAATCAAATATTTTGACAACAGCTTTTGTTCCTCCTAGCAAGTAGGAAATTTGAAGTCTCAATTTTCAAAGCCAAATTTCTTGTTTTCCTCTTTTTACTGATGAATTAGAATAAAAAAACCAAGCAAATAAACAAAAACAGAAAAAAAGGAGAAAGAAAACCCCAAAATAATTAGTTGTCTCCAATTCTTCTTTGTTATATTCATGTTCACCAGACAATGGTGTAATCACAAGCACCTTCCCCAGGGAATAGTATGGAACATATGCTGACTTTTATTAATGTAAAATGGTGATAAAATTAGCACATATGATCAACTATTCACAGCAAATTAAGAATGGGAAAATGCTACTGCAGAAAGTAAGTTCTCATCACATCAATTTTATAATCTCTCAAAACAAAATATGCCTTTCTCCCATCTCCCTACAATCAACATGCACAGACTACAAGTATGTTTTACACTAAAATTTTCTCTGGACTGATCTTTGGAACATTACCAAACTGGGCATAAACCAGAGCAATAATACATGGCAAGAAAATAACAGATGTACTTGACTTAGGTCAACTTGTAGTTATATCTTTCCCTTTTAATAGAAAATATGTAATCAAGAAGGAAGATAAATTACTTCCCGCCTTCCTTTTTTTTTTTCCTTTTCTGGAGTAGCTAGAGGGATTTACTTTGAGAATTCAGCAAAAATAATGTCAAGAATGACAGGCATTTTTCCTCCCTGCCCACAAAATAATATGTTAGAGGTAAAATGCTCAATTTACTGTAGCAGCAGTTTGGAGATTTTTGGCACAGCCAGGAAATTGAGAGGCGAGTTTCTCCTCCTGGAACATTTTCATTGGTGTTTTGTGGTTAATGTTATTAAAGGGCCCTTTGAAATGTCCATTTTGAACCTTAGTTAGGATGATACCACTCATTCGTAAGACTTTTCAAGACTTAAAGGAAGAGGACAAATGGTAGTTATCAATCATGCAGACTGACCTTCCAAATATTGATGGCAAAGACTAGGGTGTGAAGATGGCTGGGGAAAAGAAAGAGAAAATGGGAAAGATGAACAAACATCTGGGTGGGACAGGAGAAAAAGGGAAGAGTGGTCCAATTTATTGTTTGCATAATTTGTTTCCATCAATTTATGCTGTGATCTACAGTGTTTTAAAGGCATTAATATCTTCATTGTTCTCCACCAGCAGCCGGCAGATTATTCTTCCTCAAGAGACCTCTGAGAAATTACAATATCCTTGATGTCAGTTTCACCTTCAGTTGCTAGGCATTCACTTGATTCACCTGAGGCCTCTTCCAGCCTCTGGAAACTCCTATAATTTATTACTCTCTCATGCTGCTCATAGTAATGAAAACCTGCATTTGTAGTCAATAGCCAACAATAATGATGGCATCAAAATGGTGGATTTGCTGCAAATTTGCATCCACACATGTCCCAGCCTCTCTGCTTCTTCCAGACATTTTTTCTCCTTAGACTTTTTGATTTCCCCTTGAAGTGGGTTCGTTTCTGAAAACTTCTTGTAATTATGGCTCATCTCTCTGTGAGTTTCTATGGGTCTCTGTGGATTGTGAAAAGATAGAGGAGGCTCTTTGCTGCATGATGCTCTAAGGCTCTGTCCACATTTAATTCATTGAGAGTCCTGCCTGAAGGCTCTGGCCTCTCTACTGCCTTAAGTGGAACTTGGCAATTCCTGTTCAGAAGCGCTAAACACAGCTGAATGAGAGCTGTGCCTGACTGGGCATGGAATGCAATCTCAGGCCTGGTGGGATAAGAGTGACCTAAGAAAGCCAAGCACTTACAAACCTTCATGACCCAGAGAATACAACTGATGTAAGATGATATTCAGCAATATATAGGCTCTAAACAGAAAGGATTGCTCTGGATTTTTTATTTTTTTTTTACTATCAGAGCAGACGTCCATTCAAGGTAAAATTTTTTCAAACTAGATCTGTACTGTGTGGGTGAAGGATACAGACAATGCAAAATCCTGCACTTTGGAGGCCAGGACCTAGCCCTAATTTCCTGGTTGCGTTGGCTGAGTCATGGGTACTGGAACATGGTATTGAGTTTTCTTTAATTAAATACCTCATTCACATATTCCTGGCATCTAATGATCTGTGCAGAAGAACCAGGTCTATTATTTGAAGTTACTGTCAGTGGTTCTGTCACTAAGCTTGGACTGCCACCTACTACTTTCTAAGAGTAGGTGTCCAAAAATAAAATAAATATAAAAAGTTTTGGAAAGCAAGTATGGCTTCATACTTAAGGACAATAGTTAACCTCTATCTATAGGATATTAAAATAAAACTTTCCCAGGGCAAAGTATATCTTGTAACAGGGTATTCTGAGGTTTTTTGACTTCTACCACTGAAACAACTGGCACCAAACGTTGATGATGATGAGCTTGTATGCCTGGCTGCTCCTCCAGTGTGAGTCATTTTTATCTCTGGAAAGGAAAAATTGTATAGGCACTTATGTCTACGAATGACTTAATCTTTATCTAGAACTGAATATTCCAGACTTTGTCGGGATTCACTTATATGGCTTTTTGGGGGTTGGCATGGTATGATTTAGCTTCAGTCAGCAAACAAACAGGTGTCATTTTACGATCCAGATGGTAAAGACAAAGTATTACTCAGTCTGCAATGGCAAATAGCTTCAATCATTATACTAAATTCTACATAGAAATTTCACTGGATAGATCAGTACTCATGGTCCTGTGTCATTCTGTGTAAACATTTTCAGGGAGCTGTTGAAAGCAGTTTTTATTTAGTGTAGAGAATTCAACCAGTGTGCTGGATAACTGGTTGATTGTTTCTTGCAAGAGTTTTGTACTTGTGTAAGGGGGAGCTGACATTTGTTGATTGGGAGGGTTGAGCTGAAAAGCATGAATTTGTTTGTAACTGAAATGGTGTAGCATCTATTTGTTTCAAGAGTTTGGAGCCCAAGAAATGTCCTGGTTCAGCTCTGCTAAAATAGAGGAATAGATGGGAAATCATTCAGAAGCAGTGACCAGAAGGTTTTGTTTTCTTGTGTATTTGCCAACACATGGCCCATGCCAGGAAAAAAAAAACAACAAACCTGACATAATTTGCCTCTAGACTTGATTACTAATTGGTTTTCATAGAATTACATGTTATATCACCTCAGGTTATGTCTCTTCCTGGCTGAGTGTGTGCCCTCACTAACCTAATCTGCATTCAATGGTGAGATCCAGGTGTGCACCAGCGCATTATAAATACATATGCAAAATATACACATCAAACACACACACACAGAGCTTCACACACATGCACAGACAGAAAAATAGATAAAGACTATATACACACCAAATAAATACCCCATCATTCTCACATATGTGTGAGAGATCCTGTACAGAGTAAATTCAAACACATGCCTCCAAGGGGAGGGAAGATACACTCCATGAAGGTTGGCAATAAAGATGGCTCGAGGGAAAAGACCAAAAATATGCAAATATGCTGTGATAAGCGTCAAAAGAGGAAGTCAACATATAGCTTCAAAGTGATCATAGAGCCATACATGAATGCATTCAGGAAGGACTAGGTGGCAGTTCTTGCTATGAGTATGACACCAATATTCTGATGCACACTGGCTGGTTCCTGAATGATGAGTAAAGCTTAAGAAATTGTTTCTGACATTCTGAATTGTTTCTAAAGCCCTTTGTGACACTCACTTGGCTTAAACACTTTAGACATACTCTGACAGTGGATCAGATCTCTCTGAGTGGGGGCACTCACCCGAATGAGAGTGGGCTGCTGGGTGTGTTCTTTCAGCAAGGAGCCTTAAACAAAGGAATTCTCTTCCATACACTTCCTCTAAATATCAGAGTAATTTCCTGCCCCTGTTGGATCTATTCTTCCAGAACTTCTTCCAATTTATACTTAGGAAGAAGAAGAAATCAGATATATTTGTCAGAGCAGTAGTTAACTCACTTATCTTTTGTATCTATGAGGTGAAAAACTCAATATTGTCCACACAGGAGATGGGTAATTCCAATTATTCTATGTTTGTCCTCATAACTGTGAGAATAGTGTTTCTTAACAGTATTGGTCCTTTTATTTTTCAGGAGGTGAATTTAAATTTTCATTTTCATTTTGTATGTATTTTCTTATTAGAAAAACTGCTGGGTTTGCCCTCATATAATTATATTTTAGACATGTAAAAGGACCAAGCTTAGAAAGTTCATATAAGAAATTAATTCTTGTGCTATGTATGTAGTTTTGCACTTTTTCTATATAATTTCAAGTCTGAGGACATGCTGCACCTGAATAATTATACCATTTTTCATCCACTCAGATAAATGTGATCAATATATTTGTAAAAAAGCCTTCATAATAATTTTCCACTGAATTTTGTGCAAAGATAAATGACTATGACGACTATGGTGTGTAAACCAACAATTAATATATCTTTGCTGATCTGAGCACCTGATATTAAAATATTTTGCATTAAATACTATCAGTAAGAGATTTTTCTTTTTTTCCTTCATCATTGTGTAAATTCCATTTTGCATCACTCATTTTGAAATTTCCCACCTATGCAACGACTTTCTTACACAATCTGGACATGGAAAGGGATAAAAGAAAGACAGCAGCTACTTTTTTGCAGGTTGAGGTTGGATATTTGACATCTAAGTTTAGAGCACAAACAGAAGTACTTCTCTAGTTCCACTGGAATTGATAAGAATTTCAACAGGACCTAATTTGGAAAAAATATTAGGCTCAAGAATGAACTGCTGAAACTAGGAGGAGTATGAAAATGTACAAGTTTGGAAAAGAAGGTGGAAGTAAAAAAACCAGCAGAGATAAGTCTGCAATGGTGTGAAACAGCACGATATGATACCATCCAGCCCACCTTGTTTCAGTTCAGTAAGATTTCAAAAACCCTCCTGAATAACTCTAAAACTGAAACAGGAACATTTTCTTGAAGTGACTTCATTACTACAGAACACCCCAGGAGGTCTGTAAACTTGTTAAAATATTAAGAAAGACATAGCTGTTAAAAGAGCAGTTCTTAAATCAGCTTCCAGGTGAAATATGAAAAAAAGTTCCTAAGGGTTCAAAGTAACACTATTGCATTGAAAGCTGATGTTGCTCTGTTCATTTAGAAAATACTATAAACTACTTTACTGTGGGAAATTGGTAGAGGCATTTTTCATTGATAGGAAAGATTTGACTGTGCACTGCAAATAAAGCGATGCTTACAAAATTTTGAAAGATCTTTCGAAGAGTCAATATCCTTCTGCTGTGGCTTACTGTAAGCGCCATACTAAACTTGTCATTTTTAATAAAATGAAAATATCATAATGAAGTAATTACATAGCGAGGAAAATCCTTGCACTTTGGACAGATACATGATTGGGTTTTTAGTCATTCCTGAGGTTTTTTGTTTCTAACAAAAGCTTTTGCACTAAAACACAACTCCAAGGGCTAGTTGTCGACATCTGTCATATTCAGTCTGAGACCAAATTCTGCAAGGCTTATAAAACCTAAAATTTTAAGGTAGCTTAAGAATTTGTTTAATTACAAACAAAACTCCTTGTTCATTTAAGCCTGAGTAATTTCATAATAGGATACAACACGAATACTCCTTTTCAGGGTTCAGTTGTTAAAAGGAAGTTAAAATAAGTATTTACTTAATAAGTATTTATTTAATAAGTATTTACCTTTGTCAAAACTCATTCAAGAAAAGGCCAAATAGATTTCCTCACCATTTCCTCCATTGTTTGATTGGTTGCTGTTTTCTCTGCAGAAACACTGTTGAATTGACTCCCACTGTTCCACAGCTAGGACAGCAGGTGAGATGCACACAATGTAGTGCACACCTTGGTTTTGTACTGAGCCCATAATTTCAGAGAGTTTGGTTGTCAGCTATACCTTTCATGCAGTTTTGAGATTAGAGTGGAAATTGCTCAAAACTTCATGAAGTACACAAAGGAAAATACAGATTCCTGAAGACCTTACTGCCTCATGAAATTTTGTCAGAGATCCTGAATAGAAGTGTGCATGAATGAGGTGTGTGGGCTTGTCGAGGTCAGCCATTGCCTGGACAATTAGCACAGCCCATCTGACACAACTGGAAACAACATCAGTTTACAGGCGATGCTGTAGAAATGCAGAGAGATTTATTTTATATCAGACTTTGTTGAAATTTTATATTTAAATTTAGATACATAATGCAATGTACATGTATTTCCAGATAGGCTTGGTAGTCTGGGTTTTGTAGAGGCTTCCGATTTATTTTAAATTCGTGAAGAGTTTGCAAGATAAAAGTATGTGAATTTCTAATGGAATGAAAATTATTACTTTTACCCAGCTATAGTAGATAGTCTTGATTAAAAACAACAAAACAGAACTCTGGATATGGCAGAACAAATCTGGTTGGGAGAAAGGAGGGAGAAAATTTCAGAGAAGAAAGATGAAGGAGGTATATATACCTGAATGTAAACAGTGATGGCCCTTACATTTAAGCTTCATTAGGGGAGATTTAAGATTCATTATGACTACTCTTCATAGATCTTTTAAGAAAGCATCTTTTGTGCAGCATCATGTGTAATGAATAAATAAATTAACAAGATACATCAGAAATAGATTCAAAACAACATTTATGGCCATTCTAATCTCTTTTTAATGCCTTAATTTGATCTAATATATGGGACTTTGTATATATTTAGGATAATACACAGAGTAGCCTTGTTCACTTGTATTGAGTGGAAAAAAAATTACAAAATGTTTTTCTGACTTGAATGAATAGACATCTAAGGTTTCTTGCTTTTTAAGCTTTTGTACTGTTTAACAAAATTGAGAGAACAGAATTTGTATTGAAATTTTGATATGCACTTCACAATACAAGGGCTGCAGTTCATAAAGAAATCCTGATTGAAAGATTTATCTTCTGGAAGAAATCCATGTGGATAAAGTGGCTAGATAAGAGAGGATGGAATAGCATACAGTAGAAATAGGTTCTTATGTTTTTTAGCAAATGGCATTCTTTTGTTCATTGTGTAAAATATTCCAATAGGAAGGTTCAGTGTACATATTAAATGATGAGATTTAGAAGCACCAGATATGAAGCCCACACACATTACCTCTGGCTCAAAAATAAAGTTTAATGGAGTATAACAAAATAATAATATAAAGCTTGCTTTCTGGGTCATCTGAGAAAACACCTGGACAGCAGTCAGTTGGGAATATGTGCAAAAGAATAACAGACTTGCCTCTATGGGATGCTGTCCCAACAGGTAGCACATTAGGAAGTAATTTTGTTGCATAAGAGAAACAGGATTGGGTCCCATTGTTATTTTTTATACTTTCAGCAATAGATTGTTTACTGTATTAATTAAAGAGCAGTTTGGCTTTTGGGCAAGGAAGCCCTTTTTTAGTTTCATGATGAAAATTCTGTCAAACGTGAACAATTAATCTAATAGAATCACTTATTTCTTCCTACAAATCTTACTCCCAGTCATGAAAATATTTCTTCTGTTAAAATGCATCATGGACTTGATTTGAGCACATGCTTATTATATTCATAGATTTCACAAGGAGAAACACACACTTCAAATTAAGCATCTGCTTCAGTGCTGTCCTGAAGAGGGATGCTTTCCAGGAGTGAAGGAATAATAATAACAATTAGATCAAGCTGAACATGGCTATCTTACACATAAATTCCTTTATTACTTCATCCTTCTGAACACCAATAGTCCTAAAAAGTATTGCCACTTTTTTTTTTTTTTTCAGTTTGACCTCTATTTTATGTGTACATAAAGTTTGCCATGGCAGTCTTTATAATTCTTTTTACAGTCCCTGACAGATTTCTCTTTTGAAAGTTGGTGTAAACATAAATTTGGTTAGTACAGGAAGGATAGGAAGAGTTTACATGGTCTGTAATTGTGGTCATCTGTATCCAGCCAAAGGGAAACCTCTAATTTTCTGGCTTATGTAATTGAATTTTTAACTGGTGCACAGTGTAAAGCCTTTTTTTAAAAATTTGAAGCAAATTAGAATTATAATGTATGAAGGCTCCAACATTTAAATAAGCAAATAGTGGTCTATTCTTGACATTTCCTCTTCTGAAAACAAACAAACCCCAAAAAACTGAACAAATCCAGACACACACATACATACACCCACAAACCTAGAGGAAAGACTTGAATGTTTTACAAATAAATTACTTCCTATAATCAAAATTTTCTTGCTATTTGGTCAAGGAATTTGGGTCTAGCAGGAATATTAATGATTTTAAAAGACAACCAGATACATGTTTCATTTTATATTTTCTATTTTTATCATTTCAGTAACAGCATATGAACAGTTAGTGACTAGCAAATATCTGAGAAACTGAAAAGCAATAGCAATCTTGGCTTGAAATAGTGCCATGGAAAAGAAGTGACCCAGGTACATTGTCTTGTCTTAAATTACACTTCACTGATGAGTCTCATTTAAAACAAAGGAGAAAGAAAAGCTACTTGTGGTAACATCAATAAAATAATAAGATCTCTGTGAATACTCTCACAGCAGTGAACTGTGCTTCAAGAACTCTGAAAACTGAAGTCAATCACAGTTACAGAAAAATGGCAGAAGGAAGAAGCAAGGTCTGGGGGTTACTTCTTGTTCAGAGCTACATATAACCAAATGCTCTAGAGCAAGCAACTTCCACAAGAAATGATATTTTATGTCTAATGTTAAAAACGAAGCAGCAATTCCCAAACTTCATTCTTGTAAGGAAACATAGTCAGTGTAATGTGAATTGAAGGACACGAGTGATTTTTCCAGGCTTTACGCATTTACATAGGGTGCTTTATTATGAACTCATTTTACAGTACCCAGACCTCCTTTCCCTTAAAATGTGCGTAGGAGGTCTCATTGGAGGCAGGGAGCCACACCCCCAACGCTTCTAAGGGCCTTCCCCATTGACCCTTCATACCTCTGTCTCTTCCAGAGAGAGTCGGGCTGTTGTGAGATGCTCTTTGTTGCAGCAGTAATGTACAGAATGGGCCTCATGGGGATCAGTTAAAGTGTGATTTAGAGATTGGGATGTAAAATAGTGCTGGCTGTACTCTACTTTCAAGCACAGTCTGGTTCAATATGAACTTTTGCAATTAGTAAACTTCAGTCAGCCTGACTGGGAGAGTCATGGCACAGATTTATGTCCTCCCACCTCTCTGTGTCCTGCCATTCCTAGGTGTATTCCATACCCATCTTCCCCATTGTAGAGGACAACTGGGATCTTGTTTTGGGCCATAAGTGTTTGGACTGGGGAAGAAAGAAAAGAACATTTTCATTTGTACTCTCTGTTCACCTGCTTTTGCAAATTTTCGTAGCAAAGCTGCATTCAATGAACCCAGAAGTTTTCTTTCCAATATACCACAGAATGATGCCATGAGGGGTGAATGAGATTTTCAAGTGGATAAAACCATGCCTTGGTCTCTCATAAATGGTGTTGGGAGCAAAAGAACAATAACCATCTAGACTTAACTTACAGTAGAGAAATTCTGATAAGAGAAAATTATCTGAACCACAGAGTCTAAAATGTCACGGTATTCAATTTCAATACATCAAACATAGGAATATTATCTTCCTGCAAATAAGGCGAATATATCTGGATGCTTATCTCTATTTCGTTATGCACTGATATGATGTCTCCTGCAATTCACATGGGGATTTATCTGAAGTCTGCTCAAGTCAAAAGGAGTCTTTGTACAGCATTCATTGATTTATGAATCAGACCTCCAAAGAGCAATAGTGAGTTGAATTTAGAAAGTTCTGAACTGTGTCGCGTTTTGGACAAATGTTTAGAAGCAAGAATGTTTCTCCCAATTTGACCAAAGCCATCTTTCTTGTGATTTCTAGAAATCATTCTAAGGTCCTGCAAGAAATGGTTTGGGATTCAGTTCATTTTCATTCTGCCTAGAGTGACCTGTATCACAGAGTCTGTCATAATTCTGTTTTTCATAGCATTTCTGTTTACAGGTTACCAAACACCCAATTCAAATTATCCTGGGCTTACTGGAAAATTTCTAAAGCATTTGATAAGCCTGACCCTGTGGGAACATCTATCAAGTCTTTTGAATAATTTACTGAAAAATTACCAGTACCATTTGCATCCTCAGGCTAATTTGCCTGCTATTATAGATGAGAAAAATTCTGCCATGTATTGATCAGGAAACAAAGAAACTAGGATTACTAAATGCATAAAGAAGGAATAGAAATAATGAGGTAATTATTAAAATATAGAAATGGAAAATGGCGTGCTTTGACCTAGGGAACTAATGTAATTATAAGACACTCTTAAACAGGAAATATTATTGAAAATAATCAGGAATAAATGGGAACTGTTCATTATGTCCTCAGAGATACTTTAGCATCTAATTCAACTGCCCTGTAGTTTTTATTTATGTATTTGCCTAAGATGCTCAATTTTTCCACTTATATACTGGTGCAGTAGGGTAATTGAGCTCCCCACAGCCCAGAACTTTAAGCAAAATCTCACTGATTCTGAGCCAGCCTTCTTACAAAAAATGGAGTTTAACTTACTGCAACTATTGCAAAATCCTCTAAAAAGGATATATGCAGTTGAGGTTCATTGCGTGCTTCCTAAGCTTTCTGATGGAAGCAGGAAGGCTTAGGACTGGATCCATGCTGCTCCTCAAAGCTCTGATGTGACATCCATCTTATCCCACATAGACCATTCTAGATGCTGGACAGTTGTCCAAGTTTGGATTAAATGTTCCGTGTTGTGATTGTTTCAAAAAAGAACATTGACACCTATTCTAATCAATTCTCATCTCGTCTCTTCATATGATTTCTCATCAATCAGCTGCTAACCATCAAACACACATCCCTTTCTTCTTCTGCATTTCATCCTCCTTAGTTGTTATCAGCTTATTTTACAGATGTCTAACCCCCACTACTACTGTTAAAGGGGATCCTGGGAATATAATAAGGTCCAAGATCTGACAGCAGGACCCTTGAGGCTTAGCTATTGAAATGTCTACATGCTTTGAAGGAGCTCATCTGCGTGCATCTGTTACTTGAGATAATCTTTTGGGGTAAAAAAAACCCACACAAGAAAGATTTCTCTCTTCAAAAAGATATGAAGATATGAAATTGTTCAGCCATAAGGAAGATAGCATTGAGAATTTACAGAACTCATAGCTGCAGTCTCAGTGGCAGAAAATCAAGATAAATGAGATATAGTCTGAAAAAGACTGGATAAACATTACTTGTTTTAATAGAAATTAGTAATACATTTAGTGGTATTAACAGACAGAAATTAGATGATGAAGGTCCTTTATCACTTCGGTTGGTAGGGTAAAATCCAGTGGGAAGTAATTTGGAAATTTCCTGAGCAAAAGCTGAGTGAGAAATGAGTAAAACCTGCAGAACAACTTTATAAAAGCAGAGTTTTTTTACTACTGGAGTTCACTGTGACTTAAGTTGGAAGAAATCTCTTTAATGCAGGAAGACCTTATTTGTGTATCAAGATGTAGAAGAACACACAGCTGGAGACTGAAAAGAAATTGCATCTGCACATACACCACCTTGTATGAATGACAGATGTGTGGAAGCCATCAACGTTACCATTCTGCTTTGTCTCACACTGGCTACTGCAGGATGCTAAAGGAGAGTTTGCTTCCCTATGACACGACCTAATGGCTGTTGGATTTGGTTGTTCCCTGGGAGAAGCAGAAAAGACCATTTAGCATACAAAGAAAGTGACTCTCTGCCTTAAGTATGCTTTTAGTCCCTATCTTCTAAGACAAAGTGTTATGTTAGTTAGTAACACATTTCTGTGGTAAACAGTTCTAAGGTATACGATAAATTCAGTGGTAAAACTGGAAGCAGAGGGGAAAAAAAGCTGATGATACTGAGAGGCCACTTCCACTTAAAACTACATCTTAGAATTCAACATCAAAAGCCATGGATGGCCACAGATTGAGCAGTGCCTGTGCTGTGCACACCATTTAGGAAGCAGTTAGCTAGAGGAAGGGTTTAACCAATTACACTATTACACAGAGATTTTTTTTTATTGAGTGTTTGCTTATTTTCTTAAGGAAAAAATCTGCTATTTAAATGAAAACATATTATCAAAGTTTCATTGAAGGAATTGGCAATTCAGAAATTTTAAAAAAGGGAATATCCATGCTGTGTTTTATCCTGGCAGCAGCAAAAGGAGGCTGTGTCAAAGGCATAACTGTCGAACTTACCTAATGCATGATCTGACTGAAAACAAAAGGCTTGCACCAGGTAAGGTTCTGTCTTCTTATGCCTCTGACAAATGTTTCTTTCTTTGAGATTGTGCTGCTTCTGCTGAATGTGATTACTGTTGAGACTCCAGCAATATTATATGTTATATACCAAATGTGGGACTTTTTCCACCATTCTGTCTGAATTTCTCTGATTTCCATCATCTATTACAAAACAAACTGCATTGATCAGCACTTGTGTACCTGTTGTTTATCTTAGTGTCCTGAAGGAGATTTAAAAAAAAATGAAAGGAAAGAAAAAAAGCTACTACTTCATCTTTGAAGTGGCCAGGCTGCAAAGGGGAAGTAGTTAATTCCCCATGGGTAGGCACAAACATTCCTTCACTTGTGACATGTGTAAAGGTTGCTGTTTGGAGCAGACTCTTTTCAGGACCCATTTCTTCTGGGCACTTACATTTCTAAACCTCTCAAGAGGGCTGTACTTCTCAAAAAGAGAGTGGAAGCTCTGGTGTTCTGGGCTAAGATTACACCAGCATTT
The DNA here is from genome assembly GCA_013397895.1 of Origma solitaria. Classification (NCBI taxonomy): domain Eukaryota; kingdom Metazoa; phylum Chordata; class Aves; order Passeriformes; family Acanthizidae; genus Origma; species Origma solitaria. Next base: position 265,624 of record VZRL01000401.1, on the reverse strand, counting down.
TTGTGAACAAACTTTGGATCAATCCAGAGTTGGAAGTGAACATGAAAAGTGTCAGTAACTCTTTTATAAGTCTTTTTGTGGTGCATCTGATTGACCCGCATTATGATGCACAATAGCATGAAAGAGTGTTAGTAATCAGTGTTAATGAATACATGTACCTACCTGATTCATATCCTGGGCATTACCCCTCACTAATGCTTTTGTTTTGTATTCATTAAAATTCCCATCATGACACAAAATGCTGAACATTTACTATAACAGAAACAAAAGCAAACAAAAAAATGAGACACATTTCTTGCAAATTTCAGTCAAAAAAGATATAAATAAGGAAATACCATAGCACAGGGACATTGTCCCAGTCCTACTTTACTTTAGTTCATTAATTGTTTTTAGAAAAGATATTTGTAGTGAGACCTCAGGCGAATACTCAGAGAGAACTTGTGGCATAATCCTTCTCTGTCCCCCCCCTTCCCCTTCCCCCACCTACAAAGGAGTCTGGTTATTCGTTTCTTCCCCCACCCTGCTTTAGAGTCCAGGAAGGAGTTAGAGAAATTCAGTCTTCATTATTTAGATTTATGTTACCTTTTCATCAATCTCCTACAACATGTTTACTGAGAAGGAAAGGAGAAAAAGGGTCCATTTGGGAAAGGCACTGTGATATCACTAAAAGAACTGGGGAACATGACATAAGCTTGTACAGTGACAAGACAAAAGGCTTCTCTGCATGTAAGACACAAAGAAGGCCAAAAACCTGTTTTTCTGCACCTTTCTTTTTCTATGCCACTTACTGGCAAGATGATGTATTTGATGCGACTATTTGTAGGTCAGGAATGGAGAAACCTGGTGTAGAAAGAGTCTAGCTGTGCTCAGAAGGATCATTTTGCAGCTCCAACTGTCTCACAAGCCTGGACTTCCAACTACAGGTACCCTTTTCCAACCTGATAGGGAAAGACAGAGAATTCTTTTTTTTATCCTCCTGAAAAATTAAGAAAAAAAAGAACACACATTCTACTCTTCTACTCAGTGCTATGAGAACATTAGCACTGGAACTGGCATGTTCATGTTAAAGTCAAACACAGGGGAGTTCTTTGTTCAGATATCGTGAGGTTTATTTTCTGATGTGATGTCTATCAGACTGAGCCTTCCAGGGCTTTAGGTAAAAAAAAATAATTATTAGTTTGAGGATTAATCTGAGGATTCCTCATGGACATAGGTATAGGAACTGTGTTGCTCACAACTTCCAAGACAGCAGCTCTTCCACAGGTGCATCAAAGCAGGTATAAATTTAGTAAAGAAGATACAAACATTAGACATAAAGAGTCTTAAAGCATGAAGGAGCAGTTTCTTGAACGTGGACTCCAAAGTCAGACTTACATGTCCCTTCAGGAAATTAGTTGCTGGTGTCCTTCAGGGACCACTTCTATTTAATATTTTCAGTGATGACATAGACAGAGGGATCAAGGACACCCTCAGAAATTTTGCAGATGACACCAAGCTGAGTGGTGCAGTTGACACACCTGAAGGATGGGGTGCCATTCAGAGGGACCTGGACAAGCTTGAGAAGTGTGCCCCTGGGAATGTCATGAGGTTTTAACTAGACCAAGTGCGAGGTGCTGCACCTGGGTTGGGCAATGCCTGCTGTCAATACAAGCTGGGGAACGAACAGTTCTTCCAAGAACAACTTGCGGGTGCTGATAGGTGAGAGGCTGGACATGACCCAGCCATGAGCACTGAGCCCAGAAAGCCAAACATGTCCTGGGCTGCATCCAAAGCAGCGTGGGCAGCAGGGCCAGGGAGCAGATTCTGCCCCTCTGCTCTGCTCTGGTGAGCCCCACCTGCAGTGCTGCAGCAGCTCTGGGGCCCCAGCACAGGAAAAACATGGACCTGTGGGAGAGAGTATGGAGCACCTCCTCTATGAGGAAAGGCTGAGAGAATTGGGATTGTTCAGTTTGGAAAAGAGGCAGCTCTGAGGTGATGTAATTGTGGCCTTCCGGTACCTGAAGGCAGCCTACCTGCTGGATGGAGAGTGACCATTTACAGGCAGGTAGTGACAGGACATGGGGGAATGGATTCAAACTGAAAGAGAGTGGGTTTAGATTAGATATTGGGAAGAAATTCTTTACTGCAAGGGTGGTGAGGCATTGCAACAAGTTGCCCAGAGAAGCTGTGGATGCCCTGCACTTGTAAGTGTTCAAAGCCAGGTTGGATGGGGCCCTGAACAACCTGGTCTAGTGAAAGGTGTCCACTTATGGAAGGGAATTTAGAGCTATGTGATCTTTAAGGTCCCTTACAATCCACCCCATTCGCATTATATCCACACTCATAGATGATTCTATGAGATAAGTGTGGTTTCCCATATGGATTACAGATGTGAAATCCAAAAATTACACTTTACATATAGAAAGTTCCAGAGTTAAAACCAGAATGTTTTTCACCCAGGTTACACTGGCATCTCCTCAATGACTTATGTCTATGCAGTTTCTTAGCTCATGAGATGAGAGTCCTCTGACTGGGATTTTTTTTCTATAATGATTATTCCCATTCAGGCAACATAATTAATTCTACTGAAACCTCATTTTCCAGACAGTTCACTACCACTAAAACCAACTTGTGTTTGTTTGTTTGGAGGGGAGGGTGTTTAGACATTCTCTATAATTCATATAATCAGCCCTCTAATTCTAGTAATGTCTGTGGTTCATACAGCCAAGTAAGGCATCCTGGTTTGTATAATTCAGCTACAATCCTATTTGGCCGTGTAATATTATTCAGTAATTCAGCTGTGCTTTTATGCTTCTCTCATGATGGTATGAACACTTGCTACCCATCGTCGTCCTTCAGATTCCCCCATTTCACAGGTGGGGAAAGTGAAGAGCAGAAAGCAAAGCTTTCAGTTAGTGAGAGAAGGGCAATGCCTGGAGAATTTCTGTCAGATTTCCTAAAGCACAGTGGTGGAGTATTTGCCTACTGCTGAATGCACCCTAATTCCAGATAGACACCCAACAACACATTTTATTATATACCTTTTCTAGAAGTACAAATATTGGATTTTGTTGTTCCAGTAGTAGTCAGATGCAGTATTGGTGTAAAATCGTGTTTGTTCTTTAGGCTTTGCCATCATTCTGTACAACTGGAGTTTCTTTGATGCTGAAAAAGAAGGAAATCAAACAGAAACTCCAAACCAAGAAACCCTAAACAAACAAACAAACAAACAGAAAGTTTCTTTCCTGCAGAAGAGCAAAAATAGACTGAAGCTGATCCCCACTAATTACCCTTGTTGAAAGCTTGGCTTTTTTAAGTTGCTTAAAAAAATAACTTTGCTGAGGGCAAGCTCTATCGCGCTCTGAGTGACGATTGGGAAGCCCAGATTTAGGCATGCTGTATTTTGGACCTCACCCAAATGATCTGTTTCTCATCCTTATTTACTTCACTTCATGATATGACTCAACTCATTAAACATTTCAGACTCAACTTAGGTCCAAGAGAAAGTGTTTCCATCCTGCCAAGGATTTCAGAGATGGGGTTCTATTATCCATCGTACTACTAAACGGGGACTTCCTGCTACTCAGTTCTGAGTAATAATTTGGAAGTGAGACCTTGGTATTCCCTCTGAATGACTGCGCTGTGGTTCAGGGTGAATCACTTGCTCAGTAGGTACGTTAAGGAGAGGGCAAATTGTGCTGTAATTGATTCTTATTTTGTAACTGGAGTGTATATTTTTCACTCAGCTCATTTGCTTCATCAGCATCAATTCAGCCTTCCAGCAAACCGCACCCTTTCCAAAAATTATTGCAGGAAGAGGAGGCTGAGCAAGCACGGCCACTCATTTCCCTCTGGGAAAATTGCCTCATATCATCCTTCAGGGGATGCTCTCATAAAGAAAACCAGAGATCTTGTAATTTTTTATTCCTTAGTGATAAAGTCACTGCACCTGCTGTGTGATGGCAATCACACCGAGTTCCTGTACTTTCTAACATCATCCAAGCAATGTTTTCGCAGACTTTCTTTGGAACTCTTCCACTTGCCTCTCCTGGATTCTCTTCGCTTCCAGATGGAAGATTAGTAGCTCATGAGATCAATAACCTGGAAAAAAACAGTAGCCCAGGAGGTTCTGTTTCAAAATTAAATTGTCCAAATTGAACTAGCTCAGAGCTGGTTGACATTTTTTTTGAACACAATTTCCCCTATAAATGTTGAACTGACTTCTTTGGAACGAACCTTCAAAGGCTGCATTACAAAGTCTTATTACATCCTTTCTGTATTGCACGGGCCACAGAGCCAGGATTAGGGCCATAGAACAAGGATTTGGGCCAAAAACTATACTCATAAAATTCTCTTTAAATACTATATCTGGTAACAAATAATTATAACAAGACTCTGTCTGGAATGAAATCAATCACCATTGTCAAAAACCAGACACCTTTTCCCCTGTGAATAATCTGATTGTGCATATTTCACACATCTAATGGCTTACACAGACAAAAAAATTATGGCCACAATATTTACAAGTAGACTAGAGCAATTGACACCCTGTTCATAAGCGAGAATCAAGACTTTTAAAGGTTCAAACCTCTACAAGCTGTCACAGATTGAAGAAAAATTTAAAAAATAAAAAAATTTTAAAAAAGAAACACTTCATATTTAAATGCCCATTTCTGTATTTAAGACCAGAGACAAACAGGGATTTACAAACTGGGATGTTGAACATAGTGATGCCTACATGTTTCAAGGGCATAACTGAAATCACTGAACTAAGGAAGTAAGAGCTAAGAAACATGATCAGGAGAGAGTGAGGTTTCTAGGAGAGGGGTCTAGATTAATTATCTCTTCAAATGGTAAAACACCTTCATTTATCAGTAGGGACAGGTATTAGGGCATGTCTGAAACTGTAGCAAGAAACTTTTAGAACTTATGGAGTTTACACTGACCAAAAATAAACATTCTGCAAGAGGTAATTCAGAGCATCTAAATATGGATTTTTAGGCAATTTGCTCTCTTTTTTCCTATGAACATTTGGATGAAAGGGGCAAAACCATGTCTCTTAGAGCCATGAAGTGAAACCTAGGAACACAAACTATCAACCCAGTGAGTGTACCTACACTGCTAAAAGGAAGAGGCTCAGGGAGAAGGTTGATAATTGAAACTCTGATTTTGCAAAGTTTAATTACTATCTGTCTCTCTCTGGCTCTGTGCTAGACTTCTCCATCTAGTTTTTTTCAATATCTATCTGCCTGGAGGAGGTCTATCTCTTGGCAGAAAGCCAGTACCTCGGTATTCTCCTCTATTTACCAGTAGAGCTAATGTGATTAGTGTAAGCTGTTGTTTTAAGTGAAATAGATCATCTCTGAAGGATTTTTGTGTATGCTCCACTGATTTTTATCAGAGCTCAGGTGAGAATCTGGCTTCAAAAAAATTAGTTCATCTCTTCCTCATCAGAGCTAGATGCCTCAAATATTTAAATACATCTGCATGTTGTTTTGTCTCACTTGATGCTAGATTTAAATACTTCTTATTTTCTATTTTACACACTGAGCACACGAGTGAAAACAAAATACCAGCAGGCAAAAGGGATCTGAATGCAATTTTTATAGGATCACTAAAGGTTGGAGACCGTAAGAAGGTGGAGAAAGGGGAAGATACATCAGCGTTCTATTTCTGTGAAGGAAAAGGTTTCCAGAGAGGTCCCTGTACCTGGGATCCGCCAAGATAGATGTGAGATTGAGTGCTGTAACAGAACTGAAACACTGAGACAGTCCTGCTCTGGGAGGCCTAAGCCCGCATTTGTTCCAGCTCTGCAGACTGGCTACAGAGAAGTATATTTGAAGCTTAGTTCCTCCCCTGCACAGAACAGATGATAATGTTACTTTTATCAGCTCTACATATTTGTTTACAGCAGAGTCTAATGTTTGTGAACCAAGGAGCAGAGATGCTTTCCTCTAAAGAAAATCAGCTTTCCAACAAAAACTTGTCAATACAGCAGGAGATATTTCTTCATTCAGAGTCTATATCTGCAAGGCAAGTGAGACTCATCCTCTTTTCCCCAGTGCCTGCCACCAAGAATGGAAAATTTGAGGGTGTGCAGAGCTTTGAGGCAGCACCCAACAATTTGAAAGTTACATCTTGTGCCCTTTTTGCAGAAGACTTTTCATGGTGAATGCGACTGCAGCTACCAAATTCACCGTGTTCACGTATCCTTGTTAAGATTATGCAGTAACAGGTGTCAGCAGAGTTCCTGTTTCTTATGCTAGAGCCAGCTGAAGCTGAAGGCTGCCATATACCACCAAAATATCTGAAAAGCTACACAGAAAAGCTCCCTTGACTGTGGTACCTCTTATTCATGGGAATCTTTCCAGGGTAAGCAGGGAAACATTTTTCTACTTTATCTTAGTTTGTTCAAGGAACTGAAATCATCCAGTACTGAGTCACATGCCATTTGCAGAGCCCCTGACTACGGCAGAGCAAATTCTAAGAAATCCTTTATTCAGAGTGTCCTCCGCTTCGCAAGGCCCTGGAATTTGGGTGACCACAGGAAACAGTTGAGAGGTTTTCCAGCCTGACCATATCAGCCGTCTCACCACAAGAACTTCCTATTTTGGCTGAATCCCTTCAATCAATTTGAGGCTGCTCTGTGTGATCAATAGGAGGGAGTTTAAGGACGGCTTGTTTGCCTTATGTTTGTGAAGTGGTTCTTGTTCTCTGGTTTCTCTATCATATGGCAGAGCTACTACTGTTTGCTTTAAGGCTTTAAATCATTGCTAATTTTTACAAAGAAAAGCATAGAGTAAAAAGCACATATTTTATACTAAATCTCTTTAAAAGTTAACAGTAAAATAAACAACATGAAAGAGAACAGGAAAAGACTTGGGATAAATTGCACAATAAGATAGATGATGACTTTATAGGTAAACTGCACCTAAACAATAACATAACATATAATACCAAAATGCATATATCAAAAGTATTTGTAAACTCTATTGAAATTGAAAAGAAAAATTCAACTGCAAAACTTGTAAGACAGACTGTTAATATAAATATTATAGAAAAATATGTAGAAATTAAATAATAAGCCACGAAGTATTCTTCGCTTTCATGCAGTCCTTGAAAAGATTCATAATCTTAGGGAGAAAAGAACAGTCACAGTACAAAGCCATAAGTGTCTCATGAAAATAACTTAGTGAAAGCTAATTCAGTGTATGAAAGAGATTTGCATTCAGGGTTTTCTAGAGGTATGAGTAAATGAATGATTTCAGTTACTGGAAAATAATATTTGCATTAGATAGCTTAACATTTGAATAGGGCAAAAGGAGTGCATCTTATCTGTATCGGATCACTGCATCCTATCTCAGAAAGAACTATGAATTTGTTGTTTTTCTCTCACAGAGAAGCTCTTCTTTTTCAAGAAGGGATATGGTAGAACAAATGTTTAATTGTATTGCATAGTCCCTGATCTTTTAATCTCAAACTCGGCACAGACATATAACACTGCTTAGTGGGGGAAAACAGAGATTTATTTGATTGAAATAAATGTTTGATCCTTAACAAGATATGTAGACTACCTGGAATACAGTGACTATCTTGTTCAAAAGTTATGCAAATTACAGTGTAAGGCAATTTATTTGATTTGGAAGATTTTTTGAGGTAGGAACTTTTTATCATTAGCTGCTCTTTACGAAATCAAGCATGAAAAACTTAAATACAAAACTGGTGGGAAAAAAATTATTTAGTTTTTTTACATTAGAGAAGGCCATTAAACTGTGACAACTAATACCCTTTAGGCACAGAGGAAGGATATCAACATGGAGGACTAATGTTGGTTTAGTTCTTTTAATACACCCACCCACATGTACAGTACTGGAAATAAAAATAAATTCCTTCCTTCCTTGGTGACTGGTTTCCAAAATCTGGAATGAAGATTACTGTCCATGAAAGGATATTTGTTCAGAGGGTGCTCAGCTGATTAAGGTGTAGGAGCCAAAGCCAGCTCTGTGAGACACAACTAATTCCTGATAAGGCCCAGAGGCAAAATCTGTAGCTAAGAGAATCCTAATATGCTACCTGATGTGAAAAATAGAGAAGCAACCTTCAAGCTTAGCTTCCTTGTTTCACATTCACCAGGCATATGGTCCTGAACAAAAATAATTTCAGACAATATCATGAAACATAATATAGATCATAAGAATTACTCTGAAAAATGTAATTTTATCTTAAAATCAACAATGATGAGCAGTGGATACTGCTTTAGTTATTAAGATTCACAAGTAGGTCAACCCTCTTTCACTACTATACTTTTGCAAAGTTCAGATGTGACATTTCAAATGTACTCAAATAAAATATGTGACAGTAAGAGAAGTTGCAAGGGGTGTTAAGGTGTCTAAAAAGTACCTTAATTTTTTTTCTTTCTATTTGACTCTCAGGTGTGCTAATATCGCTTTGCTCAGTGTTCACTGTATGCAGAAGCTTTGAAATTCATGCGTGAATAGTTCCATGAGAATACTTCCAAAAAGGAGATCCTCCTTGTACAACAAAAGGCTACATCAAGAGGTATTTTCTTGTTCTGGTCCTCCCATAGAGCTTCCAAAACTGGTGGAACAAGAGCTGTGTTCCGTCATTCCCAGGACACACCTTGCTAGACAGATTATTGCTTTCTCATGTGGCTCCCAGTGTCCGCTTTTCCTCCAGGCTGGGCCCCTGGCACAAGTCTTTCATTACTTTTGTCCAACAAAATTAAACTGATTTCCAGATTTCAGGCCAAACCATTTTGAAGCTTTGGCAGGTGAAAAGAGAGAAAACAGAAAAAAAAAAAAAGCCTAATGTGAGATCCCTTCAGCTTGAACCCTCTCATTGACAGACATGCTATGCTTCATTTGCCTCAGATTTGACCAGATAATTTTTATTCTGGCATATGATCACACCTGTGGCAGTTCAGAAGGATTTGCTTAGGTTTGATGATGTTACCACAAGTCAAAATCTTATAAAAGGAAGCTGAAAGAGAAAACTATGGAGTGGCTATTCTTTTTCCCATAAGTATGGAGAAAAATTATTGTCCAAACCCTGCTTTGTTTCTGGAAACACCGTTTGTCAACAAGAAAATAGCTGATAAGAAATATAGCATCAGCATCTGAGTCACTTGCATTTGACAAATTTCCTCAGTGAAGTTCTTTACAAAATCACTGAGGTAGAGTCATATCTAAAGCTGAAAGTTATTGAAAGAGATAATTCCAAAACTTCCCTGCAGTGAGAAGAGGAAAAGAAACTCTGGAGATCACACTGGTTAACACACATTGTTTATTTGCTAACCTTTAGCATAGGGAAAGTACGGAAAACGTGAAACCGGAAAAAACAAAGCATTGGACTTAAAAAAATTAGTTGGACATGACACTTTTAAATGACACTGACAGAAATTTGTTGCACTACAGAAATGGGCCCTGGATTGGTATTTTGCCTATCGTGAAGTTACAAAATTTATTCTTCAAAGATTTGTGTTAATTCCCTATCAAATTTTATTAAAGTCCAAAATAGCCTTGTGCATCGTGGCGGACTATGGCTCCCTGAAACAAGGTCATTATGTCTTAACCACTTAACTCACCTTTCCTCCTTAATATGAACGCTCACTATTCCATGGGAAATGCTTGGCTCTCTCTTGCAGCTTTGCATAGCTGTCAGGAAGGAAGGCTTTCCCCACAGTTAAATCACACTTCTCTTTTCTCACTTACACCTCAAGACTGTAGCATTTCCAGCTAAAATCAGACATAGAGAGTCCTCTCAGCTCCTGGACAGACCATAAGCCTCTTCCAGGGTGTTTCTGGTATTGTGGCTGCATGCCATTATTTTAATGTTGAGGCAAAGTGGGCCACAGCCAAGAGACAATATTATACCAAAGTCCCTGCATTGCCGCCAGATCATCTAAGCCAATGACTGAAATACAATTAAAATTAATTCTCCTTTCTTTCTGTGGAACTGCAGTGGACATAAAGTGTAGCTGTTGTGATCTGGTTGATGCGCTATCATTCCCACCTCACTTAACTCTTGCTGATGCATTTTCAAAGTGAAATAGTAGATGTTCTTTCTGCCTGTTTGGTGGAAGATATAGTGCTCCAGATTTCAAATAATAATTTTCCTTTTTTATAGGGGGTCACAATTATTCAGAGTTCTTTTCAAAATAAGTTTTAAAAAGGCTGGATTCTGCATACCATTATAGTTCTGTGAATCTGTAATGGTTCTACTGATTTCACAGGGAGAAGATTGGGTATGAATCAAGATAACAAAACAAAATCTAAACTAAAATCCAATAGCTATTCACACTTTGTCAGACTGTCTCGGAGGCCAGATCACACATGTGCTCAGTCCTATATAAATGTTTCCTGCAGATCCTACACATTTGTACTTCATGGGTTTTCTGTTGGTGTTTCTGTGGACCTTCTTATAGGTGCACTGCAGTTATTTTGAAGATTTCCCCACAGAAATATTTGATTACATAGAATAGAATAAAAACCATGTTCTGGTAGGAGTGTTAAAATTCAAATGAATTTAGGTAATGAAGAATTTCTCCTGGCCTGGACGCTCAGTGATTTTGTATCTGCATATGTACTATATTATGTTTCCTATGTATGTTCTATGTAAATCAATCACTATGTCAGTTTAGAAACTATAAATGGTATGTGTATAAATAGACGACACAATGAGTTCTGCCTTCAGTTAAGGATATGATATATTATGGAAGGAACATTAGTGAGTGTATTAATAAACATTGATATTTGAAAGAATGCTTTTGATTTAGTATTTTTCTTTAAATGAGGTTCCAGATCTGATTTTATCCTGATTAATATCTTATTCAGTCAATATAAGTTACACAGGTTTGTTATGATTATGTATTGGATCCTAGGTCTCAGTCACGTGCAATAGTATCACACTTGCTGATTGTTCATTTGAATTTTGAGAACACTTCCAAACTATGTACCTAAGCAGAGACATGTCAAATATGTTTTGTTCTGTATTCTGTCACACACAACACTGGGTGAACACAAAAAATTAACGCCGTATATGTACAATTCTGCAAAATAATATCTGCATAATTATTCAAGTGACTAAGCATAAATTTAAATTATTGTCCCATGCAAGCTTCCAGCCTTGGGGTTGTTTGCAATTTTATTTATTCTAATGAAAAAATATCAAAATATAAATATTTTTCTACAGTTTGGAATTTCATACTTTTCTAGTTTTTTTTATCTGTCAGTAATTTTGAGGATAATTTTTTATCAATATGTATGCTGAAGAACATTAATTTTTTTCTGGACGAATCTACCTTTACAAGTCTGTAAACACAGGTAATTCTTTATGCATTTTGAAATTGCAAATCTGAGTTTTGTTCAGCTAGACATGAACCTCTGAATTCTCTCTACTTATAAATATTAATGCCCTAAATAGAAAGGTTCCAGGTAGTCAATTTAGACTTCTATCACGCTTGCATTTAAAGAACTCTGTGAAGTTTTCAAGCAGTAAAGGCCTTGCCACAATATCTCTAGGACTTGACAAGATGTCTACAAGGAGAGCTTCTGTCCATTGCCAAAGGACTTGTTTCCCTCCACGTTTTGTATGAGTTTTGTAGTCAAATCTTTGTGCATGCTTGCTTAAATGGCACCAAAAAATGTTCCCAGGCTCTGAAACTCATTTATTCTGTTAAATATTTGAAGTCTGGGTTGTGTGAAGAAAAGTCTCCCAAACTCTGCGCATTGTCTGGGAGTTACTGCAGTACAAAATCCCCTCCACTGAGCAGTCTACAGACGTGGTAAAGTGAATAACAGAATCACAGGATCACAGGATGGGTCAGGCTGGAAGGCATCACAGTGGGTTATCTGGTCCAACCTCCCTGCTCAAGCAGAATCATCCCAAAGCACATGGCACAGGATGGTGTCCAGACAGTTCTTGAATATCTCTGGTGAGGGAAACTCCACAATGTCTCTGGGCAATCTGTTGCAGTGCTTGGTCACCTCCATGGTGAAGAAGCTGTTCCTCATGTTCAGGTAGAATTTCCTGTGCATCAGTTTCTGCCCTTTACCCCTTGTCCTGTTGCTTGGCACCACTGAGAAGGCCTGGATTTATCCTCTTGGCAGCCCCAATTCAAATATTTACACACATAAGTAAAGTCATGTTCTAGACTCACTATACCATTCAAATAACTCCTGGTAAGAGCAACAAAAGTTTTCCCAGTAATATCAAATGTTTACCTGCAAGAAACCTACATTTTCTCTCGTTCACAACTAAATAATATGAATTCCAGCAATACAGAGCTTAAACACAGCCTTGATTCTTTCTGGAGGTAAAGTATATTTGTTGTTGTCATTTTAGTGATTGGATTGATATGCTGGCTCAATAAAAGATATGGCTTTTTTGGATAGATTTGGGAGAGTACAGAAGGTTACAGTCATGCAACAGTAGATGCAGAAAATAATTCAGCATAGTTCATAAAACTGGACAGTTTAATGAACCTATGTGGAATTCTGCTAACTTAATGTAGCTATTTTAAGTTCTGTAGGAAGTTAATCCTGCTCCAACAACTTGACTAAAGAATGTAAAAATATCTTTGTCAGGAAAGGGTATCAATATTTTAATCTACTTTGTGCTGATAGGGAGAGGGGAGGAGTTCATTTTCATGGAATAAGATGGAGGTGAAACAAAAAAACTCTTTGTCTTGAGAAATATTGCACCTGCATTAAGTTCCCTGCTGATTCCTTAGTAGAAATTTGATTTTTCCCTGTCCTCCCTCTCTTCATTATTTTCAGCTCTGAGGAATGTGAGGCATGTAAGCCATCTTTCTTGTCACTGACAAAATTCTTTCTTCAACTGTGAAAAAGAATAGATCTTCCTCACCTAAGTAACCACCAGCAAGTCATCTCAGCAATGCACCTGTACTGTGTAACACTCTATTATACTTTCCAGGACTTCATATTCGTGTGACAGACTTGAGAGATCCACTTCCTGGTCATCTATAACCTATGGTTAGGATTTCTAGCCTTACTAGGAAGGTCTTTTAGGAATGTACTGTGATTTCCAAGCAATGGAGAAATTATTTCTCTTATTTGATATAAAAATCTCCTTGTCATGAAATGAGAAGGTGCAATTTCCATTTCCTTCCCCAAATGAAGGGGAAGGAAATGGAAATTTCAATTTGTAAATTTCAATGTGCACCTTCAACTCATTGCATAGAAACTAGTCTTTCTTGGAGATACATTGCTCATTAATTTTACACTTTAATACCCAAGATTCATAGAGGGTATGATCAGCTCAGACAGAGATCTGAGAGTTAGTACAGCATAAAATCCCCTCCACTGAGCAGTCTACAGACATGGCAAAGTGCCACTTCCCAGATGCCTTGGTCACTGTGGAAACTTAAAAAAATAGAGGATGTGTCTAGGCTGGTTTGATAGCCCCAAAATCATTTCAAATTATGTAGGCAGCCAAGCACACAAAGTACAAAGTCTCTATATAGGCTGTGTTAGTATGAGGACTCAGTAGATTACACAGCCTTGTAATAGGTAATCATAATACTCCAACATTCCCCAATTTTTTTCAGACCCATTGGGCAGGCCTTCACTGAGAAATCTCTAGGCTGGCAGCAGCCTGGGAAGATTTATCTCCCAGTACCACCCTCTGCTGATGTACCAACCTGATACTGAAAGAAGCATAGCAATGTAAGTGAGGCTAGCTTGTTTCCAAATTGGATCTGGTCCAGTCAATCAGGAGAGGAAGAATCTGTGTATCTTGCTTCAAAGAATGGTTATGAATATTTTAATCTCAAACTTGCAATGTATTCCAAATAGGATTACTGAAAAGTCTGCCCTGAACTTGGATTTAATATCAATTCTGTGCCATAACAACTTCAGTTATGGAATAGAATTAATATTGATGGCATTCACAGGTGACAGCAAGGCCACAGAGGCTGTATAAATTTAAGAGTCTGTGATCAGAATTTAGAATAAATAAGTGAACACTGAGAAAATGTTCAAATTTAACAAGATGGAATATTGAAAAGACCAGTGCCATACGTAGGAATCAGAAAGCAAATTCTTTCTTTTGGGAAACAAAAATCTTAAAATACTGCCTGGTGGGTAATACCAGTACAAGAAAATTTAAAAAGAAGCCCTCAGGGTGAAAAACAAGCTCATTTTGGAGTAAAAATTTTATGTACTTTGCCTAAAATTCTAGAAATAATAATTCCAGTTCTACTTTGCCCTAATGTATTCAGAGGTGATTCCTATGACTTTCAACCTCCTTCTTAAAAGAAAGGTATTACTGGCCTGAGTACAGACCAGAAGAAAACAGTCCAGACCACAGTTACAACAAATATGAGAAAAACGAAGAAAAAACTGCATAGTGTCAAAGGCCCTTGTACACTTTAACACAGAAGGACAAGTACAAAGAGGAACCTTGTCTCAGCATGTTGTAAGACAGCACTGATCAGTTCAGCCAATCTACTGGCGTAATGACAGACAAAATCCATCTGACTGCTAACAAGATTTTAGCCACATATTCCAGATCTGGCATGTGGTTCTACAGAAGTGGAAACACTTAGGGATTATAGTATCTCTAAAATCTAAAGTTGGAGCAGAAACTTTTATAGATAGATTGTATTTGGTCCCGCAGCAATGTAGAATTAGATAAGGTTAGCTTCATGCTTTCTCAAACTTGTTTTCTCAGTTTAAATAGCATGGCATAAGTCTAATATTTTATTCCCCATGAATCTTCTACATTTGCCATTACTGGTGGTAAGCACTCCCAATTTTTTTGCTGGTAAAATCCCATACCTACTCACCTCTATACTGATGAATTAGCTATTTATATCTATTTTTTTTTTCATTAAAAAAAAGTAATAGCTTTCTGCAGCCCTTTGTATATTCCAATTTTCCTAGACACCTTTGAAAAGAAGTTCTCACTGAAGTATTAATGAGATCATCTTCCAGACATTTTAAATATCTAAGGTGTGAATTTTCTACTCATGATTTAAAGTGTCTAACTTTAGAGCTTTCTATTTAACATTCTGATGAAATGGAAATAATTTCATAGTTGTCTTTAGTGACAGGAACATATTACCTGTCTTTCCCTTATGTCTTTCTTTTCCCTTTCCCTCCCATTTTTACTCCAATTTCTTCTTCTTCTTCTCCTTCTTCTGTTAGGTGGGAGATATGTATGACATTGTGTCTAACCAGACTGAAAATGGAATGTTTAATTAAAAAAAAAAAAAGAAAAAGGGGGAAAAAAAAAGTATCATCTGATTGCTCATTATGCCTGCAGCAGATGAATTAATGATCTCAGCTTCACTCCCACTGAAACAAACAGATCTGTACAACATAGGCAGGAGACTATGCCAACCATCCGATGAAAGGCTAATTGTGGATGCTTTTGAGTGTCTGTATATTCAAAATTAAGCATTACCATAGCCAGGTGAGTCACCATGAGCCACCATTATCAATTGGATTACATTAATTTGCATTTAGAGCAAATTATGCCTATTTTTATAATCCCCTGTTGTGGGTCAAATGATGGATGATACCTTCTTAAGGTGCTGCAAACCAATCACTTGCCTGAGACATTATTGTTATAAGAAAACATTCACAGGCACTTCTAAATATCATTTCTACCAAAACTGATTGAAATTGTACACCAGATGCTGATATATGTAAAAGAGCATTGAATGTGTTTGCATATAAATATTTTCAAAATTCCTTTAAGCACAGAATTATTCTTAGACACAAACAAGAACTTTTTATCTCAGAGAGTCTGTATTGGCAAGTGATTGGGGGGATTCTAATATACTTTACATAGGCTCTGACGATGAAACAATGTATGCTGATAAATTATCTGTTTTTGTAAAATGATTAAGTTTCTCACAGCACTATCTGTTAATTACAGCCATGAGTTTTTTCGTGTACTGGACTTAAATGAAAATGTCAGCAAAATCAGTTCTTTCTGATTACTTTCACATGTTTAAAAAGATGAAAACATATAAAAGTACATAATGCGTTATAGAAATGACCACCTTTCATACAACTTTCCTGTCAGTCAAACATGGAATTTAAAAGATTTAACGAGACATGACCATCCCCAAAACAGACGTTTCACAAGCATGAAGTTAACACACTAAATAGTTCCTCTGACTGGAGCTGCAAGAATTGCCTGAAGTACTGATAGGCTTCAACAATGTCCTCTTGTTGGCCACCTCTTAATCTCTTGTATACACCATCTCTCCGTATATTTTTTCCTTCTGAATGCTGTAACTAGAACGTTTTGTGGATCACCAAAGTTGTAAGAAACAGGAAAAGACAGACATATGTACACATAACCTGTATAACATTTTGCAATTTGTTTTCTTGTCAATTGATACCACTTAGCAGCAGTATCATCCTAGAAACCCTAGGCATCCTACATCATATGTTCTTCCTCATTCCTTAGTATACCATTTGATCATGTTCTATTTTGTAGTTTCCAAAATTTCCCTTCTTATTGTATATGGGTTTGTCATTATATTCACATCAATGTCACTAATTATTTTTCTTTCTGGATGAAGAAACTAGTAGATGAAATTTCCGAGCTGAGATCAAACTGAATCAACACTCATTAGCAGATCCCATGTGTTTAGTAAGCAATCAGTATTAGAGTGAAGAAAAGATCTGCTTTAAAAAAATATGACACTCAATTATTTTCTGAAATGTTGATGAAAGAAGAATTAGTGTCCACAGTGAATGACAATATCTTCGAATGTCAGCTACTTGTCTGAAGAGCTAACAGAGCCCTGAGTCTTAGCTAGTAGCAAAGATATGTGTTCCACACAGAGCTACACAGTAATTATTCCTTTAATCCTAGGAAATTAATAAAGCTTGATGGATTATGAGATTCTGTCCCAACGGATGTAGACCAATTGACGACATTGTTGACACTTTAAAGACCTCTATTAAGGGCAGGGTCACCGAACCTGCATCATTTGTTATTGCATTACAGCTCCATGAACTCAGCTCGGAAAGGCACAAACATGCAGTGATTTCCTTGCTCCTGGTTGCAGATAACAAAGGTGAAAAAAATGTTTCCCATTATTTTCCCTTGATCATTTATTCCTCCCTCAGTTCTTCTTTCCATGGAATTTGAAAAAAGTCCAAGAAATTGTGTAAATGGCCTTCCGTGCAACCAGTGAGTTCTTAAGAAATGCAGAGCAAGGTCTGACCTCAGAGCTGTCCCTTCTTTGAGCAGAAGGGCAGAAGAATGGATTCCTGGTGTCCCTTCCCACATGAAATTTTTTGTGATACTATGATTTTAAAAAGCCTGCCAACAATTAAAGAGTTTAAGACCTGAAAGTGCTTATTATCTAACAGCAGTAAATCTCAAGCATGCAAAATCTTCGTTTTCTTGCCATATACATCGTCTGTCTTGGAATTTTTATGAAAATCAATAAGAGAGAAATATACAGTTCAGTTACAAAATCTTCATAAAAATCTGAAACTGCCTGATTAAAACCCACTGGAATCTGTTCATCATCTTTCAGAGAAATCGACACAACCCAGCTTCTCTTCAGCTTCAGTTATTTGGCATCCTATCAAAAATAATAGGTTAAATACAACACATATTAACCATGTGGTTGACCTTAATGTAATCATGTGAAATTGTCCAAATCTATCCTACACTCCTTAATTTGAGTAGCAGTTATGATCTTCCTCCTTTGAAAAGCATTTTGAGGGATGCTCTCCTGGATGAGGGGCCTCAGACTACTGGAATAATGTTGTGGCATTTTCCATAGTTCTTTTCACCTGCAACTACATCCAACTTCATGTAACTAGGATGCATGAGGAACTAATTATTTCTGATAGAGAGGTTTGACTCAATTACAGTCCTTTCAGTTGCTTAGTACTGGACACTACAAATAAGTAAGCAATAGAATTTAATACTGAAATTTGAAAAAAAACCCAAACAGTTCAAACACATACTTAGAGCTCTAATTTCTGTCCGCTAGCATTATCTAAAATGTCTGCCAATATCTGTGAATAATATTTGACACTTGTTTCTAACTTCTCAAAGTCTCATTACAGAAAAATGGTAATGCTATTGAATTTCTTACCTCATTTCCATTTTTCCTTTTTTTTTTTTTTTTTTTTCCTCCTGGATGGAGTTTCCTGTTTTTGCAGCCTGAGTGCTTTCATGGTTTACTAGGTTTGTCTGACTTGATAGGACAACTGATCTGTCCTTTCTCTTTATGTACCAATCCCCTTCACTTCTGCTGTGGGCCTTGTGAAGGACAGCAATCACAGGCATAAGTTTTAATGGAGTTGTGTCTGTGCCTCCAAACTGAAGTGGTAAATACTATTTAGGAGCCTGTTAATCCAACAATTCCCTTCAAACCTCATTGTTTTCCTCCCCTGTTTGTGAGGGAGAATCCCACGCTATGTCCTGTCACCTGACATGGCAGGTCATCAGGAGGTCGGAGAACAAAGATGGTTCAGGACCAGCCGTGGAGGAAAGAAAGTTGCTGCCTTAAATGCGCTAATCTGAACTCAGGCACTTTCAAGCAGGTGGTGCAGAAAGTCAAAGCAAAATGCCTGTCATACATAATGAAGTCAAAACAGCACAGCCTCTACCTAAAGCCTCTGCCTGTTTTGAGGTGTGGTTACCCCATATCCGTGTGCACTGCCTGACATTCTCCAGTGAGAATGCATGCCTTACATAAAACCTTGATGTTCTCTCTCTACATAAATACACTACATGCAGACACTACAAACACAATCTCTATTGTGTTTGCCCCAGAACCATGATTTTTGGGGCCTGGCTGTCCCCTGCTATTTGTTCAAGAGAAAAGGTGGACATGATTTTCTGTAGTCTACTCAGGAGAAAGACTTCCTTTTCAGGAGGAAGGCTTCCTTCTCTTTCACATCTCATCTTTTCTTGGCAGAACAGAGAGAAGCACCTATTTAAATTCATCTGGATGGTCAGGATTATGTCACTAAAGTTGACATACAAAAAGTCTGTGAGGACCTTGTGTTTCAGATGACAAACGTTACATACTTTGACTATCCTACCTGTTATATTGGATAAATATTATGTGCTACCCACTGCTAAGCTGAAAAATGGCAAGCTGAAAAATTTTGAATACATCTCAGGGTGAGAACTGTTCCAATAAACAGGCTTTTCTGTTTATTGAAACTATTAGAAAAAGGAGGAAATATAATCTTGACTACAATGGGATATTTAATTCTAAATATGAACTTTTATTTTTATTGAAAAACAAATTAAAAAAAAAAGCCAATTGAGTGGATAAATTATTGTTTTAAAGCTGATAAAATGTATAGTGTTTTTAACTTGAGAAAGTCAGTGAGATACATGTACAAATCATGTATTCACGATCCATCCTTCTGTTTAAAAACATGCAACATGGGTTTGGTAAAAAATTAATTTGTCATTATTTGTTATCTTTTCTGGTTTTGCTTATGGTTTTTTAGGTCAAGAGAAAATTTTGATAGAATATATTTTAAAAAATTTCCAAGCCCTACATTTCTGTGTATCATTTGTAAGTGGCTCTTTTGATTAGATGAGACTAATCCAGCAATGCTGAGGTTACATTCTGGTATGTCCTTAGAAGACTGTTTTTCAAAAATGATGAAGATACCCTAAAATTAATGTAAAACATACTGAGCATGTGCAAATTATGTCTTGTAAAGTCTCACAACTATATTTAATCCAAACTTGTGCACTTTGGTCTAAATTTCAGCTTTCTCTTCTTAATATTCTTTGCCTCAAAGAAACTAAGATTTTGAATTCGGAGAACCTGTATGAAAATTTTTACCGGTACAGGTAGGACAATCATTTTGATTAGTGTATGGACAATGTGCATCAAGACTCAACTACTGTTAAAATAGTGAATATCTTAGACAAGCGTGCACTTCTAGTCTGCAGAAATATATTTTAGAAATAATTTTTTTGCACAAACTTACCTTAGAACCAATATGCCAGTATCATTTTCTGAGATTAAAAAAAAAAAATAAGGAACCCCAAAATATAGAAGAAACCAAAACCCAAAATGTACCCTCCAATTTTGCTTTGTTCCATTATCATATTTTTTGTGTACTTCAATAAATTTCTTCTGCACCTGTGAATTTCCCTTTCTCCTCAAGGAGATCTAGAAGATATTATGTAATTTCTATGCTCTCCAGCAAGATGTTGATCAGTCTTCTGGAGCATCTGCTTTTCATGGATTGTCTCTGAGGTTGGTGCTTTTACTTTTTTTTGCTGACAAAAAAAAATTTTTTTCACTAGCACTTCAAAATGAGTTAAATGCAGCACCAAGTCACTAAAATGTAAAAGTAAACACATCTCTGTTGCAAGAAAGATGCAAAAGAAATTTTCTTACGTGGATGCCTTTTCTGAGGTTGCTAACAGACAATAGAAAGTTCTCAAGAGTTTTACATAATTGACACTTCCAGACTCTTAGAGGTCTTGGTAAGTTGATGCTAAGCTATCGTGATCTCAAATGGAAATGACGGAGTAAACTAAATGATTTCAGGTTTGCAGTTTTTCTGCTTCATCCATCTTGTCAGGACTAAGTCTGCAGACTTATCTCATACAACATTGGCCCCTGCTCTAAGGCTGGAGACCAATAAGGCTAGCTAAAGAATTAGGTTTCCAATTTGATCTTATTCAGAAGTTGCAATTTGAGTTGGCTCCAAACCACAACTGAATCACAGATTTCTTCCAAGTTGCTACCATCTTGGAAACATCATGATTTGTTGGCGATAATAAAAACTATGTGAAGTACATCGTCTACAGATTAAGTACATGCTCACACATATAAGATTCCTAGGGTACACCCTGTCCTTATTTGTAACATCTACTCTTTGGTTATTGCTTGCTTTCTCTCATTAGATGGGCTAGTTTCAGTTTTTCAATTAAAATGTTCTGTTTAAAAACCCTCTGAGAAAGCAAATGGTAATTTTTCTGTGTGCCACAAAGTATAAAAATACTAATATCAAGTCCTTTACATTCGGAAGTGCTAACAGTGGATACTCAGAAGGTTTCTCAAATCTGTTTAAGATTAGGCCTAAAAATAAATTGGAGTAAAAGGAATGTTTTTATGTGCTCAGATATTAGGACCAGCTTGAGCTGCAGATCATCTTGGCAGCCATTGCTGGACCTCCCTGGTGTCTAAGGAATTGCAAACTCCTTTCCAAATCCTTTCGGAAATTGACAGTTTGATAGAATAACATTGCAGGAAACCACTCAAATTTAACATATTTGCTGTTTCATGTCCTGCCAAAACAATGACAGGACACCAGATTAGGTCATACTTTGAAAAATAAAACCTCAGACAATAGATCTGAATGCCGCATTTTATCATTTAAAAGATGTCTCTTATTTTTGAAAATGTAGAGTCAGGAGAATGTATACAGTTCCCTGTATCATTCTTTTGTGGCTAGTTTCATAAAATACAGCATGAACATTTTGTTTCAAGGAATGAATGCTTCTTTACAGAAAAGTGTTATCATGTAGCTGGAAAGAATATTGTTTATGTTTTGTATTCCTGGCAATATATAGAGAATACATTGAGAGCGGTCTTTAGAGAAAAGGTCTTGGTTTGCCCCCAAAAGGATTTAAAATATAAGTGAAGTACAGTGAAATAATTCAGATTTTAAAATTATTGCATTTGGTTAAAAAACCAAAATAGAAATTATTGCCTACTTTCTTAACTTTTATTGTAACTTAGATTAGAGTGCAAATTCAAAGATTTACAAATAAGTTATTTTTTAAAAAATAAGAATCCAAAAAAGGTGCAAATAATAGACTTCCCCTACTCCAAGTTGCAATGAAATGAAATATAGAAGATAAAGAACAACAACAGCAGGTTCTATAGGAGCTACATTCATGATGAGACAGAGACAGGTAGCTAAACGATATCCTCAGAGATATAAATGAAGTATACTTTATGTGTAGATATATCACGATGGGAACTCTTAGTAAAGAAAAATTTTTCTATTTCTGGCTTTTTAAAGATTGGTTGGCAAGGTCAAACTTAACTCATCACAGATCTGGAAGGGTTGTGGGAAAGGATATGACATGTTTTGAATGCCACTGAATGTTGTAAAATACACTAGGACCATCTCTATGAATTTCTCAGAAACAAGCTGTATATAACTTGTGCACTATGTTATTAGCATGAGTAACTCGAGTTATGCTCCCACAGAAATGGTTTGGCAAATATTGATCCTAAATCTAGCAGTTGATGGAAGATTAGGTAGTTCTGCTGTTCTGTGTCAGCAAAGAGTCCTCCAGCAGAAGATGGAACTTCCCTATTAAAATTCTGGCCTTGCATCCTTTTGTGGGATATGAAGCTGTGACTGGTTTTGTTCGCAGCTCAGCTCTGGAGTTTGAGCATGTCACTGAACACCTGTCCCCTAACAAATTATGATTCAACAAAAGAAAAATATTTCCTGAAAATACATTTTTAACATTTTCTGTGAAAATTATAAATATATTCTTTTCAAAATGATTTTTTTTCTTTTTATGATGAATCTATGTGGAGTAGCATAAATTAGAGTGCTTTGGTTTTTACATTATTTTATAGTCAATATCAATAACAGTGCTATTAAAAAGAAATGTTTTGAAAGAAAAGTTATATTTATTCATTCACTTAAACAATTTTCCACTTTAATGATTTTTTGAAAACATTAAATTTTATTTCTAATGGAAATATACAGCAACCACAAGGACCCATCGGCGCTAGTTTTATTTTCCCTTTGTTCGATATCTGAACAGAAATGATATTGTTTGGTGGGAGTGTTGAACTCTTAGGAAGCACTCCCATCTTCTGCGGTTTTCAGTTCCTTGTAACCTTGATACATAAAAATGCTTTAACATAAGAAAATAGATTATTTTAACCCTTAGAAATGCATTTCAGTATTATGCATAGAAGTTGATATCTTTTTCAAATGATGGCTCTTCTGTGTCATTAAATGTGTTTGAGACACACTAAAAATGAATGGAGGGATCAGTCTATTTTTCCTCCACAGCAGATAAGACGACCTTGTTTCCCTTCTAAAAATTGAAATGGCAACTGTTTTGGCAGCTCCATAGCCATGTAAACAAGATACAGTTTTCATGTTTCCACATATTTATCATATTACAGGCATTGGTAGACTGAATCAATGAAATAAAAAACTCTAAGTAGAGATTGAGAGAGTTAGACTACCAAGAAGGAGATGTGTTGTTACCCAAGCTCTAAAAACTCTAGAGCAATGAGGAATTAAAACGTCAAAATTAAAACACAATTTCCTTCCTAACCAGAAGGTTGATATTTACACAGAATACAACAAAAATACAACTAACTGAATGCATAAATAAAGATATAAATAATTAATATTTTTCTTATTTTTTAAAAAAAGACAACAGTAAAAATACCTATTAAACAAAATGATTCATAAAATGTACTCAGCTTCAAAATACCCCTACCAGACTTAAAATGCAAACCAGAGTTATAACTATCTGCATTTTCTTCCATACAAGCAGAGTAATTAATTCCCTTTCTTCTTGTCACCATAGAAAACTAATCTAAGGAGAAATAATAATATTTAGCTGGAAGTGTAGAGGGTAGAATACAAAGTAGTTTTACCAGAATAGATATGAAGATATTGTTGGCTTGCATTTTGTAGGTTTTTTTATTTATTTTCAAGCCATATACATCTGAATCTATGATGTAGATTTTGAATGCAGAGACACTCATAAATTCTTCTAAAGTCAAATATATAAATTATGCATTTAAAATAGATGAATTTTGGAACTCAATAAAGTTGATAAGCTTTTTTTTTTTTTTTTTTTGCTTTAAGCATGTGAGCAGCCTCACTCTCGTAGAGCTCACTTTTGCTCTTGTCTCTGTGATATTAATCATGTTCCTAATGTTTTGTGAACTTCTAGTTGCTTTGCTGGATAGGGGACTAGGTTTGCCTTTCTGTCATACTAGCTTGATGTCCTCCATATGCTATAGATTTTTCAGAAAACTCTTCCTTAGATACCCTTTACAGATTACAAATTTTACTTCATGTCTCCATCTTTGAAAGTTATTAAAAAACTGACTGTAAATGACTTTCAGAAAGTTATGAAACCTGTAAAAATTGATCACAGAGACTTTGGTCTAGAGTATACTGCTGGGTTTTTTTTATTTACAGAATAAAACCATTTGGGAAACATTCATACCACATGAAGACAGTCTTGTTTTATATTTAGTGGAAGTACAGTTTGCTGTAAATCAAGAAAGCAATACAGAAATCTCACTCCCAGCATACCCTTTACTATATGTAGTCAGGTATGATGTATTGGACAATGAAGTTACCTAACTGCAGGTATATACACACACAGACTAAGTTATGGTTACTTAACTCACTGATGTGCTTGGAAAATCTGGTCTTATGACCCTTCTGAAACTGGGAACATATTCTTTCTGGAAGGACAAACCTAATACTTCTGGTTCTGCAGGACTGGAAATTAACAGTGTTTTTTTTAAACTAATGAAGTAGAGATGATGATGTGTAGCTGCATACTAGATCCAGTTTTTCAGATAGCATTCTGTCCTTGGGGAAGAAAGGCAAAAATATTTTATGGTCACACAGAAAAAAAATGTGGCAGCTGTCTGAGGTTGCATATATGTGTGTGTAATTTCTAAGACCTGTCCAAAGGGATCCAGGAATAGGGAGCAAAGAGTAATGCAATACAGCACGGATAAAAGCATTTACCTCAGTGATAATGTAGCTGTCTCATATAATTAAATATGTGGCACAATGTGTGTGTGTTTACCTGTATGTGCATAACACTTGTAAACAATCACATACCAATTCATGCACACACATATGTATTCATATATCTATCTATCTATCTATATCTATGAGCTTTTAAAATATTTTAATTGGGCATGTGACAAGAAAACTTGAAAAAAATTCAACAAATCCATCTTGCCTAAAGCACTGCACTTCTAAGGCCAGGCCTGACTGGTAAGTTAGTTAGCATCGAATGATGGTTTCTTGTGCAAGGACTGGACCACAGCATGTTTAATGTTCATTGGCAGCTTTCCCTCCCTTAAGGCAATAATAAAATACCTTCTTTAACACTCAAACAATCAAACCTAATCAAGGGATTCATGCAAAAGGGATGTGAATCAGGAGAAAAAATAAATAAATTGAGTGGTCTTTTGGTCTTGCCGGAATAAAGAAGTATTTTATTCTCTCTTAAGTGCAGGGCAGAGAAATTGAAACAGGTGTCAGAGACAAACCAGGTCTGCATCCCACTGGTAGGGCTGTAAGACTCGTGTGCCAATGCTGTGGTAAGCCACTGGTGACAGGATCCCTGCCTGGGTGGTCAGGCAGATTCCTATCAGCGCAGGGCTGAAATGCAGCCAAAACATAAATTTTGAGTGCATCTAAACTGATCTGCAGGTGTGCACTGCAGTATGCCCTAAATCAGAAAGCTGGTGGAAGCATGTGGTGGCTCTCATCCAGACAGCATTGCCAGGTAACACTCCCCTAGAAAACAGATGAGAGAGAGAAAGCTTGCTCTGGTTTGGAGGCAGGGCCCTTATCCAGACCCATCAGCTCTGAAGTGTTCCCAGTTCTCCTCCCATTTTAGGTTGCAGCCTCCAAGTTTTCAAGTATCCACTGTACTTCCTGTATATCTGCCAATTTGTATATTAATAATCATACCAATTTTCAATTTTTAATAAGACTGCAACTCCTAAAGCAAACAAATAAATGCTTTTGCCTTTCTAGAAAGGAAGTAATATCTTAAGACAGCAATTCACTAGACTATTTTGGCACCAAATATGGCATTTTTGAACCTAAATTTTCAGAGAAACCACCTAATCAATTTTGCACTTGATATACGCAAAGCAACTTAAAGGCCAGGCAAAAACCTGTCTTTATGTTGAGTGTAAAGGTTTAAATGCAGCTTAGGGTCCAAACTGTGTGACGTGAATGTTTGAAAACTGTTTTCTATGACAAACAGCATCTGTTTCCCTTACGTGGTTTGCTAAAGTAATAGGAGAAAGGGATCGAGATTTAGCCACTGTGCCTTGGAGACAGATGATCCCTGCATCTCCACAGTTATTAGGGAGTATATCAGTGACACACATAGTTATCCTAATCAACATCTGCAATGCATATTTCAGACTGGAAAAGGTCAAAACCACTGTTTTGGTAGCAAACAGGTACATGCGATTTATCTATACCTTCCTGGATGGCTAAAGTTTCTAATGAAATCACAAGATCAAGCAGTCCCAAAAAGAAAGCAAAAGGGCTTGGGAAAAGTTTCTAATTGTTATAGCTCATCCCTGCAAAACTTTATTGGTGTCAATAAACCCTCTTTCCTGCAAACCTACTGGTTCGAACCTGGATAAATTTTAAGTGGCTTAAAATTCTAGAAGAGGGATTCTACTCAGCAGAAGTTTTAGTTTGTGACTAAACGGTTGCCACATCAGCAGCTAAAAATAAGGACTGTAATTTTCATAGATTTAAGGCAACTCTGATTTAAGCCTGTGACTGGTATCTGGTCTCCTCTTCATGTGGTTATCTCTCTCTCTGTCAATCAAGCCAGGAGTTTTCTGAGGACAGAGAGAAGCAGCTGCAGATTCAATAGGAGCTCTGAGTAGCTCATCAGCACAGCTGTTCTCCTACATTTGTTTCCAAAGCAAAAAGTCTTTTGTGTTTATATTAGGTAAGGAAATGTACTATTTGTGCGTATGAGACTTTTCATTAAAACTTCTGAAAGGCAAAGAAGGCAAAAAATATGCTTTAGTAACAGCTTTTGATGGGAACTTAATTTACTTAGGAATAAAATGCTTGTTAATATTAGCGAAGATTTTGTACTGTAGTGCTTGTAAAGTGAATCATGGCCTGGCTGTCAGGCAAACTACCTTTTATGGATCTCTTCCTCTTCTTGCTCTTTCTTTCCCCCTTTTCCTTTTCCTTTTCCTTTCCTTTCCTTTCCTTTCCTTTCCTTTCCTTTCCTTTCCTTTCCTTTCCTTTCCTTTCCTTTCCTTCCTACTTTTTTCCACCCTTCTTTTCTTCTTTTTAAAAATAAATAGTATAAAGTTACTACATTTAGCAGGATTATATTAATATTCATAAATTAATCTATAAATACAGGAAAGTCAGGGTAGGGTTCTCCCCAATGCACATGAGAATAGTATTTGACTTAAAAATTTTTTTAAAACCCCCAAAACAAACAAGCAAAACCAAAGCAAAACAACAACAACAACAAAAACAAACAAAAAAGAAAAACAGAAAAAAACCCCTAAAAAACAGAGTAATTGGATATTATCCCAAAATTCTGAGGCACCCTGCCTCTGAAGTTCATAGACGACTGACACTAGACCTTCATCTTCATGTGAAGATCCATGTTTTAAATAGAGGGATATTAGGATATTAGAACTTGTTTCTGCAGTAGAGAGATTTATCTGACATTGCGATAGAGATCATTCACTGATTTCAAGCTGTTCCAAAAAGCTTGCAATTTGTTTTGATTTTGTAATGCTTTTGCTCACATAAATTCTTCATTGCCTGTCTAATGAGCATATCTAAAGTGATTTGTGATTTGTGTTATTTTCTAGCAAGATTTTGAAGTAGCAAAACTTGTGAATAAAAGTTGCAAATCAAGGAAGACAAAGTGATTTCTTACTAAAATAAATTTTAAAAATCTCTGGTTTTGTAAAAAAAGAAAAAAAATAGTTCAGCAGCTTTCTTTTTGTCTTTGTACATTTAGATGTAGTGGTTCATAAAAGGACAGACTCAAACCCATTGAAATCGATGAAAGTTTCTGTTGACTTCCAAAGGCTTTGGACCAAATCCAGAGTACACATTCATGACTTCAAAGTAGGAGACCCATTAAAAAAATGCAGTTCTTGGTGTGTAACGCTACAGTCTTTTGTGTTTTCATTATAACAATTACAACAGAAGACCTTTGTGCCAGATGTTGGGTCACTCACGAGAAACATCTGTTAGTAGCACGCAAAACCTGGCTGGATCAGGGCCATTAGGAAAAATAAACAAAAATACATTCTTTGTTTTCATTACAAGAATTATTGTAATTCTCCCAAGAACATGATCTTTCCCCACAAGAGGAAGATTTCGTGAACCATATACGCTAAAACCTGAAGACATGAGATCAGTGCCAGCAAGAGCTTTCCTGGAAACTTCTAGACTCATTTGGATCTGGCCTGAATCAAAGCAGAGAGCCAGCTTCTCTTTTCTCTGACATAATAGATTTGTTTTTCCCCTGCTGTCTGAGGGTAAGAAACTAGCTTCAACACAAATCATGCATAGGACATACACAATTTCTTTTTTCTCACCCATTTTTTTCTCCTTTTTTTTGTCTCTTACTTGGTAAACCATTTGGACTGGGCTCTATTTCGAGCTGTTTGGATCATTAAATGTTTAGCAAGAAGTTAGGTCAGACTTTTAGGTAAAAGCCACAAGTCAATTTTCAAAGGCTAATAGCCAAAGTTCACACAAGGTAGTCTTGTACCCCAGCAGCAGATGGGAATCAGTCCCAGTGGATTTGCTCTTGGCAGAGCATATTTGTACTGGTTTGTGCTAGCAGGGGATATGTGGCCTGGGACACAGGCTGGAGGTCTTCTCTGGGAAGGGTCATGTGCTGAGCTGAAAACTTGGGGCCATGCCCAGCCATTCTTAGTAGCTGAGCTCACATCTGCAGAAGATCTCTGAGAGGAACTCCCAAAAGTATCCGGACTGACCAGAGGAGACAGCCTGGTTTTCCTGCAAAAGGAACATAGCTATTGTGCTATTAAAATATCTTTGAAGTGATGAGGGAAAATGGAAAGTTCAAAAATAATGGCAATTGCGCAGAGATTGTGCTTTCAGCAACAAGCCTGTTGTTTTAAATAAAGTTCACTGGGGTCAGTGATGATGATGGAATACGGCCAAGGGGTCCAGGGTAAGGATTAGGCCTCTTTGAGGAAGATGATGGAAGGAAGACCTCAACAAGACTTTTTGTACAAAATATTGGAAAGACGGAGGAATTTGCTGAAGGTGAAAGTGTCTCAAAATACATAGGGTTTTTGCTATTTTTTTCAGTGGAGATGTGGATTTGCAGATCGAGTTATTCTCAGATCAAAGGTGGAATTTCTCACGATACAATGAAGGAAATGTTAAAACCTCGGGAGAATTGATAGTTTAAAGACAACCACTTCTTTTTCACCCTTATTTTACCCAACCTATATTTGGTCACGACATTTTTCTTAGCTGTGCCCCCATCCCCCCTTCCTGTTTTTAATAAAAACCTTGGGTTTTTTCTGGCACAAAGAAAGGAAAACTGGCCTCATGGATACCAGTTGCCTGTTATAGTCTCAGTGTTGGTCCTGTACAGACAGGCAAGAGACGGATGGAAGTGCAGTTGCTGGTGAGTACTGCAGGAGAGAGGAGGTCTAGGGGAATTAGCCTGTTCCTCTTCATATGTGAATTTGCCTGTGGAGCACATAGCATGCACTGCCCATGTGGGAGGCTGCAGATGTCAGGCCAATATTTTTCATGACCTGTCTCAGTATTATTCTCTGCAAAGACCTTGGGGGTGATACTGTGAATCCCCTTAGTGAATTTTGCTTTTGCTGGCTGACACTGGCTCAGTACAACTTTTCTGCCTGGAAGGTCCTGCTCATATAAGGGAAGGAAATGTGGACGGTCACAAACCTCATCCTCCTGGAATGAAAAAAAAACATGCCTCTCTGGGAACACCTGTTACTGGTTTAAATGTCTGTTTACACTGACCCTTAAAGCAAGCTGAAACTTAGAGAAGGGTGGAGCTTGGAAAGGAAAAGACAGCTGGGAAAGATCTGTTCTGCACGCGGTGAAGATTTTTTAATTTGCAAAAAAACAGAACTCAGACAACACTGTCTAGTGGTGTCTTGATGGGGCAATAGGAAGCCGGGTCATAGAATATAACTTTTGTCTAATGTCAAGCCAAATGCCCAACAGGTGTAAATTCCTATAAATCACTGGAGCTTTTCTTCTCTGTGTTGTGCTGCTCTGTGTTGTGGGGCATACAGACAAGCCTCTGTTTGGGCATTCTGTAGGGTGTTAGAAATTTTTGTATGACCTGCCTCCTGTTTTCGATGTTTTGCCAAGACCTGACTGGTCCGAATTGCATTCTTTAACCTCTTTTAGTCACTTGTTACCTTGTTCATGCTCATACTATTTGATGACCTCTGTTGCACTCATCACTCCTGCTCATGGTCAAATCCAAAGGATACATCTCCTAAAAGAGAAGCTGAGAAACTGATTTGAAGTCAGCTGGTCAATGTGATGACTTGACAGCTGCATGACCAAAAATGTCCCTTGTTTTCTGGACTCACCATGACAATCCTACATAACCTCCATGGAAGGAGAGGCAGATGTGCTCACCATAAGCCAGCACGTGTGCCCTGGCTGAGGACAAGTTGTCAGGGGTTAGTCATTCCCATTTGGAAGCAAAATTATTGATTACCCGTTCGAAATTATAACCTTAATGGTTTCATTAAGTGAGCTTGCAGGAACATGCCCAAGACCCCCTGCCACAGGAGTGTGCTGTTTTGAAAGGGTCACCCACAACTGATGATGGAAACATTAAGTTTCTCTATCACTGCTTATTTCTGCTAACCTACTTCTTTATTCTTCTCCTGAGCATTAACTGTTCTGTCTGGAACATATTTTAAGAATTAAGAATTGAAAAACAACCACTGGCTTTTCTCCACCGTATGATAGTTTCTTGGATTCTCTTAACAGCCTGGATTTATCTGTTTCTAATACTGATTAACTGGTTGAGCAGAAATAATTTTTTTTATCCTTACCTATAGGGTGCATTCTTTTCCCTGAAGCAGTTCAGAGTTCAGATAATGAAGGTTTTTTTGTGCACAGCGGGTTAAATGGAGAGAAGATAACTCTTACAGGACTGTGGACGTATCTTTTAAAAGGACTATTTGTTATCCAATGTGGTTGAATGTAATACAGAGAACAAAATTTGAAAACAGAGCACTTCACCATGATCATTTCTAGGCGAAAATGGACCTCAGAGCTTTACTTTTCCTTGTAGGTCTTCAAAACTGTCTATATAATATTGCACAGCCCAAACAACTACTAAACTTATTATTGCCCTAAATTTTCAATGTGTGGACATACAGCAGAAGAGAAAATAGAAGAAATTCATATTGTCGACAGACTAAGTCAAATTTCCATTGATTTTTCCGTGGACTTGCCATCCATGTAATACAGGAAAACTGGCATATTACAGAACAGTGCTGCTGTCCAGATACTGGGACTGCACATACCGATTGCTCTATCGACACCCTCCAGGGCAATTCATTACCCACAGTGCCTTACATGTCAGGCATGGCTGTAGCTGCAATCATCTGGCTGCAGACAATAACTACATCTGAGGCACAAATATTATGCAGATCTGTGGTCTACACAGCATGCAGTGTAACGTACTGGTTAATATGATACTGTAGGTTAGGGCTTCAACAGAAGGTAAAACTGTCATTTTCCTTACCTAATAATAATGCTTATCCTGGCACCAGAAAGTTCTTTCTGTTCAGATTTAACTTGTTGCTGTGATTTCAGGGCTTTCATAACTACAGGCACGTTGCTGTGGCACACACAGCACAGGTCAAGAAAAAGGACAAAGCTCCATAATTGCAGCTGTTCACGAGGCTTGCCTAGATTATTGCAGATCTCATGAAAATACCAGAGCAAATAATACAGAAATTAAGAGAAAGGTTCATCCTGAATTCCATTTATTCAATGCAGTGGTAGATAGTATTCAAAACCTACTTTCCAAGCCGTGGTCTTGAAGCTTGACTGGAGGTATCACAACATTGATATAATAATGGAATACTAGAAAGTAGAGGTTTCATGAAATCAATCTGAAAGTGAATTAATTAGTGTTTTCCTGACAGGCAGGCAGCACCTCAGCAGTTTTGGAGGCTTTTGGAACAGAAGTATTTCAAAACCTGACAGAAAAAGTAGTTTAGTTAATGCTGGAGATCTGCTTTCGACAAAGCAAAAATTTGCTAGATGCTGTAGAAGTTTTTTTTTTCAGCATAAGCAAAATAACAGCCATACTGATCATCATTATGGTACAGAAAGCAAGGCAGTACTCAGGGAAATGTGTAGATGCAAAGTGGGAAATCAATATTGCTCAGTGTATAAATGTATTTAAAAACAATAGAAATGAAACATGCAAAAAGGAAATGCCAAGTCCTTCAGAAAAGATCTTGTCCCATAGAAATGGTGATAACAAGTATTGCTCTCACATATATTACTTTTCCTTTCGGCATTCCTATTCCTCTTAAAAGGGTCAGGGAAACAACCACTGTAATACTTTGACTTCTTATTTCCAGATGCACCCCAAATACTCAAGTTCATTACACAGACTATGAAATCATTATGATTTTCACCTAAGAAATTAAGGGGTACATATTTAAGAACAGAAGATTTGCATGGTAGATTCTGCTATTTTGTTACCTGAAATGTTTATATATCCTCTTATCCCAGATATTTATCTTATATCCCCAAGTTCACATCATGGATGATTTTGAGCATATGATTAAACGGGCAGTGAAAAATTGAAAGAGACTTTTATGCACAAACTTGTATCACATCTGTAATTATATAACCGCATTGCCATGGCACTCAGTGAACTGTGAACCATATAAGGCAATGAATCATTTGAATTTCTCTTTTAAACCCTAGTACATGCAGAAAAGCATTTGAACAGTTGAAATTTAGTTTATTGCACAATGAGCTCTGACAGGTAAGTCCTTTAATGTGTATGTGGCGGGGGTTGTCACCAAGCAGCCTATAGTGAACAAACGACTACTCAAGACCTGCTCCATCAGGGTATGGCAATTAACATTCAGGCAGATGTTTCAGGCGGGTGGGCTACAAATTTAGTGTTGAGAAGCCAATGATTTGTTGTATGTGCATGTCTCGAGCACTGATAGCTGGTGCCAAACAAGG
Source organism: Origma solitaria (assembly GCA_013397895.1). Taxonomy (NCBI): domain Eukaryota; kingdom Metazoa; phylum Chordata; class Aves; order Passeriformes; family Acanthizidae; genus Origma; species Origma solitaria. The sequence goes on along the minus strand of VZRL01000401.1, from coordinate 232,613 downwards.
ATCAGTGGTAATAACACACTGAGACAAAGAAGAGGATGTGGCTGAAGGAGGCCATACGGAGCTAGGGTATCACTTTTCTGGGACAAACATCCTTTTGCTAGTTCCTGGAAATACGGACGACAGAATACAGGAGGGTAGGGGAGGATCAAGACCACCAAAGACCCCAAAAAGAGAGAAAGAGACTCCAAGTTGGGGAATATTTATCCATAAAAATTATCTACAAAAAGGTAACCCACAAAGCCCAGGTGTGTGTGCACAAAAGGACCATGAACACCCCAGCTGGAGTGACCAGGACTGGTGATCTCTTTCCCTTTCTTCCATCCTTGCCGTCCCTGTCTCTCTCTCTCTCTCTCTCTCTCATTCATCTCTCTTTTTCTCTCTTCCCGTTCACTTTACCCCTTTATCCAAAACCCACTTCCACATGCTTATCCTAGGAGGTCAGGGGCTAGCATACCAATTTCCATGTCAAGTGTGGCATTTACTCATAAAACTCTGTAAGCTCTTGCAGTCCATCTGACTTTTGTCATTCTTTCCGACCACAAGCATCTATGAATCTCGCGTTCCCCTTAAGGCTGGGAGGCCACAGCTGCTGTGACATGTTTTTGGGATACATAATGACAGCCTCAGAGGCAAGAAGCAAACGCCTTTTTCCTTTGGCCTGACCAAATGCTCACTGAAGTCAGGAGAAAATCTCCCACTATTTTGAAGTCATTATCAGTACACATATGGCATTTTTGCATTTTGAATGACTGTATTTAATTATTTCACATTAATTATTTGTGTCGTTGCTAATCCACGCTAAGGCCAAGAAACTTACGCATAAAATTTTCAATGGTCAATCACTGAAAATCATAAAGGTTTTTAGGGTGACTGGTTAGAAGAAACACACTCACACTGCTGACTAAGTAGCATATTTTGGCAATGCTGATCAGATAAATATTATATTTAAAAGTGTAACAGGTTTACTAGCAGCAAAAAGGTTGAAAGAGGCTTTACATTAATTGAGGTATTAAATATTGCAGAGGTGATGACTCATTGCACCCTTTCTGGCACAAAATATGTATCGGGAAAACACATGCCTATGTTTTGAAAGTCTTCAAAAGCCTTGTGGGAATGTCAGACCTCTTTTGATGAGGTCATTTTCTGCATGTTTAGTACATAGAAGTACTAAGTGCAAATGAAGGGAGCAGATACCAGTCTTATAGAGCATTTAGCCACGGCACAGCTGGGGAAAAAATCCTATTTTGTAGTTTGGCTAAACCTTGGTTTTAATCTCAAGATGAGGAGTTCAAAAACAGCTCTATAAAATACCATGAAGGAAAACCATATGGAATTCTGAGTTGCTGAAAAGCACAGATAAACATGCTGGCCTACAAAAAGCTGATTAGCCTTTAATTCTCTACAACAGCAGTGCCTTAAAAGTGGTTTTCAAAGTCAAGAGCCACATTCAGGTTCATGGCAGCTAAGGGACCCCTTTTGGTTTGAGATGATGAAAAAGAATGGACTCCCAGGCAAAAGGATGTTATTAGTAGAGCTTTTTTTTAACATCTGTGAAAGCATACAGAGAAAAGCTAATATCAACACAGGAAAAAGTCTTTTTAACTGCCTGTATTAAGATATCTGTATTAATATTTAAGAAATACAGCAAAATCACCACCCACCAAAATAATTTCTGGTCTCCCCAAAGGACTTTCCATGTATCGCCGTTCGTTTGGGCTGGGTCAGGCAGCCACCAGGGTTGGGGCAGCCTTCTGGTGGGTTCTGTCAGTGTCCCCAGAGTCTGGGTTCACCGCAGATGGGGTTAGGGTCCCCTGGCCAGAGGCCACGCCGTCCTTCTCAGCAACCACCCTGCACTCACAAGCCGGAGGGAACAGAGGGAGGTTCCCTTGCCCAGAGCAATCAGACACAGAGGCACGCAGTGACCATCTGCCTGGGCTCGGGGCAAGAGACCCAGAGCCCAGCAGGACACCAGACTTTATTCTGAGGGTATCGACCAATCTGAGGATGGCACGGGGAAGGGTCAGGGAGGGACAAGGGTCAGGGACCAATTGGGAAGGAGGAAGGCAGGAGAGAGGGAGATATGATATGCATTTATGGACTGAGGGACAGGAGTCAGAACTCAGCCCTTCCCTGGGGCAGTCCACCCTGGACCCCACCCCAGGGGGTTTCAGTCCCTGGGATTCCACAATTTCTGCAGGGGGGACGGAAGCCTTTGGGCTTGACCCACCGCTACATCCATGTACTGAGAACTCATTATAATAAGAGCTGTGATCTGCAGTATTTAACAACTTCTAATTGGCATGTGTAAGCATAGACAGGGTTTTATTATATGAGTCCCGAGTTGGGTTCCATTGTACCCCATTGTCTCTAGCTTTAGTGATCCTGATTGTCTGTTGTGCATTAAAACAACTCCATGATTAAGAGACTGGAATTATGTTCTAAACATTGCTCAGAGCATGACAGAATAAGAATGGAAAGTTGTGTTTCAGATCAACACTGATGAGTAGTTTATTAAAGTATGGACAACTGACTGCTAATAAGAACACAGCCATGGCTTCCTGATGAATATGAACCAGTTAAATGAGTAACTCTGTAAGTTTATACTTGGCATGGCTTGTTCATTAGTCTGCAAGCAACTTCTTTTCTGCATGCAATATAGAAGGTCTGGTGAGTTAATAAAATGAGGGAAAATAAAAATACCACAGAGCAATTCAAGCAGTGAAAGCTAAATTATACTCTTGTATACTTTGAGACCAAGCATTTTACCTTGCTGGTTGCACTCCAATCCCATTGACATCAATTGACATAGCTAAAATATGTGTGGAAAACATAGCACTGGAAGCTATATTATGATATGCTACATTGATTTTGCAGAACTGCTGATAAAATGCTACAAATTACATATTAAAATACTTGTATTTAAATAGTAAGAGAAGTCAGAAACTGTAAATATATGTTATTGTCAGCATGAAATATTACAGTTAATGCTAATTTCTTAGCAAAATCTTCTGGGGTTCATTAGAGATGTTTCAGGTTCTGCTATGCATTTGAGACACTCTCATATTTAGTCTTTTACCAAGATCAGTACAAAATCCTAATCCCACTGAAGATTCTTGAAGATTTTGCACCAAATAAAGCTGAGAAGTTACTTGAGAATTACTGATCTTACAGGGGGGTTACATGCCACTCTTCAGTTGACTTGTCATGAAAACCTGATTCCGATTAGTTTGCAGTCATATTCTCCAAAAAGCAATGGCAGGAGGGATCCATTTCCCAGTCACATATCTGTAATGAGAAGCCTGTTTCATATAGTGCAGACCCTGATTTAAGGTTGTTGTAAGAGGGAATTGGAGATTAGGATGTAGATCCATACACTGGGATAGATATAGTCCTCAGGATTATGTAGAAAGCACCAAGACAAGACCGTCAGTGGTGGCTCCAAAACAGAAAACCTTAAAGTGGATCTGCTGACTCTAAAATCATATGAGCAACAAGAAAAACCTAAGCCTTCTGAAGGTCTGAAAATTAAAGTTGACTAAAAGACCCTTGAGATTTCAAAATGTCACCAATAAAACGTAACGCAGGTAAATCAGGAATTTGGACAAGTGTAAAGGGAAACAAATAAAAATTCTGCAATCCATTTCTTGGTTGTGTTCTCTGTTTAACTAGATGCTTATGAAGGCCACTACTGTTATGATGTCTGAAGACATCTTAAGTACTTAAGAATAAATATAATTGTTTGTTTTCTTACCAATTCCATAAGCAAAGCAGTGTAGGGATCTCTGTATAAGAATATTCTTCAGCTAAAGCAGAAAGATATAGTTAGTCAGTATAGCAGTGGTGATTAGTGTCTCACAAAGGCTGTTTTTCTCTAAAAGACAAGGGAGATTTTTCTCCCATTTGTTTAAGTTACTTTCAAAATGGAATACATTAAGCTAGGAAAGGATGTACTTCATCCATATTAGAGTACTGAGGTTTTTGAAACAATAGTGGTTCCTATTCACAACTTATCTTTTGTGATTTTTGTTGGCAGATAATTCTTACACTGCTAGGTTTTGTCTTTCTTACATGGATATGTAGCTGAAAAGATTGCCATGAAAGACCTCATCTACATGTATTAAAACTGACAAATCATGTTTAAAAGATATTTCAAAATGTTCTAAGATTTGCTTGCTAATTCAGAATGTCTCTGTATATGCCATGAGATGCATGAGTAATGTTTGTCCTCAAAATGTGGGACAATCTCTAAATAAGGGCTCCAATGTACAGTCAAAATATTTTGGAAAAAGCCCTCAACTTGTGAAATATTTCTGTTCCATTCTCAGTGCTCAAACTCTGCTTCTATTTTTTTGGATCTTAGTTTTTTAACAGTTACCTCTGCCAGAACATGAAGATCATTTGTTCCTTAGGAAAACAGTAGCAGAGATTATGTTAAATGAAATTGATGGATTTCAAAATGAGCTAAAAGAATAGAACAACACCTGTGCAACAGTCACAATAGAGGTGTATACAAACTTCCACTTGGGTGCAAGAAGACACAAGGTTGTCACCACCCCTGATTGGCACCTAAGTGATACTACCTGTGCAAATACTACCACTGAGAGAAAAAGGGGTGTGAATGGGTTTCTCTACGGGACAGGCATTGCTTGCAGAAAGGAAACATTCATTCATAGCTTTTATAGCTAAATTAAAGGAGCATCTGACTGGTATATGAGCATGAGACTGGTAACAGCAGCTCATAATCTCTGCAATTCTATATGAATTATTTTTTCCATATGAGGGAATCTTACACAAGAGCAAAACCGTTCATTGATCACTTAGCACTAGTTAGTCATATCAGTAGTAAAGAAAACTGCCTGGGATAAGGAATTTTTGTTTTCTGAACAATGAAATTAGATGTGAAAAGAAGATGAAAAGGATCTGGGAGATATATCACTAGCATAGGGACTTATATAATTTTAGATTTTCTGAGTACAATACTAGAGAATGGCAGGGGTATAGGTCAACAGAGACTAATTTATATCTCTGTTTCTTCATGGGAATTCTATTCTCTCTCACTTTAAATCACAGTAGTAGTTACACACACACACGCACACACAGAGACAAAAACCTTTTGTTTTTTTTTCACGCAGTAAGATTTCATTAGCCAAGATTAATGACCTAAGTCATAAGAAATCCAAATGTATTTTTGGAAAATGAAACTTCTATCCCACTTTCTTAAACTGTTCTCTGGGCTTACTAACATAAGGGAAGTTAGGGATCTTTCATTTTCAGTCTCCCCATTTTTATCCACCTAAATTTTATTTCTAGCTATTTCTGATCCTCTGATCAGATTTATAAAACTGTGCAGTCTTCTGCTAGTTTTCCCACTTCCTAGCTTTGTCACTGTTCTTTTTAATGAAATTTCTGCAGTTGCTCTCTACTGTGTGAATGATCAACATGTTCAAACTTTCCCATGAGCTGTACTTCTTCTTGGTCATCGCTGATCTGCCAACAGAAACATCTCATCTTTTAAATGCAGCTCATAGAACTTTACTGAGCTGGTGTAGTAGCAGTGAAGATCAGTACTTTGCAGCTATTCTTTGTGCCATTAATAGCTTTCTTCAAGTTTTAGTAAATGAATCATGGTGTGTTCTAGCAGTGACTCAGAGGTCATCCCACGTCATTACACAATTAATTGATATTTGATGTTTGATCTATATATGGTTTTTTTTAATTAAAAGACTGAATTAAAGAAGCAGGAAAAAGTCCACTCTAAATCACTTGACAGAAATCTTGAATTCTTGACCTTAAATAAGTTTTTTTAAATTATTTTTTTTATCACTTCCCAGTCTGGAGTTGTATTATATAGAAGTGATAAATGGGTTTCAAAAGAATGTTAAAAAGACAATAAGACATATGTGGGGTGAAATACTAACAATTAAACAAGGAGTTTTCACATGCAAAATAAAAAGAAAAATCTTTTTTGTTGCCTGTTTTGTAAGGAGACAGGCAGAAGATGATAGTCCAAAAATTGCTTTTTGTAAAACACTAAAATATGTGTCTTGAAGTATTAGATATTCTCTAATTACAGTTGGTAAGCCTTCCATTAAAAAAAAAAAAAAGTACAAACCTGATATTTATTGTTTTCTGGGAATATTGTAGAACTGTGGATATATGTCTAGATTTAGACAGCATGGCTGCCTGAGGGTCAAGGTATATGAAGAATGATTTGGGCAAGATCAAGACACTGCAGTCGAATAAGTCATTATGCAAGATTTACAAGAGGTTCTTACTCTTTGTTGTATACTTGTGGAAAGGCCAAGGTTGCATAGGACTGTTGTTTTCCTAAATTGCATGGGTTTCCCCTAAATTATGCAATGACAGAGACTCTAAAGCTAGCTCTGACCTGATCTAAGGTATCCGCAATGAAGAATTGTTTGGAGATGCTGATTTATGTAGTATAGCTGTGTTAATGTATCTCTGACCCCCAAATAATAAGTTCTGCTTTTCAACAGGGTGGATTTAGGCTCAATTATGTGTTGACAAAACAATACCATTTTTAGTTTGAATAAGACCCAGCTTGGAGGTCTGTGGATCATGATATAGCCCATGTTGCAAACCAGAAACGTGACTAGCATAGCTGAACTGAGTGTTAGAGTTGGAAATAGGAGTAAGTGGACATCAACCACAACAACAAAAAAAGTCATTTTCTGGACTGAAAAAACAAAACCAAACATTTGCCCATGTGCAGCCAAAGATATATTCTCTGTCTTAGGTACAGAGTATATTCTAAGGATTAAGTAGTATGCTGTAATTATCTAAGTATTGCCATGAAGCGATGACATGATAAACAGAAAGTGATAGTTGAAAAAATGCTAGCATTCCTTCTTCGGTAAATCATAAAGATTGTCCAGATTTTTATTGTAAGCTTTGCCCTGATTAGACTTTCAGAAAATGAGATAAAATCTAGCTTGCTCTTTCATGTATATTTGTAGGAGAAAATACAACTCTTAGAAGTCATGGATTTAGAAACCTCATAGGTTTTCCCTTGAAGATAATCCACAGCCTCAAAAATAAATGGATGGATAGCCTCTTCCAATATTTCTCTTCTACTTGTTTTTATTTTGTGCATCTCTGGAAGGTGTGAGTTGCTCTGATATCATCATTGATAGATTTGATTATTCATGGAGCAGTTCCCTCTAAGAACATATTTGAAGGTCAGCGAAGTGAAGTAAGCAACATATTCTTTTCCATTATTCCTTTCCATTGAATACAGAACCCTTAGAAGTAAATGTGTATACGACAAAGATAAATTTTACATTCAGTCGTCACTCTGCAACCTTGCCTTTTCCTTCCACCAAGAGGGACTGCACACAGATCTTAAAAGATTAGACCATTCACTCTTCCCAGATTATGAAAGAAGAAAGCACTTTTACTGGAGTTTAGTAGGATGGCTGAAGAAAATCTGTGTATAGCTGTTCTAGGGCTTTGTAAGTCTTTGCAATTTTACTGTACTTTGTACTCAAATCAGAGATAATTTTCTGACTACTTCTTAGATTATAAAAGTCATAATTTGTTTCAATCCTAACAATTTGCAGGTGTACAAATTCCTGGAAATTGTAATCCTTCTTTTCATAAAAAGTGGAAAAGAAGAGCAGAAGTTAAGCTGATGGTTTAAAGAAGTGAGTAAGGAACCATCCCTTTCCCATATATCAAATTGCAGTGAAAGTCCATAGGCCAGTTTAACATCTTTGCAGAACATAAAGGATGAAACAGTCAAACAGGTTTCTTCCTTCCTAAAAAGAAGATAATCATATGGGCAGGCAAATGTGACTCAGGGCCAACGATATTTAAATGTGACTCAGGGCCAACCCCAGATATTTAAAAGGAGTATTTGAATACTATCCTGGATGTTCTGGAGTGCAAAAATAGACTGATAATAGATGCATGTTTTTCCTAGTCAAATCCCAACCCTAGTTTCAGTGATAGGTAGAACAAAAATCCCAAATGTCTATCTAACTTAGAACAGGAAAAATAAGGGGGTCAGCTGGGCTGCAAAACTGACCATCTTTTTCTTCTCTATGTTCAGTGCACGGTCTATGAGACCAGTTTTTGTCTAAATGTGAAATGAGGAGAGTTTTGTTGCTATTTTTCTGCACAAAAAATGTTATAATGAGCTATCACAACAACTTGTTCACCAGTTTCTGTTCACAAAGAGAATTTTTGCAGTCATTAGTAGTAGATTTTATTTTGGAACTATAATACTCATTAAAAGTGAAAGAATAAATGGAAAAATAGTAAATTTTCTTTGAACTCTTGGAAACAGAAAAGCTTATGCCCTTTAAAAGGAAGATCATAAAGATTGACTCAGGCATTAGAAACCATAATAAATATTTAGACTATGTCCAAGTAATGTTCAAAATCTGTTTTAGATGGTCATAATGTATACAATGGTACAATGATATTTGTAAAAACCTACTCATTCAAATTCAAGAATTTTTGCAAAGAAATCTGTAATAATGATAACACTGAGAGCTGTAAGCATAGGAAATACACTCTGTTTATATCTGACTTCAATAAGTAAGGAGGAAATGTTCCAGGCTAATATTGCCATGGTTCAGGATATGTTATTGTGATTCTACCTGGATAACCTTCAATGATCTCTTCTTCATCCGTGAGTAAGCTATCTGTTTAGCAACAAAAAGGTGACCGCACTGAGGTTAGGCTCCTTTTAATCAAAATTAGCGTAAAGACAGAAAGAGAGAAAAAACCCCACTTCCATTTAAATCATAACACCATACAGTCTTATATTAGTTGTTTGAGGTTAATGAATATTTAAAATAATAATGAAAACTAAGTACAGGAGTTTGGGCATTAAACTAGGACATCAGTTTGAGTTGAAATCTTCAGAAGAGTTCATACTAAATACTAATTTCTTTTCAACTGTTAAATTAGTTCAAATTAATTGATGTGAATTATACACACTCTGAGCTTAAGCAGTGCTGACAAGACCTGTATAGGTCCAGTTTTGCAGCTCTTTCACACAAGGAATATGAGAGAAAGCAGCTTATATTTATTCCTTTTAAGTAAACTTAAGTTGCTCACTGGACCTTTATGTGTTAATAAAGTTCATAAGATCAGGACTCTCTGTAATAATACAATATGAGCATAGAAAAGCTAATTTTTGGCACACTCTGAAACAACTGTAATGTGGTCAAAGAATGGATCTAAATGAAATAGATTCGTCAGAACCTGATTTATATTTTCATTTATGTCAATGGGAATTGAACATATTAAATGTTTCCAGAATTGATTTCCAACTGCAGTCACTGCTTAGCATTATAAATACCTCATTTTCTGCAAGGCTTTTAAGGAATTCCAAGTTCAATAAAACTTCAGTTCCCAAGGTGGATCCACCTCTCATTTCGGTCCTGAGTCAGGCATTTTCAGTTTAGGCTTTTCTGCAGCTTGTTAAGGTTTCCTCATGTTTTAATGTGTTCTCCTAATCGAGGATCATCCTAAATTTTGTCATTTTGCAAATTATCTTTAACAAGCATAAGCAAAATGTACTCATATTTGTTTTTACCAGATATAAAGAAATGAAGAACATCATATTTCCTCTAAAGAAAGGGTTTCCCAGATATCTTTCAGGCAAGTCTGTTTCTGCTACTTTCTCCCCCTCTTTCTGCTTCTTTCTGTGAATCAATCCTAGCCCACTGCCCCTTTCTTCTGTTCTGATGCTGCCCATCAAATTCCTTGCATCTTTGTCCCTGTAACAGTTTCAACTCTTGAATAAAACATCAGCTAATAAACCCAGGAGAACACTTGGGCTACTCCCATCCCGTATGTTTAGGATTGGATTGTCTTGCTGGTAAGAAGTTGACCTTCATGGTTCAAAACTCTGTTTCACACCATGCTTGAAGCCTCACCAACGTGTGGTTTTCCATGCTCAGACTTGACGCCTGAGACAAATTATTTCAGCCATGTTTGCTGCTAGTGGACATATGGGGCATGACTCATTCACTTTCTCCACAGATATGACATCTGATGTGAAACATCATTTGATTAAAGCTAGCAAAACAGAGTAGTCCGTAATAATCTCCTCAGCTCAAAGGATGCAAATTTAAGAGAGACTGGGTTGATTTCACACATGATGTTGGTGTGCATGCACTTAGTTTCTTATAGGTGGAGAGCTTATGCAGCTTGCTACAGAACTGCAGGAGAAAACAGCCCTTGTTGTATCTCTCACCACAGGAAAAAGGACACCCACTATTTATTTAGGAAGAGATGGTACTAATAGGTTATCTCTTAATTCCTAAACTATTTTATTAAATGCAGGCAGAAAGGTATCTATTCCTTCTTCTGCCTGACTTAGAGACATAGCTCATGTTCATCACCCTATTTTGTACTGCTCAGCTGGAGACATTTTCATATGTTTACATTTTGGACATGCAGTCGATATCACGCTTCACAGAAAAGTAAATAATACTTACACAGGACTCTGCATAACTAGAGAGTAAAAAATGTCATTATGTAATATTAAGGAAATGTCACCTTTATTAAATAATGTATCTGTAGTTGAAATGAGAAGAGGACTTTGCAGTTCATTGTTGCAAGAGTGTTTAATTAGTATTTATTCCTATCTTTTCCAATGACTGGTTTAGCCAGTTAGAATGATACGATCTTCCCAGAAATGAGAATAAGGAATTAGGTGAGTTAGAAGGCACTGGAAATGGTTGCTGATCAACATTTCTTGAGGTTTCTGTTTTCAGAGTTACTGAGGTAAGTGTGGCACAATTCCTGCCAAGGTATCCTTTAATACACAATATCATAAAGGAAAGGAATCTAGCCCTGCATATTCTGATGACTGGCCTTTTTTAGTACTTGAGGATATGATTTCTTTTACATATTATTGGTTTCATTAAAATATTACTAAATAATGGAGTGAAAAAAATCTATTTAGCTTGCAGGAGTTTGATTATTTTATTTTCTTTTAAATAGAGTTGATAGGTAGCTTTTCATTCTCCTTGAATAAGTGCAGAATTCTTGAATTCTTTATCTCAAATTAGCTTCACCTGAAACATGCTAAAAAATGAACTGGCTCAGGTGTGTTTGGAATTTGGTTTAACCATTGGGGTTTTTTTCTGCAAATTGCAAGGAACCTTTCAATGATCATTGACCAAACAGTGAGCAGCAATGTAGGTGAATCAAGTATGTGTGTGTGTTTCTTAAGTTTTACTGCAAATATTTTCCACTCTCCATGGTGGGCCAACATCATCCCAGATTTAAATTTACCAAGGTCAATGAAGTTCTACCAAAGAATAAATTGGCTTGTTAATTTTTAACAGAGTGCTAAAGGAAACACTGATTAAGTTTTTTAACTCAAGCTCTTTTCTTTCAAAAGAAAAAAAAAAAAGCCGAACAAGAAATATTTATGCAGAAAGAATATAGAAGCATCATCTAGTTAGTAAACTGCATCCTGGATTGACACTGGACATGTTTGCTAGTGGAGTTTAAAAGTGTTTGGAGAATGTACACATATTACTGAAGGGGGTTTTGGCACTGACACTTGATGTCTGGATTGCAACAAGCATTTCTTTAATTGCTGACAAATAGAAAGCATGTGTTTGGCATTATTTATTGTTTTCTGTGGAGCATATGTCAAGGTCTGAAAGTGTGCATTTCCCTAGGCACGTACTAAGTTTAGTTGCTATAATTAAGTTGTTAATATCTGGCATGGTAACGAGTCAGCAGGGTTTGATTTGACAGTATGGGAGATGAGCTTGACACCTCTGGAAGCTGAGGAGGAGACACTCAGCAGCACACTGAGATAAATACTGACCCTTTCTTAATGATTCAGATCACACTTTCTAAAGTAGTCACTAATTCTGGTCTCTTCATTTCTTGGTGAAAAAACCAGAAAATGTCCATCAGTAACCACACTTGGCTATAGCTGTAAAAAATGTCGCTTGGTGAGAGCCTTGAAAATTAGGGAATTTTTTTATTTTAAGAATAGAATCAAGGTTTGAAACGTTGCTGTACAATTTTCCCCTAAAATGGTCATTTCAACATTTTCCCCTCTGATTCTGAAATTCCCAGAATGGCTGGTCAAATCTGAGCAATTCTATCCCATGAGAAAAATCTCACAATTCAGAATTACTTCAACTTTGCATTGGAATGAAGACAAATTATTTTGTAGCTTTGAAGCAAATGTTTCCTAGTGCAATATATTTTGCTTCATTTTTTAAAATTATTATAACTTTTTAATATGAATATATGTGTATGAATTATACAAAATATTCTGAAATGCAAAACCAAAATAATTATTCCTAACATTCAAAATAGCATCTGACATATAACTGAAATTTCAGGTAGGTGTGCTTCTACAAAACACTTGCTTTGAAAATTTTCGTTCAATGAAAATAGCATTACACAGAAATTTAAACTTCTGACAGTATTTTACTATGAAAATGAATGTGGACTACATACATAGTCAGTGCTACAGTAACTAGAAGGTTATGTGTTATACACACAATGAAATATGCAGCTAAATGCTACAGTTTAAGAATTTTTCTTTGTCTCTTTGTTTCTTTATAACATTCCTAGGAATTCAGAATATTCAAAATACATAGATATGCAAATGGAAAATTTCATTAGCTTGACAAAATAATCACAGTGGTTGAGATGATCAGAAAGCCCCTATTCAGACTCTGTTTTTCATACACAAATTATAAACATTTCATGTAAATCAAAAAGCAAAAATGAAGGATGTAATACTAGGCTGCAACAATACCGCTAAGCAAAACAGGCCAGTATCTGGCCCAGGGGCAAGTAGCATGGAGCAGCTTGCCCCTGTACAGCTGCACTGCTCACTGTCAGGAGCCAGGGCATCTGATGAACACGGTAAGCAGCATGGATGATTGCAAATCAGTGCTCCATCCTCTGACTAAGGTGTCACAGAAACATAAAATGGGGTGGAAGGGACCTTAAAGATCACCAGGTTCCATCCTCCTTGCCATTGACAGGGACACCTTCCACTAGCCCAGGTTGCCCAAAGCCCCATCCAAGCTAGCCTTGGCTCTGTACTAGTGACTAGCAGAGACATGGCCTTAGTGACTCTTGAAAATTTACCTCCATGAATAAGGACATTGTACAGGGATAGAGTCAGATAGAATATTTGATAGTTTACATTAAAAAACAGCAACAGCAAAATTCTTTAAAGATGAGAGCCCTATTAGTACCAAGAAACTAAAATAGAATATTAAAAATGTGTCTGTAACCTATGCTTCACTAGGAAACAGTTTAGGGATATGAATAAATCAGACTGTGCAATGAGTAAGTAACAGGTAATGGTTTTCATAATTGGAATAGGGAGTTATGTTCCTAGAAAAGAGATGCGTGACCACATGACAGAGATCAAAAATGTGACCAAAGCCTTTTCTTACCTCCTGCTTCCAGTTACGGTATGCTTCGTGGCATGGCAGAGTTTGCCTACTCATGTCAGTTTTTGTCCATGATGGCCATGGCACTGCGCCCTATTTTGTCTGATCCTCAATTTCAGCATTTTTTAGTCTTAGTCTTTCTATGAAAGAGTATTTCTAGTTTTTCTAGTCTTAATCTTTCTAGGGAAAGTAAATAGACTAGAGGGAAGATGACAGAGGAAAGTTTTCTAGTTGTTCTCAGCAAAAAAATTTCCTGGATGCCTCAAGCAGAATTAATAGGCCCAAATACCTCCTGTGTTAGAGGATGGACACTGTTCCTTCCATCTTGCTGTTAATCAGTAGAAACCATTTCATACACAGATCCAGGGCTGAGAGAAGCTTAGGTCCAACTTCAAGACATCAGAAAAAGCATGATGTCATACCAGTGAGCAGTCAGTAGAGGTGGCCTGAGGACATTATGTATGGCCAGCACTGCAAATCATTGTAGGGCAAACTCTGAATGGGGTGCAGGACTTGGTCTCCATTTCATCAAGAGATATATTCCCTTCATCTTAAGATAAAGCACATTTTGCACAGCTATTTTTTCGTACCATATTGGTAACTGTGTCTTGTACATTGGGAAAGATTTTTACAATGAAAAGTTGATCAAACATTGACACAGGCTGCCCAGGGCAGTGGTGGAGTCACCACCCTTCAAAGGGCTCTAAAAATGTGTCTTGGCAACATGGCTTAGTGGTGAACATGGTGGTGCTGGGTTGCAGCCTGGACTTGGTGACCTCAGAGGTCTTTTCAGCCTTAACGATTCTGTGATTTTATACATATTCCATTTATAAATAATAACTTCTGTTACCATTAATGACGATTGCTTTTTGTTTTTTAGCAAATTTTATTATGACCAGCATGTATCAGGATCTGTCAAAACAAAGCCGAAAGAGCTCAAAAGAATTGAGCATTCCAAACAAGCATTTTCCCTTTAAGTATTTGTAGCGTTATCAGTCTCATTAACATTTTCCATCCACTCTCACTCCTGGTGCCCCAGGTTTAAGGTGCTGTTATCTGAATTAACAGGCCTCGCACAGGTGTGACTGAGGGCAATAAGTAGCCCATTCATTCCACAGTCTGTGCTTCTTTGAGGATCCCCAGGGAACATATTACTGGAAATGGGTATTTGTGGCACTTAGTAGTTTCATGTTCAAAGTTGAATACAATATCTTACTGTGTAAATCTCCTAGGATTAACACTTCGATTAAATCTGAGACTAGACATGCTTGCCCAGGAAGAATAGGGAAGAGTTTGCTTTGTGTGCCTGTGCTTCATAAACCTAGAGGGAGGCAGAGTGATTTTCCTGGGCTACTGATTGATCTGAGGGGAACATGCTGTTTGCCCCTTTCCCAGGAACATGTGACTGTTTTCATCTGAAAGCTATAAACCTTGAAAGTGCAAGCTCTGTCCAAAATGCATTAAAATGTGGACTCATAATTTATGTCTCATTTCTGCTGCTCCAGGTGGATTAGTGCCTGAGGAGAGACAGCTGAATTTCACCCACTGCACAGTGCCAAGCTGGAGATGTTGGTCAGAAATATTTTGGGAAGTGTATTACTTATCACAATTCAGAAGGTGTTATAGCACAGTAAAACTGTGTCTGTGAACACTGGAGTCCAACTCTGCAGAGTGACGTTGTGAGGCCACCATTCCAGTGTTTAAAAATTCCTGTCACACATGGCCTTATCAGATGGTCTTATTTACATTCAGCTGCAGGTGTCTTTACTCTGCATGACTAAGGTGGGTGGAGATACCTAGAGAAAAGAACTTTTCTTCATTCATTTTCAAGAGCTGCAACATACAGCTTTAGCTGGGCAAGGCAGTCTGGGTTAGGGGATCAGAAGTATTTCACACTGGCTTAATTGCTCCTGCTGCAGCTGATAGGAATTTTTTAACGTGTTGAACTCTTGAAAATCCCAATACTTCTGTTTCTTTTTTCTTTTTTTTTTTTTTATTCAGCACTTAAATCTGCTTGCTGTGTCCATAATTCTTCTACTTCAGCAAACCTCCAAATAATAAGTGTGGTTTTCATGATCATAAAAGCTGAGGAAGCCTCTTTCCTTAGGAATTTATGTCTTGTCCTTTGATACTTCTACAGTATGGTGTGAGGTTTCATACATCTGTATTCACAAAGCTTTTGGATGGATAGACTCTATTGCATCTAATAAAGATTGTGCTGTAGGATTTAATGTCTTCATGACACTAAGGAGAATACTGTATCTCAGCCAATGTCTTCTAAAGGGAGAGGCATAGGATCCACCCAAGACAGTGAGGGCAGCATGCTTTCCATTCTCTAGGAAGCCAGATTAAAAAAAAGCATCTAGGGAACATGGGACACATTTAACATGTTGCTCAAGATTTAGGAGCTAAAGCAGGGCTTTTTAATTCCACGTGGACCTAACGAGTGCTTGTGACTTCTGCAGGTGGCCCAAATGTACTGTTGGACACCTGCATAGAATAATAGTGGGAGAGGGATCAAAGACATTGTATAAAAATAAAGTGATGTCTTCTGTCCAGCTAATGAGTCACTTTTCCTCCAGACCCCATCCTGTAGTTTTCTGTAAAACCGTATTGCTTGTGTTTTCCATAGCTGCCTCAGCACCTGGTTTTGTGAACTCTGAATGTTTCCTTTCACTGAAGCAGAACTATAGAAAATTTCAGAATAAAAGAATTTTCTGTAAGGGAGGTGGAGGGGGGGGAGTGGGGGGAAGAAGAAGAAGCAGAAGAAAGAAAAAAATTGCAGATTCAATGTAAGGTTAAGCACTGCTTGCACATTGAATTTGAAGCAATCAATTTCATATACAGATCCTCGATTTTAGTGCCCTTCCTGCTCCCTATCTCAGCTCCCCAGGCATGCTCAGAGCCAGCATCTCACATTTCCTGTAATCGGCTTTGGTGGATCATGCTCGTGGTTTGCACTGCCACTGACTGTTTGCTGATTTTTTTTATTGCATGTGAGATATTACTCATCAATATGACTAGTCAAATGATTTAACAAATGAAGTATCATCTAATGAACACACACTTGTGCTTCAGCCTGACTAAGCCAGCTGTCAGGGATGGCAACAGCTGCTGATTCATGAAAGGAATGGAAATATTTCTTTGTTAAATCGGAACACATCCAGCAAAATCTGTCTTAAATGAAAATGAGTGGCTATAGTTGTGCATCAAAGAATCCCAAGTGGAAATCTGAGGGTGGGGAAGAATTTTGCAATTGCAGAAATCTGTTTTAAACAAAAAGTTGTAAAGAAAGGGATCACTGATCCTTTGATTTAATTTCCCAAGATTTATTCAAAGTCCAGCAAATTTAACACAAATTGCAATATAGGCAGGTGTTTCTGCTAGGAGAAAAAGTTTGCATATAGATCCCCACTGTCTTCTGCATCTGTCAGTTTTCATCTTAGTCTTTTTAGGTTTTGAGGTTCTGACTCACAGACTCAATGCATATATTTGTTTCCTTGCACTAAGGTTGCCAAGCACTTTTTTTCTCAGACAGTTCGATTAATTAGAACAGTAGGCTTTTTTATTATTACTATTACTATTACTATTATTATTAATGCTGAAACTCCATTTAGCACTGAAATTTGCTTCTTGACCTGCAGGCTTATCTGAAAGTTGGTGTTTATTTTCCAGTCAGTTTTATAAAAGGTGTAATCTACCACAACATTATTTTCCTATTTGGTGCCAAAAATCATCATGACTATTTGTATAGTAATACTACTTTATGCATTTCTTTTCCATACAGTAAAAATATAAAAGAACTTAATAATATTTCATTCAGAAGTGTCCACCCCTGGAGGTAATAATTAATGATGTTCCATACAAAAACTTCATTTGAAAAACTGGAGGTTCCAGAGATAAGCAGTAATTTAAAAATTCAGTTCAAGTTGTTATGTTTATTCCAAGTTGTCATACAGGAGCACAGGTATATTCAATAAAATTGAAAGAACCTCTGTTTTCTGAAACCGCAAAGCTTTTCAAAGCTAACCTAATTTTGCAGTTGCTGAATAGAGCCAGTACTTTTATCTCTTACTGTTAATAACATACTTCCTCATATATCAGCATTCTCCATAGGTTGAATAATGGCTCTCCAATGACTTCTCCTGGGAAGATTCCTTCTGCACATTGAAAATAAGTGTTTTCCTGTTTATGCATATTTTATCTTCCCATACAATATTTTATAGTGTCAGAGCTGCGACAAAGTTTACACAGAAAGATGCAAAAACCCCTGAATGAAACCTCTGAGTTGCAAAACGTAATTTCTGCTTGCCAGAAGAAATACATTCCTTGCTGTCAGGCTTTTTTTTTTTTCTAGAGCTAAGAAATCTTGTGTCATGACAACAATGTGAAAAAATTGGGGGTCTTTCTTGAAGAGAAATATAATTCTCTATCAGGAGATATATTTGCCCTTGATATTTTAAGTCTGTTTTGATTTTGCAAGGCATTCCCCTACGCAGGTTAGTTAATCTGTCCTACAGAAATTGGATGTGTTGCCAAGTTTCTGTTTAAACAAAGAAAGAAATGAATATGAGTTTACTTTCTGAAAAGTAAATGTGAGGAACAGCCTTTCGTAAGAGGAGTGACAAACTAAACTGTTAGTGCCTAAATTCTCTCCAGTGAATGAAAATTATAAATTGTCCTAAAGAGGATAAATACCTTTTTAAAAGAAGAGTAATATATTAATAACTTATTTCTATTATCTACTCAATATATAGCTGCCGGTTATAATGGTGTCATTACTGTTCAGTTATTGAACTTCACTTGGCAGATAGGTAAAAATTATATCCCCCCAATAAACCAGCCCTGGAGTGGTAAACTTTTGTCATAATGAGCAGACTGTCTACTTGCGTGGGTCAATTTTTTACGTCGGGTATTAGTAAAAGAATTATAATAATGGCATTTGAAGAGAGTTAAAAATTTCCCTGTCTCTTTGAAGAGTCATCTCAGCTTTCAAGTGCTCTTCAGCGGGAGGAATTGCAGTCTTTGTAATATATCAAAGAATATGGATCTGGTATTATTTCTATAATGAAAACAAAATAAGCTCCAGGTAATAATAAAAACTAGATATTATATATAACAGATCAGTTTCCTTTTAAGAGGATGGAAGAAAGAATATGTTGATCTTGCTCTGTGTTGTCGATGGCCAATTTCTCATTGACTTCTAAGCATATAAAGTCAAGGTTTCAAAAAATAAAAAACAGTACTAAAAAAGCCCCATTGGTATTCTCATTTATTGACCAACATGGAAAAGAGCTTTCTATAGGGTAGGGTACAGCAAAAAACTGTACCCTAATAGATACTAAGAGAAACACTGTCACCTTCTCTCTTACACAGGTATGAAGGGCAATGCAGTTCTCAGCCCTACTTGCTTTCTGACTTATATCATGTTTTCTTTCCTGTGCACCCCTGGTTGGTGGGCAGCAAAAGACAGAACAATTGTCCACATCTCTACATTCACCATTCTTCTTCCACCGAGCAACAAAGTTTTCAGATACTGTGACAGACATCTTCATATTTTGAAAACCCTTTTTGTTAGTTTAACTCTGGGTGTTCATTTTTTTCTGCAAGACACAATTAACAGTCCAAAATGTCTTAAACAAATTGAGTCTGGGAATGCCATAAGAAAGAGCAAGGGACTGACAGGCAAACACCCTTTTTCATCAAAAAAATATTAAAGTTTAACAAAATATTAGGAGATGACATTTTATCTGACTGCTCATTGCAGAGGAACTGTTTTTTTCATCTGGTGTTTATACTGGCTGTGTGAAGTAATCCCTTCATCACCACTTCAGAGTGTGTTCATGCAGTACTTTTAACATTTTCAAATATTCTATTTGTAAGATAGTCAAAGATGTTTAAGCATAATGTACTTCTTTTACAGATACTTATAGATTTATTTTAATTAGAAAAGTATTTATATATTGACTATGAAAATATTTTTCAAAACTGTTTTTTGATAAACAGAAAGTGCTCCGAAACTCATTCTGTAAGCTATTTCGATGGCCAAAACGAGCACAGCTTCCTGAAAGTGTTTCCCAATACATGGCTGCCTGGATACCACAAGAGTGGTAAGAAATATAAAGGTAAAGGTAAGAATCTTAATTTTTTTTCCAAAACCTGTAATTTATTTTGTTCAATGAACAAAATATAATTTTTGAATCAAAAATTTCTTTGTTGTCACTACACTGAAAAGACCTGCTTCTTCACTGTTGATATGAGTGACTCCTTGCCAATCCAAACAGTTAACTAAAAATTTCATGGAAAAATACGGGTTTTGCAACATTAGGCATTTACCAGCCTTGGGTCAATGTTTTGGATCCATTTCAGTTTCTGAATGGTGATGCATATTGGAATTTGAGAGCTGAAGCTGTTTTAACAACCTTTATGGACAACAGAGATGTAATTCAGTCGGCAGATTCTGAAGACTACTTTCTTTTTTTTTTGGATTATTATCAATTTAATACAATATAACAACTCTCTTTACTTAAAAGGCATGTTGATATTTCCAGGCAAAGACAATATAAAAGGCAATCTAGACATCAGTTGTCTTCTGGCACTAGTCTGTCATTCTCACAGCAAACCAGGCATCATCTTCATTTATGTATTTTCAGGACTACATGCATATGAACCCAATCAAAGAAAATATGCTTTTTTCACTTAGGGAAAAAAGTGAAGAAAGCTGAAGTTTTTTTTCACTAAGGAAATTCACTGTTCTAAGAAGTTGTGCATTCTGCCCATCTTTTCAACATCCTACTACATCTTTTTTGTCTTATGGAAATCAGTAAGAAAGAGCACTTGTTTTATAAATCAAGGTCACCATGGACCTAGAGAGTTTTGAGAAAAGTTACAAAGACGGCAAAACTGTGACTTTTGAGAAGTAACAGTTGAAACAAGTTTATTTTTCTGTAATTATATTCTTCTGCAGCATTTGCTCTTCTTACATTCACTTGAGAAATAAAAGTATTTCACAGCAAAATTGATTGAACTTGGCTGAAAAACCAAATCTTGTGGGTTTAAATGCTATGGAACTTTCTGGGACCAGAGTGCATGTTAGCAAAAGTTGTGGTAGTTACTTTGGTATAAAACATTTATATTACATGTTAGAATCTTTTATTTTCCTTGGACAAATGGCTGTAACATGTATTCTACAAGAACTTGCTGGTGATGCTTTATACAGTTCGATGCTGACAATTTTAGCCATTTTTATACTTGTGCTGGAAGGATCTTGCTACCAGAACGCCAGATCAAGTTTCTCAGCTCAACAGTGCTGTTCTGTAAAATCATTTATAACACAGACCATCTCTGTATATGCTGGCCAGAAATACATCCTGCTAGCAAGAACACTGTTTAAAAGAGTTCCTTTTAAAATGCTTCCAGGACAAGAATAGACCAAGAAATTTTTCCCCATTCTACTTATTGAGATTACAACTAGAATTATTTTTTAAGGAAGTCACCTTGTTTTCAGAGCCATCTAGGTCAGAATGTATAAGAATGGGGCAATATTCTTCAGTATTGGATCATTATGCTCTGAGAGGAGAGGGTAATGGGTTGTACTCTGTCTGAAGGCCAGTTACAAGTTTTTTGGGGCCTGTCCTTTTTAATGTAACTATCAGTGGCATGGAGTAAATGAAAGGCAGCTTGCAGACAGCACCACACTGGGGGTATCAGTCACTGTGCCGAAGGGCAGGAACATCTTTCAGAAGGATCTAGGCATGCTGAAATATTGAGCCAACGTGTGTTGGAAGTGAAAGTAGAAGCAGACTCTTCACAGTGGTGCGTGGTGGGAGAATGTGGGAAACAGGTACACACTGAAACTGCATATAAGGAGAAATTGGAATAAGGACAAGAGTTGGGGAGTTGAACAGGTGGAACAGATTGCCCCAAGACCTGCGCTCTCTCTGTTCCTGGAGATTATTGAGAGCCAACTGGAAAAAATACAACACTACCTAATCTGACCTCTGGGTTTCTCCTGTTTTGGGCAAGAGGTTGGACTAGGGAGATTCTCACCCAAATTACCCTGTGATCATATGATTGCATCTCTTCTCATTGCCATCTCTTTATTCATACACAGCATTTGTGGAAAAACTTCTGCCAAAGGCATTTTATATTATTGCTCTTTTGCCTCGATAGGGAAGAGGCCTGAGGAAAAAAGCAAAACAAAAATACAGCTATGCAGAAGGTATTTGGTTCCAATAAATCTGTTTCAGACTGAAATAAGTGCTTTAATTAGTAAGGTGGAAAATTACGCCAAATATTACCTTTCACTGAATGTTCATATGTTAGCTTTTAAGAACCCTTCATGTTACTTCAATGTCAATGTGTTGTAGCAGTTTCAGACACTTGAGTTTTCGTTTTGCAAGATTTATATTCCAGCTTTTGAAGAAAATGTCATATTTATCTGATCAGCTGTTTCTCAATATATCCAAGCCATTTCATATCCTGACAGTGGACAAAATATTTTTTCTTTTGGACAAGCACACTTATCTTTGCTCTTTCAATACATTACTATGTTCAGATTCCTCTGCTCATTTTGGTGTTTTACCAAACTGATTGGACTAATTTACTGCATCCTTTCTTTTTAGATGAAACATAAATGAAGGATAAAAAAGCCCAAAAAAACAAACTCACAGAGACAAAAATTCCATATAGTGTTTTCATTGTATGGAATGTATTAAATTACATTTTTCCAAGTTAGATTTTATTCTCCCAGTAGTATTTCAATTATCTTAGTTACTGTCTTTCCAAGCAAAAAATCTCACTAGAATTCCGGCACCTACTAACAGCTTATATCTTAAGCACTCTATTGCTTATTTCATTAGAAAGTAGTAGCTTTTGATACTTGCCCCATAAGCTCCCTCAGCTGCTGTCTCAATATTTCAATTACACTATTGTGTCTTGGTGCAAAGAACAGGTAAAACAAACATGATGTCAGTGAACAGATACGCAAACTGTCTTATGAAGCAAAGGCTTCAGTCTTCCATCAGTTTGAATGCACATTTCCAAATTCTGCCTTTTTAACTTAGCTCTTCTTAAGAAAATCAAACTCAGTAATGATCTTGTTTCCCCCCACCTGAAGACAGAGCCAAGCCAATGAAACAATTTCATTGTGATAAAAAGTATTTATTTTCCGGGGTTTTTTAGATCCAACTGACATAAACTCAGTTGATATTTTATTAAATGTATTGGCAGCATACTGGGAGATCCAAAGTTTACCTGTGCTATGTTGGCACCATCAGCTTTTTTTGGTGGTAAAACTGTTCAGTTTACACATATAATATCTTTTCACCCAAAGCCGTTCACCTTGAAGATGCTCTCTAAGATATACTGGAGACATGTTGAGTTTCATCTGGAAAGGTGGCTCCAGGGAGGAAAAAGCAAGGGAAGAAAACGGGAACAGACTCTGCAGCTAGTTAGTAAGGGTATTAACCTGAGAAATAAAAGAGGCCTATTACAATTACCTTTTTTCTGGATTTAGAGTGAATGAGAGGGCAAACTCTGAGTTTGTCAGAGTCTAAATGGCATTTAGAAGTTCAAAAGATTTTCTTCTTTGTGCCAAGGTGTAACAAAACCAGGATCCTGAGATGATGCAAATGACTGTGGAAGAGAATTATCATCACAGGTTAGCTGTCCCTGATTAGGGCTGCTTCCTGATGGCTTGTGAAGGATGGGTTTAGCCAACAGCTGAATTTTCCCTCTGGGCTGCCAAACATTTTCCTACAGAAAAGAATTCACAGTGGACTTATTTGCCTCACCACTCTCAATTTATTATCAAATTCTTACTTGAGGTTGGAAAAAGTGTCTCTTCAACAGTAATACAGTTCAGTGTCACATCAACATGACACTAACACTGAAATATCTTTTACACAAAATGAGGAAGAAATATTTTTGATTATAAAACCATTCAATGACTACAAGTTGCTAGTACCAGAGAAAGAACAAGGAGAAAAGCCCAGTATTTGGATCCAGCAGCTACTAATGTGTGGTTCTGAGGGATATAAAGGGATGGAAAGTAAATGAAAACAGCTTAAGGTTGCCAAATAGCCCAGTTTCACATAAGTGTAAACTCATGATATTCTGATTCCTGTCAGAGAGTGGATGCTGCAGAGAATTCTATATGAATACCGGAAAACAGCATTTGTACTGCCTGGATCTATAATAAATGTGAAGATTTAGCTACTCATTTCAAAACTAGACTTTGCTACACTCGAAAATCAGCGACAATTCTATACACACTCTCTGAGTAGCTATAAGACCAAGACTTCTTCCACAGACATCAATCAGACATTAACGTGGCCACTACTGTACCGTTGGCTAAGGGTATTTGTACAATTTGACTGAGCTACTGGAGATGCAAAGTACTCAAGGATGTGAATAACTGAATTATGTTTGTTAGTGTGTGTCATGTTTGTTGTATTTCCACTGCTTAGAGAATTTGAGAACTCATCTTAGTCTTTTGTCCTTAATTATTTCTTCTGATGTCCTTCATGTGTGTTTGCAATGTTTACCTACCACAGAAACAGGCTGCTATAAAACCTGGGCAAATACGTCCACTTTTTATGTATTTGCTATGTCCATCAATACAAATTTAGTTATTCAAATTTCCTGTCAAATATGAATGAATACAGTCTACTAGGAAATTCCATTTCATGGTAGGTCCTGGCATTCTTGCTGGCTTTGTAAACAGATTTAGTCCTAGTTTCTCTAATATCTGAAGAAATGCCTCTACTGCAGATAATGCTCTATAGCAAACAGAAGTTCACAGCAGGTAGAATAAATTGATACACATCTCAAAACCTCTGAAGTGAGCGATCCTGGTTTCTCCCTTAGAGTCCCAGTCAAGTCTCCTCTGTACCTTCCGGTTGCCCTTGCTGGCAGGAAGGAGGAAACAATGAGTACTTTGCAAGTAGAGTAAGAAGAATTATTGCCTCATCTCATCAGAGCCCATTTTGCATGTTTAAGCTGGAAGAAGAGGTCTCCCTATTGGGCTCCTCTCTCCTGGTTAGCTCTTTCAAGTTTGGTTTTTTTTTTAATTTCAAACAAACAACACCAAGAGGAAAGAGATCCCAGTCATCTGAAACATGATAGGGTCTTTTATGCATCTTGTTTTCTTGGCAGTCTGTTTTACTTATTTAAGCAACTTTACATGACTATAGACCACTGCAGCCTCAGGTCTAGAGTATACATTTAGAGCTGCAGTTTTATGGAGCCAGTTGGAGAATAAAGGTTTACCTTTCTTCTGTCTCTGTCATTAGCACTGACAACATCAGTCGTCTTTTCCTTTACAAGTGTAAATCTGCACCTTTGTTGAAATTAATGGCTCTATCCAGCACATTGTTAACCTGCAGAGAGAATCAGATTCTGGATATCTACAATAGTAAAACTTGCAAGGCAATGGAGACCCTAATTACCACTTCAGACTCCTTCTGCCTTCTAGAATGCAAATTGAGTGAATCACTGGCACATGGCATGCCAGGTAAGGTGGGCTGTAAAAGAGCAGACAACAGCAGCAATCCCTGGTCAGCCTGGTAATCAGCCACTTGGCCACATGCTAGCTCATACTATTTAAGGGAATTCAGATGTTACAGATCTGGTTTTTATTAGCAATATGGAGATAAATGCTGGGCAGTAATAAGTGTATGTTTTCTTAATTTCTAGTGGTATCCTGCCAGTAAATGCCATACAAAGATGATGATGACATCCGATCCAAGATAAGGCACAGATGCACTTTTATAGAACAGTCGTACATGTGTAGCACTACATATATAGAACACATGCATTTAATTTTGTAAATGCTGTACTGCCAGAGGCAATCACTATTTATTTTAACCTTAGAGAGTCAGAGAAGTTCTGTCTATGTTGCAGGATTCTGGTGAAACTGTAATTGATGTACTGGATGCTACATGCAATTATGCAACCACTATTGCGTGGGCATCCATACTACCACTGAGACTGCCTTTGCACTCAGCAAAGCTAACCACTACATTCTCCACCATCCATAAATCTACCTCTCTGCAGTGCAAGTCTAGACAGCAAAACTGGGCATCAAACTGGACTCATTCAGTTGATTGTCCTGTTGCTATCCCAGATGATATTCTGCTTTAAAGTAATGAGTTCATCTACTTGGAATTGTTCAAATGTTGTCCCAAAAGAAAACAGGAGTATAGGCAGGAGTATATTGAGAAATTCTGCTTACTTCAGTTCTGCTTCTTCTCAACAATAGACAGAGGCATCAAAGGACCCCTTCTGATCAACATCAAAAGCCTAAGATTTTAACAAGAGAACTCAAAAGATCTTCCATTTGTGGCCAGTGGGAAAAATTTTTTTTAAAAGCATTTAATAAGTTTTCTCTGCTTTTAAAAACCCAAACATTTTACACTATACCAAAGGTTTTAATTCAGTGCTGTAATAATCTTTATTAATCTTAAAAATGGAAAAATAATAACCACAGCAAAGGAAAAGCAAGAGAAAACCCTTCACAGTCCTGAAACTGTGGCCTCCGCTCTCTGCTTTTTTCTGGTTTGAGTTGTAGATAAGGCAGAGAATTATTTCTTGGCTAACAGTAATCGAGAAGAAAACATAAATAAGTATCAGATATAGAGCAAGTTAAGAACATTTTCTATGGTAACCTGCATGCCAGGAAGGAGCAAGTCAGTGAAAAAGGGGGAAAGGGAGGGGAAAGGTCTTTAAAGACAAAACACCAAAGGACTCTGTAAAGTAGATCCCAACCCTGAAAGTTTCAGAGAGTGCAGTCCATGCCTCAGAGAGTACCCACCTGATAACTGGTGCTCACAGGGCTATTTTTAGCAGAAAAAAACTGCTGTGATAGGAACCAAGCAGGAGGACTTCAGCCTTGGAAGATTCATTGTTCACTCTAATAACGTTCTATTGGGCATGACATCGGAGTCAAAAGAGAGGGAAAAGTGTGTGGAGACAGCTTGAGGAGGTTTCTGCTATATCCAGGCAGCTACAAATGGGAAAAGTGTTATTCACGGCAGTCCTGTCCAGGTGCTTTGACTCCCTGAGAACCCCTTGGCTCATCAGGCCACCACTGATTTTTGCCTGCCCCAGTGCATGGTACAGTCCACAGGGCACCAGTGCCACCCAAGAGGTACAAGCAGGGACACAAATCCTGCTGCAAGGAGCTTCTGGAGATACCACCTCAGCTCTCACCCTAGCCGCAACAGGCCTGTCTCTCCACCCTAAAGGGTTAATAAGCTGATAGCCTGCTAGCACTCTACATTACTAAAATCCTTTTGCACAAAGTGGGAAGAACGGATAGAGCGAGTAATGGCTACCACAGCAGGGATCCAGTGATGGCACCCTCAGGCTCCTGGGAGGGGATGGAGTGGGGCGGGGGAAGGTGGCTGAAGCCCACACCTCCGCACTTCCCCAGGCACAGTGCAGAGAAAATGGTTTTTCTCTAATATACAGGCTCTGACCCTTGGCAACACTCCCTAGTTTAAGCCGTTGGGCCTGATAGGGGAGAGAAATGGGATTACAGGCAAAATAAACAAATGGGGAGTTATATAACAGAAACAATAAGATACTGAAATTATTGATTCTGAAGATGGAAGTGGGGGAAACAGGAGTCTTGGTCAGGCTGGTCTCATGGAGCTGTAGAAGTCTCCTGTACCCAAACAAGCAATGGGTACAACCCCACAACTGCCAGCAAAGTGTCTGGAGGTCTCACCCCAGGCAGCAAGCTTACTGATAACAGAGGGAAAGCTAGCATGGAAGAAAGAAATTGGGGATAAAATATACCCATGTCTTCATCTTTTGTAAGACCTCACTGTGGCTGAGTGCAACAGTTCACCATGAGTAGTACCTTCTAGAAAAAAATGGGATTTCCCAGTGTTTCCCAGCTACACTTTTAAGGATCATGCTGTGAGCTTTCAATGCAGCTCATCTGAAATTAGAAATGACTGTGCATTCCTGACTTCATCAGATTTCTGGATGTGAAAGTGAACCCACGGGGTTCTACCTCTGGAATCCTTATGCAGGTGGCAGCTGTAGGATGAGGCTGTTGACTGCTCTCACAGTCAAAGTTAAGGTTGTGAGTGTTGAAGCAGAAGTTGCTCTCCACTGGTGAGCTTTGAACTCTGCAAATACTTCACTGCAAACTGTGTTTCCTTTCAGACCCATAAGTATTTCCAGAAAAGGTGCCTGATTTGGGGGGAGAGGGTAGCAGCCAATTTCTCTATGATATGAACCTTAAAGAAACTACACTAATAAAGCATTTCAGCTACTGTGCCAAGCTGTTCTTAAATAGAGTAATGCTATGCTTGACAACAAGGTGGCTTGTACCTATGCAGTCCTGTGTATTCATTTGTATGTGCACCTTTTTGTGCAGGTAAAGCCAGAGGGGTTCTTGTTTGCTAGCAGCTCTCTGCTACTGCACCCTCAGGTCTTGAGCAGCAATTGCTATGCTAAAACCTTCCTGTGATGCTGAAACCCAAGTTTTTCAACATGAAACATTTTAAGTGGCTTTTTTTAAGTGATAGTTGCATGAGAGGAAAAAAGGGAAGGTAGGTAAACTGAGGTATAAAAGTGCAAACACACAATCCATTGTCATGCACGTAGCAAAGCTAGAAATACAATAAATACTTCTGGAGTGCTGGCTAGAGAGGCAATCTCCTTTGCAAGCAGGTACCTCATGGTTACCCTCCAGCTCCTGCTTGGTTTTGACTCCTCCTTCAGATAGGTCACAAGGAGGAGTGACTTGGGTTGTGCCAAGACCTGAAATGGGAAACTGGTACAAATGGCAGATAGCCAGCAGTGAGGAGACATCTGGCATAAGACAAGGCTCTAAGGTGTGTTGTACATAGTTATGAAACTATTCTACCTTTGTTTTCTGTGTAATGTTATATTTTTAAGAACCGTGCCTGCCTGAGGAGACAGTAGTTGTTTTGTTCTTTGAATTGCTGTAGCCTCGGGGTGTCAAAGTCATTTAAGCACAGAGGGTTGAATTCCACGTTAAATTATGGTTCGTGGGTCACAGTATAAATATACAAATTGCATACTTTCCAGCACAACAGTATCCCAGTGATGTCAGTGGAAGTTCACAGAGAGATTGGCATCACTCAGCTGAACAATTTGCTCCCTTTTAAGATCGCACCACTCAAGCTCCGTATTACCCTCATTCCACCAACTCTTCATTTCAGTTCTTTGAGACATGCATTTCTGCCTCTTCCCCACTGCTTGTTGAACGCAAGCAGCAGTGATGCAGAAATGTGTTTGGGGATGTCCGTCAGCCTGGGAGCATTTTAGGATGCCAGTGATCGTGGATACATATGTGCGTATGTATTGGCTATGTGGGGTCATGCTTGGGAGATTTTCTTTGTAACCAACCAGTCTAGAAAAAGGAAGCAGCATTTTATATCCAGTGCCCCTGGATATGACCTACAAGTTATGTTTTCATCTCCTCAGTGCAGGATGAACGGAAACAAACCCACAGCTCTTTGTAACCGGATGTTTGTTTTTTTCTGCTGGCCCCAGTTCTATTTGAACCATGGACACATACATGGAAACAAAATACTACCATGGAACTTTCCCAGGCTTCTCCCATGTGGATCCTCTGATGTCTGATAGTGTGATGGACCATACTCAGTGTCAGCCTCTATCTGTCTGGTTGCATATTTCCATAAAATTGTAACATAATTATTTTGTTTGAAGTCATTCAACCCATGTAATGAAATACAGTTGGTTTGTTTGGAAGGGATGTAAGAATGTGAGCAGGAAGGAAGGAAACAAAAAGAAGGATGTAAAACTCTGTGACATGACTAGTTACAGTTCATGCTTCTCATAAGACATTTTAAAGGCTGACATTAAGGTTGGGCTGCTGCTCCCCAGCACAGAGCCTGAGTTGCCTTGCACATAAAAGAATGGCTGACTTTCCACATGGGGATGTGTGTTTGCATAAATCTCTGTATATTCATGTCCTTAAATCCCAGCTTCAGCCCTCTTGTCTTGCTCATCCCATCCCCTCCTCCCCTTCCTCAGTGTGGGATGCGGATGTTGTGAGAAGATGGCAAGATTGGAACATCGATTTTCTCTTCTCCCTCACAAATGAACAGGAGATTGCTTTTAAAGGTATTAAATGGACACAGGTGGGACTGTAAACTTAAGTGCCTCCACATGGAACATCTGCTGCATGTTCTCCAGTTCCTGTTATCTTTATAGCAGAACTTGATCTTTTAACCCCTTCATAACTGCCTCCCTCAGTCCTTGGGCGAAGATGTGCAGTGGCTTTTCTTTGATGTAGAGAGAAGCCACAATGGATCTCTGTGATGTGATGGTGTATGGTGCAGTGCTTTGAGCTTCAGTGTGCTTAGCAATTTGCACAGGTGGGTGGGGGAGGAACACAAGTGTTGTCCAGGTGTTCTCAGTCTTGCTGCAGATAACAGGATTCCAGACATACCGCAATACATTGAATATCCCCATTCTCCCGCCTTCTCCCCTCCCTCCTGCACTCCCCCAGCCCCAGGAAATGTCTTTCTTGGGGGAGGAACATATTTGTGGGGATACTCCAAGCCAGTTAATATAACCTAAGCCATTTGAGGTGTAAAAGAAAGTCTTTCTAAACATTTGCTATGGACCTATAGAAAATTATTTTCCCTTTCACGTCCAGAATACATCCCTTTTTCTGTATGCTTCTTCCAAGCCTTCTTGCTTTCAAATTCAAGTACAAAATAGAAACCTGGAACATGTTACTGTATCTTTAACCTCTTCACTGCTGCCTCTCACCACTCCACAACATTTGTGCAACAGAGCTGTGTAGCATTTTCCTTTGAAGTCCTAATGAAGTCAGAGGGGATCCTTGAGCTGGGGCTGCAAGCTGGTTGCCATGTGAAGCATTCACATACCTTTTCCATGTGCTCAGCCTGAAGAAAAAAGGAAAACTTGCATGAAGGCACACAAAGCACATAGCTCCAAACTAATTTTAATGTAGAATGAGATTGAAAGCTGTAGACTCAGGATGAGGTTTAATATCAGTTGCTGAGGATACCTAAATGTTAAAACTGTTAGTGCCATATGAGAGAGTTCATTTACAGCTGGAATGGTGAAGAGAGATAACATGACACAGAACAGGGAAGAGCTGCATTGGAGGAAATCATAGTTTCTTTTAAATCTTGGTGGTTGTACCATATAGGAGGTATCCCAACAATCCAAATTTTTGTAGACAAGGTCCAGCATTACGCCATGGGAGCATTAATGAAACACAATTCTCATCTATCTGCTTGAATGCTAAGTACATGGAAAATATTACTATTCTGTCTAGCAGGATGTGCCCAGTTAAGCAGTTGTTCATACTCAAGCAACTGGACAAGGAAGTGAGCAATCAGGAACAAACAAATATTTCCAAGGAAAATGAAAAAATTCCTCAATTGTCTTTGAAAATCCTTGTCAGTGTCACTCATTCTGCTCTTCGTTTGCCAGGACTTAGGAACCTGCTTTGCCCTGTTTCAGTAGATTTGATATTGTGGTAAGTACATGTGTTGTTCTTCTAGTTTTTAGGAATAGATTTGCTTTCTAAGATAGCGATTGGGAAAGCAATTAGTGTTTATAGGTTCTTAAAAATGTGTCTCTCCATGTTCTTTCCCCATGCAACTTGGACAAGAGTGGATAAAAGTCTTCTGTAAAGTGGTAGTGTTTTTGGCATGTAGCCACGCAAATTCTGGCTGGTCTGCCACTTTCCCTCACAATCTGATGGTGACCTTTTCCAATAGTGTGGTTATCGTAAAAGTTGTGGAATAAAAATGTTTCCATTTTCAAGACATTATTGCTGCTTCTATAAAATTTACTGGGAGAGGATCAGGGTCTGATATCAAAATAGTCCACTCTATCCTATCTTCTCACAGCCCCTGAACTAATATTAGACCTCTTTAACCACACCCTAAGCATCTTGACATACTTTGCGTTGGTGGTCAGGATATGCAGGAGCCTCCTATAGTGTTTTCCTGCATGCTCTTTGCGCCTTGGATTCCCTCCACCACTGTTCCAAGCTTCTTCCTCTTGTGTCATTTCCCTTCTTTCCTTTGTCTTTTAGCTTAATAAAACACCATCTAACAAAACCCCACTCCAGTAATTTAAGAAAGTGCCACATCCTCTCAGAGGAAAATGTCCAAGTGAAAAACCAGGAAGACATGCAAACTATCCCATTGCTCAGTATGTATTCCATCAGTTCTCTCCAGCCCATTGTCCAATTTGTTTACTTAGATCACAGCTCTCTGTCAGATAATAAATCTCTTGCTATGCCCATCCTTACTGGCACAGGCACATCATGGGACTCTTCAGCTCTCCACAACACCCACACCTGATGCTTCTTAGCGCAGCATTCACCTGAGCAGGTGCCTGAGCTGAGGTCCACTGGGATCAAGGACTCAGGCAGAGCCTGCTCCTGGGGTGGAGGCTTGGAATGGCTCCTAGACTCTGCAGTGCAGATGTCTCCTCTGTTACTCTCTGTGCCCAGAACAATGACATTTTTCTTAATTGTTCTCAGTTGGACCCTTGGCAGTCTTGTCATTTAAAGAAATAATTCTCTAAGAACATATGCCTGGCTGTCATTTGCAGGATAAGCACTGCTCACGAACACTTTATATTTTTAAAGGCTATGTCTATGCTTTTGCTTCGATATTAAAAAAACCCCCAATCTTTACTTAAACAACAGTTATGTCTGAAAAAACCTGCAGTTTCTGTAGTAACAAATGGGACAATGTTTCCAGAATTGTACTTA
This sequence comes from Origma solitaria, assembly GCA_013397895.1. Taxonomy (NCBI): domain Eukaryota; kingdom Metazoa; phylum Chordata; class Aves; order Passeriformes; family Acanthizidae; genus Origma; species Origma solitaria. Next base: position 200,414 of record VZRL01000401.1, on the reverse strand, counting down.
AAACAAAGAGCGTGGCTGGCATGAGAGAGATGTCTCCCAGAGAGAGTTAATTTGGCAAAATTTTGAGGGATATCTTGTAATGAAAGAAGTCTTAGTGGGACATAAAGAAGTACCTCCCTTACTGTAAGCCCTGTGAGAGGTGATGAAGCCTCCTGTTCTTTGTGGTAAATGCCTTAGGTCAAAAAGGGCTTAGTATGTACAGGGAGGCATAATTTCTGTTATCCTTCTGTCCTGAATCCTGGCCCTTTTAGCTATAACAGAAATTCTAAGCCAACCCATACTTTTTGGATTACTTTAAACTCCATCACAGTGCTTTTCTTAAAGCACTTTATTTTGAATAGGAACAGCTCCATGAAAGGATTCAGATATGGGCTGAAACTAAATCACTTTCAAGGAAATGCAGCTGGAATCACACTAATCTAAAAGCTTCCCAGGGAAAGCAGCACAGGCCTCCATTCTGCTGCATCTCCGCCCCCAGCTAAAGTGCACCATGGCTCTCTGAGAGCCCTTAACCCTTGCGCTGCAGCATTGCTTCATCAGCAGTATTTAGGAGATAAAAATAAAGCAGAAACAGTGTTTTCTTTCAACACCACCTCTGTGTTGCATGCAGTTTTCACCTAGTTATCTCGGTAGAGGATGGAGGGGTTTGTTTTGGCTTTCGCAGACCTTATGTGTTGAATTGCAATGGTGGTTCAAACCCCGGGATACAAGTTAGGGCTGTTTCTGCGGTGGACTCTTCCTTTGAATCCCAGTAGAGATGACACAGTTTATGTTACATCTCATAAGGCCTCTCATTCCCACCTTTCCCACCTTGTGTGAGTGTGCAGCTGAGGCTGACGTGTGTCAGGACAAGTTGTGACGGAATTCTTAAGAAGTATTAGAAAAGCTGTAACTAACACAGTGTATGTTTTAGGTGGAAACAAAGCTGGGCAATGGTGTGGGGACTGGAAGAGGGGGAATGCTTATATATGTATATATATATATATATATGTATGGCTATATATATAGAATAGTTCATCCCTCCCACACCCTTTACATAGTAACATTTTTTTAAAATAAAGGGGGCAAAGGAGGTAATCTGTGCAGATGAATCGGGGCCTAAGCAGGCTGTGGAGTGGCAGGGATTTGCTTTGCTTTTCCCACATATAATTTGTATACCTTTCTTTTTTCATTTTCTCTTATTACCACCTTCAAACCTGTTATAACCTACACAACAATCAAGCCTACTGCTCTCCACGGACTCTTTCAGGATTCAAGCGAGTGACATGTCTATCCAGAAGGTACATCAGAGTTTCTTTTTGCTCATTTGAATGTAAAGCTTTAAGATTGCAGCAGGGTTTATTTTCCACAGTTAAAGCACATTGTCCTCTCACCTCCGTTCCAGTCAGCTGAATTTTCTGTCTGTGGAGGAATGATCACTTGTAATGGGACAGATAAGCTTCCACCTCAGTTCCTAGCCTGGTATATTAACATTAACCAGTGTTCCTGAAGCATTACTTTATCCCCCGTTGAGCTGTTCCTGCTAAGAGCAGCAATCTTGGGCAAGGAGGGGGTGGGACAGGTGGATGGGGATGCCCTGTGATTCAGCTGCCCCAGCAAAATCCACCTTCAGCAACAAGAGGGAGCCTTCCAACCCCACTGTAGTCCCAGCAGCTGAGACAGTGCTGAGTGTCTTTCAAAAAGCCCCATTTCCAGTCTTTGTCCCTGGAAATCACAGATTAAAAATCAAGTACTGGTATCACTCAAAATTATTTTAGAAGGCACTAAAGTATTTTTTGCCTTAAAAACAGCAAAACTAGAGAAAACAGTAGCTGACCAGGTGATTTCATGCTGTGTCAGGTGATGCCCTTACATTTACTTTGAGATGTGTTTGTATACGGTTTGACTTTTAGCCAGCAAAGATAAGCCCACATTCATCAAGGTGCTAATGGAGTTTTCCAGTGTTATAATTAATAGCTGCAACAAAAAAGGCAGCGATGGGGACAAGGCTTACTTCAAACACTATAGCAGTTACAGCATATGTTTTGAATCTACTTTTATACTCACATATTTTAACTTGTGTATCTACATACAAGCCTGTCCAAATTTATAGATATAGAAAAAGATCCACTGATATAAGATATGTATACATGAATAATACCATATTATATTCTCAAATACCATAATGTCTGATTTTTCTGTATTTCTTCATATATTACAATCCTTTTAAAGTTTTAATTGAATTCTGAGATGAAGCTATCAGTCTCTGTTTTCTTTTGCAAATGTGTTTCACAAGTTTACATAGAAGCATGTGGAGTTTAAAAAAAATGTTTGCTTAATTATTGTACTATGAATTATGCAGTACATAAGAGCCATGTTAGGCCCAAAAAACAAAAAGGGGAAATATAAATTTTGTTGCTGATACCCTTCAGGACCTTACTGTTAAGTCAGAGGAAGAAAAATAATTTATTTGATGTATGAATGATTTTTGTGCATGCTTACAGAGAGGCCACATATTCTAATGATGGAGAAAATAGGAGTCCAACCTGGAACACTGTACCACAAGTACATTACCATCAGGAGAATACTCCTACCATCCCTCTCCAAATAGCCTTGTGTTTCCATTGATGCTTGTGCAGACATGGGGCCATGTCCCTTGAGGAGAAGCTGCTGGGGAGGGTGTGGGAGCTTGCGGAGAGAGAGGAGCATGGCTCAGCCCTTCGGGCAGCCCCAGGGGCTTGCCTGGTGCTGAGCTGGTGGCCAAACCAGCTCCCGGCATAGCCACGGGCATGTTGCAACTCCTTCACCTTCAGATCCATCTCCCTTTGCTTCCGTACCCGTGTGTTTTAATTGCACGTGTTCTTACATAACTTTTGGAAGGAAAGCCTGTCACTATTTACCAAAGTTGTTATTTTTCCCCTCCGCGTTGCTTAGGTGCCACGAAGCCGAGAAGGAGCATCCCATTGCCCCCGGTTAGGAAGCTGTCCTTGGAAAGCTGCTTTGCTGCCCTTCGCCTCGCCCCCGCCGCTCCCTTCAGAGCGAGTGCTGCGGCTTTAAGGCCGCGGTCCCAGCTCCTCAGCACACCGTGACATTTGTCCCCTCTCCGCGTAGCCCGTGCCAAGCGGTGACATCTAGCGCGGTCTCTGGGACACGCCGCGCTCCGCGGCGCGGGCAAGCGGGGCCAGGGGGCGGGGGCGGCCCGGGGCGAGCACAGACCCCGCAGTGTTCCAGGAGGATGAGTCACTTCCTCGCCCCAGCCCCGGGATGCTTTATTCATCGCCGCTCCGCTGATAGGAAGGCCGAGCTGCCTCGTCCCTCTCCGGCATCCTTGGGCTCGGCCGCCCCATTAATCAGGCGGGGCCATTGCGGAGCGCACGGGCAGTGGGAGTCCTGCCCGCTGGTGGCCTTTAGCTGTCTCCAGCTCAATGAAATTACCGTGTGTGAAGGCTTGTTTTATGAGAGATTGGTTTATTTGTAACTAAACTACTTCCTCCGTTATTTGATAAGCTCAAATATTTGCTACTGATAGTCAGAGAGTGTCACATTTATTATCCCGTTTCAGGCATTGCTTAACTCCTTTGTACTAGGTTTTTTTAACCCCTTTGAGGATAGCAGAAAGCAGGCAGGAAAAGTCTTATTCCTCTTACTCATGCCTCAAATAGAATTGCGGTTTATTCTGTAAGGAATGTGGCTTGATTAAATTAAATTCCTTTGCAGTAGTTCTTTATATGTTTAACACAACACTTAGCAGGGCTGACTCATGCTCTTTGTTAGAAATCCAAAGTAATAGAAAAAGAAAAGCGAGCAATGTCTTTTTCTTCCCTCATATGTTGTAATACTTCAGGGTTTAGACAAATGTGGACGTGAAGTGTCATGGTCTCAAGGATGGGGCATAAATGTAATTTCTAAGTCCTGTTTGCTATATTGCTCTAGTGGCTATGACACCTGTGACCCATTTGTACCTTGATCTGTGTTTTATTAACTCTTATTGAGAAATATGTTTGCTTAGTTTTTTAAGACATTTGATGTCTTTGGAAAATTAAAAACCATACAGCCCTAAGATGTAAGTAATACTTTTATAATATCTTACTGTCATGCACTCTCAAATTTTCTTTTAGAAGAAAAAATAATTTTATTTTAGCATATATTTATATTTCTTTTAGGATATATTTAGAATATTTTTCTTTTAGAAGTCTTTCAGACTTTTTGTTCTATATTTGTGGAGGTCAAGGTGTTTTTGTCTATTTGCTTCTGAGGATTTCAGCAGTATAGCACAATCCCAAAATACAAAAAGATATTTGTATATGTAAGGAGGAATAAAATTACTTCACTGTAAGAGTGATCTTTAGGAACCCTGACTTCCCAGTACTTCTTACAAAACTTTAGTGGGTACTTGATGTTCCAGTGGTATACATGCTTTAAGCAACACTATCTTGCCTAATTGGAGCATTTCTGCCAAGACCACGGACTTCTATATCACTATCCCCCACAAACAAATGCTCAAATTGAGATGGGGCAGGGATGGGGCACTCTATGACTAATAAAGGGAAATAAGAGCTTGGGATTTGAGGTTGTGAAATGGAGAGGCTCTCCAATCCCATTTTGTACCTTCACAGCATCCCAGGTTCAAGACCTCGAGATAGCAGAGGCCAGAGGAAAAATTTTAAAAGAAAGTCCATGATGAGAGTGGCCATATTTCTGTAATGAAAATTAGAGAATCATCATTATTCTTTAATGGGAATGGTGTCATTCCAGGATGCTGATGCATTTTGCACAGAGTTTTCAAGGCACATCAGCTGGAGCCAGCAGACTTTGGGGAGAAAAGTGCCCAGAGCCTGCAGTGTGTTTGAACAGAGGCTCCACTTGCTCTTGTGCTTGTCATTGAGCCAGTCCTGCTGCTCACAATCCAGTACACTAAATCCCATCCGAAATCAATGGGACTGCCCTTCTAGAAAGAAAAAAAAAAAGATGAAATGGCTGATCTACTGGGAACAGGATGAGATGGGTCAGAATTCTCCCTCCTGTGAAGGAAATAGGAGTTTTGTGAAAATATATTTAAGAAGATTAGATAAAAATAGACCAGAATATAATTTTCTCAATTACTCTTAAGTACACACGAGTGAATTTATAAAAAATTTTTAGACATGTGAGTATTCAAGTGGAGCTTTTAACCTTGTTGAAACTTTATAGTCCCTCAAAATTCAGAGAAATTAGTTTTGTTTCTCTCAGAGTTAAAAATGATTGAGGGAAAATGTACGTTTGCTGTGTTAACTAAGAAGGAGGCAATGGTTCATTCCACCCCTGACAGATATAGAGGTGTGTGCCATCCCCTGTGCACTTACAGTCAGATACAGCAAGCTCACTGCACATGTCAAGGTGTCTGGTGTTAAGCCTATCTGAAATGATAAGGATACATAATGCTGACTTAGGTCTGTGGCCTTCCAGAACCTCCTCAGGGGAAAATCAGACCTTTTGCAGGTGTCTGAGTTGATTTCTAACAAAGAGCCTGCTGGTGAGAGTCCAATGTGGCTGTTTCATCTGAGGTCTGCCCTGGAAGTCAGGGACTGAGAACTAACCCTAGGGAGATTGAAGGTTCATTAAATGTGTGTTTGTCTTGGACTTTGACAGGAAGATGCTGCTATTCCAGATGCAGCTGAACTCTTAAGGCTTTGGACTTCTTGGGAGTTGTAGGAGGAGCAAAGCTTCAGCTGTGATTTCTGCACAGCAGGAGCTCACAGAGACAGCGTTCTTCTTTGATATATCCGTTTAAAACAATTGTAAAATCACAATAAGTTGGATTTTTACAAGAATATGTTATTTAGGAAATTGCAATTTTAAAAGCAGATTTTAAAGCCCGTTCTAGATTTTATCATGAGCTCACTAGAACACGGTTTAGCCCAGGTAATTGGTGAATTTCTTTTTCATCCATATTTCAAGGCACAAACTTATAATTCTTGGTGTGAAGATAATAGCATATTATCAGCAATTGCAAACCCAAATAATTTCCTTACATGCAAATTAAAGTACATGCAAATTAAAGTACACGCAAATTGAAGTACACATCCTTTTGTGTTTTGCTGTTGCTCAGATGATTGTTCCTCTCTTAAAACACTTAGATTCCTCAGGCATTGCCTTCTTTCTGTACTGATGATTAATTCAGTCGAAACAGCAATCTGGTAGTTTCTTGAAAGAATTGGGTTCCCTCAAAGAAATTATTTTTTTCTTTGATTATGACAAAAAACTTCTGGTAGTACCTCATTTTTTCATAGGTGTGAACTATATTGTTGCAATTACGAAAATAATTCTCTGCATGCTTCTTCCGGACACCATCTCTATTTGGAACTTATTGAATAGGAACTGACTTATACCTTCAAAATATGAAAATATGAAAATATGCTTCCTCGAGAAGAAAAAAAGTCACAGTCCAGGCCTGTGCCCACATTACTAACTCATACTTTTCCCAAAAATAGGGTGGGTGAGTCCTACTTATCATTAGTACAGCCCTGAGTGTTTGCTGTTTGTGCTCATCCCTGCATGATTGCATTTTTTCCTCCTGACCCGTGTCTACTACTGAAAAGTTAATTAACTTACTCATCTGATAATTCGAAATCTCCTTTTTCTAATTTCTTGTTCTGTCTGAAATCAGTTTATATTAATTTTTGCTTGTGCCATCATCTATTAGTTTTAAGAAAGCACTTTTCCGTCTATGGTGTTTGCCTGATTCTAAATAGTGTCTGGATCTGGACAGGCTTAGCCTTTGTTTTGGGTATCTGAATGTTCTTCCAGCTGCACCTGATTCTCAGGGAGAAATTTATTTGACTGACCCTCTCTGTTGAGCAGATCTCCATCCTTGCAGGCATAAATACAGGTTTGCACTTGTTCTTCTTCACTGACTGTGTTGGAACTGTTATTTCACAATAAAAATATGATCGGCAGTAGTGAACAGTCTTCTCTACAAATGGTGGAGCCTAAACACCTGCAGCCAAAAAGACAAGCCTAACTTATTAGCTACTCACATTCAGCATCCATCCAGAAGCAAGCACTTTGAGTTCCTGCAGGAGACAACTGGTCTGCTACCCCAGATTCAGGTGCCTTCAGAACCTGTTGTTACACAGCTCTGAGTTGTGAACCATACCAATATTTTATGCTGCTGTTCCTAGCACTTGGGTAGGTCTTCACCATGACTTTTATCTCTTCCGTGGAAGACAGTGCCTGACAGGACTTGATTCCTTAGAGTTCTAATATATGTTCTGCTTCCTTTCACCCTGAGGGGGTAACAGCTGGAGGGCTGTTCATTGACACTTAGCTCTGCCTAGAACTCAAATTCTTTCTGTTTTTAGGATTTGAGCCTTCTCACATCAGAACTGTGTCTCGTCATTCATGTTTGCAAAAGAGCTATGTTTTTCACTAAACCACATGGGATATTCACATTGTTAGCAACTGTTAGCCTGGCTACTATCTGAGGTTATCCAGGAAAAGAAGATAGTTTAGAGTCCACACAGAGGCCATGTGTTCTGTTGACTTTTATTTCAGCTAAAAATGTTTTAAATAGTGTTGGGAGAAATTTTCAGCAATTTGATACTGTAATTGTCATGCCAAAAAAACCAAGTCACACTCTGCAAGTCCTACATGGCAACAAGTGCATTGGCAGCCCAAGATAAATATCATAAACCAAATGGAAAGAAAAGGTATGATGAGCTCATGATCTCCACTAGCAATTATGGAAGAAAAGATGATAAAGAAAGTGGGGGGAAAGAAGGTGTGATTTGGCTTGGGATATGAAATAAGTAACATCTAAATAGATTAACTCTAAATATAGTTTCATTAACAAAACATATTTAAAAATTACTTGGATGTACTTGCTTAAGAGAAACTAGTAAAATGAAAACAATGTGTTCCAAATTTCGGTCAGAGATGCAAGGCAGAATACTCTAATGTCAGTAGAAATCATGTATATATTCAAGGTCAGAATTTTATCCATGATTCATCTATGGTTTATTTAAATGTTTTGTTTTGTTTGTTGTTTGTTGGTTTGGGTTTTTTTTTTTTTAGTGTATGAACCATGGTAAAATGTGAAGAATTTAAACCGCTTTATTTGGATTTATGACATATATTATGAGATAGTGGAACATACTTTACTGTCCACTTGCCGTAGTGGAAATCCTTCTTGATCCCTTTAACACTGCCTTGGAAGACCTGCTTTGCTGTCTTAATTTAGGTATATTACCTCTTTGTACACTACCAGCAGAGTAATAAAATTGATTTCATCTTCATTATTTTAAAATTATGCATGGAGACACTGTTTCTCATCCAATATTCTGGGGCTGAAAATTGCACAGGAATTGATCTGCCAGAAATTTAAGGAAATAAAAAATCACCAGTTCCTTTAGGGCTGGCTTCTTCTTCCATTGGAATCAGTGGGAATTTTGCCATTCACTTAAGTGGGAGTAGGACCAGGCCCTTAATGCTGTGTATTTACTTTATTTAAGCCAAAAGACACACAGACACAGAGAAGATACTGTTCAATGGTTGCAGTTTTAGTCAGTAAGCTTTCTGCTTGCTGGCAGTATGGCAACTCTCACGGAGCAAAATATTACAGCGTTATGGGAGTGCTTTTGGAAGTATGCGTCTTATAGCATGAGGCAAAATAGCTACGGTTATGTTTTCAAAGATGAAATGAAATTTTAGCTGCTAGACTGAGAAGTTAGTTGGAAATGCTAGACTGAAAGCTTGCATTGGTCCTGTTGGGAAGTGGCTGATTCTTAATTTTCTTTTAAAAATTTTTTTACAATTATTATTCTTTATGAATTAAACCTGTCTGAGTGACAGATAGGAAGGTGCACCTTGAGATATATATTCATTTCCAGGGGTCTACACTGGACATCCTGTGTGACCTTGAGCCAAGCATTTAATCTCTCTGTATTGCTGTGCTCTGTTTGTAAAACGTGGATAACAATTCTTCCTTTATTCTGTCCACAGCCCTGCCTGCTTAGCCTGTAAGCCCCTCAGGGAACAGACTGTCGCTTACCCTGAGTGCCCTTCCTCCCAGATCAGGGCCTTGGCTTTGGCTATGACCAGAATGTTTAAAATAGCAAAATATTACTTACTGCTCCTTAGTTTTACATGCAGGTATTGAGCTCTGATATAGTTTTTTTCAACTGGTTTTTTCCCTTGGGTGAATCTGTTGATGTTTGACTGACTGACTCACATATCTACCATGAGAGTCAGGATGATTTCAAGCCTATGACTATTCTTTCACAGCTCCTGCTTTCTGCTCTGGCCTTTTCTCTGCCTGGGCAGGGTTGCTGACAACTTCCATTACCCTCAGGTAACAATGACTTTGCATAAATAAATAGTTTGAGTATGGGCAATAGCTCTTATATATCTAGAACACATGAGACCTGCTGTACATCTGTGAGCTAAATTACCCCTGTCTGGAGAGACCTGCTTGTGCTGAACATTGGAGGGACCATATGTGAACTTATCAATGGCAGGGCACACACCACAGGATCTGACACTGCACCAGACGTGGTGCTCAGGCACTGTTAGCTCGTGGAGAAGTGTGAATCCAGTGTGTCCAGGATGCATTGAATTTCCTGCATCTGCTTAACTCAGCTGTGCTTGAGCAGTAAAACAGAGGCTGGTGACCAGTGAGTTTATAAAAGCGTTTAACAGCTCTAAATGTGATCTCTGATGTACCTTCACGCTTCACTTCATATATGTATATGAAACACCTCTAAAATCAGTGAGCCATATTCATGCATAAAGTTTCACTTGTGGCTTGGGGTCAATAGGAGCAGGCGGGTGTGTTACATTTGCTCTGAAAATGTTTCTTGGATAAGCTCTCCAAGGATTTTTAGGAAGGATGAGGGTTTTTTTTCTGGATCCTAACCTAGGATCCTGACAAGATGGGTGGTGACCTACTTTGCCATTCCATGAACGGTGGTGTTCTGAGTACATGCTAAGGCATAGCTCAGTGTGCCAAAGGAAGGAGTATCCAAATTTGAAATGCTCTTATTGAATGGCAGTGTTTCCATGACTTAGGTAATTTAGTTTCATTTTAGCCTTTTGAGAATCT
>VZRL01000401.1:106693-190339 GCA_013397895.1 Origma solitaria | reverse complement strand
TTTTGCTATGGCCCTAAATTATTTCATTTAACATAGGTGTAGGGAAGAGAATCAGATCTAATATCACTGAAATAAAAATCCAATTTCTACTAGAGCCTTTCCGGAATACTGAGGTCATACTTGGATATGCTTTGATTTATAGAAGAATGAGACAGTCATTTTTGTATACTCCCTCCATATGTCATGCTGTTACATCTGTTGGAAGTGCTGGAAGATCCAATTGTTTATTCCCAGGTCACTCAACTCGTGAATTTAGAAAATGACGATTTTTTTTGAGAGTCCATCTGCCTGTGAACCAGGATCACAGTCCTTAGGTCAGATGCCAGCTGGGAATAATGGGGAGAGCTCATCCAGGTTCCAATTCAGCCCAGGAGATTGGTACCAGAAAGAGAGGCAGCACAATATCCACAGGCTGTAGCACAATGATTTCATTGATGTCTTTGAGCACTGTTTCTTCCATGGATTACTGACTTGATCTAGTGCAAAAGCCAATTTGCTTAATGTATTTTATAGGCATAACAGAACCAGCCTTTCTTGAGGGAGAAAAAAAATTCTTCCTATCCTTGGTGGTTTCCTTATCTCTGCACGCATGTCAAGTGGGGACAGGATGAGCACCATTGCCTTACATGTCACAGGTTAACACTAAACAGGATGGAATTGGTGCTCAGAGGTATTTCTATTTACTGTAAATTATTTTAGAGGGTTGAGGGTGGCTTTGGGAGTGCAAAGACTGCTTGTGTGCCCAGGTGCTTCTCTGTGATGAGGTCATGGATATGCATACATGCAGCAGAGCTCAGTAACATATATGTCAAGTGCCTTATCAACATTTCCAGAGTCCCCAGAACTATGCAAAAGATAGAAATAAAAGTGCAACAATGATAGTGTGGTTTTTTGACTGGAAAATAAGAGTTCTTCAACCCCAATAGCACGGTATTAAATGATCATATGTCTCTGTTTCATTACATAGACCTTACTGTAAAAATATAGACCCCATAGGCTCCAAGTGGATACCTGGATAAGGTGATTTTCCCTTGCATTAGTCTTGAAGACAAAATTGTTTATTCATTCATTTTGTACATAAGAGCATTTTACATTCTTGTATATTCAGGAAAAAAAAGCACTAAACATCTCGGAGCATTAGATTGTTCCTTAGGGCAAGAAGCTGCTGTTGTTACTTAGTATGTAACACAAACCTAGAGCTTATTCTGCTGCTGGAGTTACAGTTCATGTTGCTTTTTTCTCAACAAAATAGGCTTCGTGACCTTTACTTCCAGTATCTGAGGCTGTCAGCTTTGTCGGAAAAGATTTGTACTCAAATTGTGATGTTGGACTCTCATAGATTCACTTGCAAAGTCTTTGCCAGAAATATTCTTCTCTCAGTAAGAAACAGAAGTCAAGCTACCATGCACACTGAAAAGAGAAATTAAGTTTCCCACGCTGAGAACTGATGAGTGACTGACTATATGATCAGTAGTACAGAAATTCACCAAAGTCACCTAATATTCCATTTTGTTTGCAATAATTACCAATTCTTGGCAGGAGTCTTGTGAGCAGCCTTCATTTATTCTGGTCGAGCTCACTAACAGTGCAGTCATTGTACATCACCAAAATTCTTCAAGTAATATAGCTGCCATGCTTTTGGTGTCTCTTCTGGAGGGAAAAATATGTTGCTGTAAAGTACTTCACACTAAGCCCATTTTCCCTGACCTTATTTTATTCTACTGTATTCAAAGATGTGTCTGTATTCCTAAATAATTATTTTCACTCTACAGCGTTTGCACATTTCAGGAATTTGTATGCTTATGTCTCCACATTTAAGAGTCCTGGCCCTACAGGCAAGATTTTCTGATTTTGCTGCAGAAATTCAGTGAAGCAAAACCTGGCAGCTTTGCACAGTTCTGTACATGTACAGTACTGTAGGTCTTCTGTAGTGTAGCTGTAGGTTTTACCTTGTACAATATCATAGCTTTCACAGTAACTTTCATTGCTTTTGGCATATTAATGTTCAATATTCTTCACAAACTATTTATCTAACCTATCAAGGAATACTTTGTGCCACAAGCTACATTTTAGTCTGTATTTTTTCCTGTAAACTTGTCAAATATTCTGCTTGTTTCTTTTTAAGAGCTATCTGTCTCTAAAGTAATAAAACAAATTATGGTTATCAGTTTTCCTGGTTTGTTTTTATTCTCTTTAAAGATAAAACTAGGAGGGGAAGGAAAAAAAATCCTTCTTTTATTCCAGTAAAACATTTTCCAAAACTGCATTTAACAACTCACTTCCAAAAGAGCCCTGTGCTTCTGTAAGGAAGCTCCCAGAAAGTGCTGGAGACCTTGAGCCCTCCAGTCCACCCATCTCAGCACACATGGATTTCTGTGTGCATTTCGATTTGTCATCACTGAACTACACCCCCACAATTTCTAGGTCTGGACTGAACTTAAGTTAACCCAGAGGTGCACTTTGATTTTGTCATGTGTTCATTAGAAAATAAACAAACAAGGCTATGGGTCGAAAAAAGATACGAAGATTCTGATCTTAAGGAAAGTTCTAAAGAAAAATCTGTTGATGTAATTAGTTCAGCAAGTGCTGAAATGCTGTCTAGTAAGAGTATACTCCATTTACTTTTAATATGAATACTCCTGCCTTAGCATCTCTGGCATACTAAGCCAATTTGTATTCTTTGCAATCTAATGCTTCATCAGGTTTGTATTACATGTAAGTTTAGCACTCAACTCCTTAGAAATTGCCAGAGTTAATTTAACTAATCAGTCTCATTCCAATTCCTGTATTAAACTGTACTGTTATCATCCCTAAATGAATGTGCAAGGGACTCCGCTGAAGATAACTGTGGAATAACTTGCCTGTAGAGACAAAATATTCTGAATCCTTCGATGCAGCAGGTCTTAGGCTTTTCAGTAGGACAGCTTAAACTGCATAATGTAATTTTTGCTCTGTCCATTTATAAATAATGCCGAGTTTCTGCTTTCTACAATATCACATGCCAATAAAGTTTGTAGCCTAATTATGTCTAATTTGAAAAAGAATTTCCTTTTCTCAGTTTTTGGGGTTTTTTGTTCATTTTTTTCTCTTAATGTAATGACTCTTTTGCCTCAAGAAGAATAAAAAGAAGTGATTAGTATAATTTCCCTCTGAAGTTTATTTCCATATTTTTATCATATCACTTCTCTTTATCATAACTGCATTTCCATTCTGAAGCTCATTATTTCAGTCTTTTCATTGAGTCTGCTTTTGCTGTCTATAATCTTGATGATTACTTTTGTTTTTTCTGGATTATGAAAAGTCACCTTTAGGTAATTGGTTTTCAGTTATGAATGTTTGAATTAGATGAGATTATTACTTTATATTTCATTTTTTTGCAAGCAAGAAAAAATTAAAATTTTATTTGCTACATTGAATAATGGGGATTAGCAAGGCATCTGTAGAAAACCTACAACATTTAAGGTTTATTTTTTTATCAATAGCATAAACTTAGCAACTCTCATGCTTACAACTTTGATACTTACTGTAGATTTTTCAGGTAACCATGTGAAATAAGTATTACACATGCAATACTCTCTCAGACAGCTGAAGGCTGAAACTTCTGTGTTGTCTCTCCTGACATTCATGGGGTTTTTGAGGTGACTCAGATTCATTTTCTTTTTTGAGTACCTTAGCATGTATAAAACAAGTGTTAAATTAAATCAAGTGTTTATTTTTATCAAGACTATAAATCATTCTGTCATTGTGACTATCACACTTAATTATTCACTGATACAGTCCAAAGCACTGGTAAGGAATTCCAAAACTTTATTGGTGTGTGAAGCTGGCTCCTGCTATGGGGGGATGTGTCCCCACCCACATGTGCACGTTCAGATGCAGTTTTGGGTCACAGAAGTACTATTGTAAGACACAAAAACATCATCTGGGGCACAACCAGAGAACACTGACTCTGTGTACCCACCTTGGGAGTACTCTTTAGTGTTTGTGATGAACCTTTACACCAAGAACACCGATATTTTTGTTTCCTTACTATCGATGAGAACTAGCTGTTACTGTGGTCTGAGGCCATTTTCAACTTTTTGTCTAGTACAATTTTCTTTCTCCTCATCAGTGTTGCTCTCGTGTTCTAGTTAAATCATACTTTCCTTTCTGTAAATAACAAGAATATGATAATGAAGTGGAAAATGGAAAAAAAGCATGGCTCCTCCTGTCATTTTCCGTGCTGCAGAAGCACGCTTTGCTTAAAACATTTAATAGAAGTGTTCTGCATCTTGGCCTCCATGGTGCTGCAGCAGTTTAGTCTGAGAGTTTAGGAGTCCAACATTCTCAAAGTTTCACAGAGGACAACCTCACCTACTTGAAACCACGGTTATGGCATTCCTGTAGGCATATACGCCATGAGAGAGGGTAAAAGCAAGGAACTTGAATTTCTTAGTAGAAATGGTCTGACTTTCAGCAGGTTGGCAATTGGAAAACCTGTGGTACCACTTGCACGTGTGCAGCAACAATTTCAACCCTTGACCTTTTGCTGGTTCCTTGAATCATCATCTTGATGCTTGAATATACTGCTTCTTCTCCTTCTATATCAGAAAATGTCAGCTGTGGGTCAGGGGTTTGCCAAATATACTCCATTTCTTGGACTTTTTCTTGGTCTTTTTCTCAGGAAGAGGTCCCTTAGCTCCGCAAGAAGCTATACCAGCTTCTGACTGGGATATTCACACGTGGAGGAGTGAAGTATGGAAAGGCTTGGGAGAACTTCTATCACTATGGTATGATTAGGGTGTCTATAACTTGCAGAGGCACACCATAATTAGGCTGAAAAGAGTTTAAATTTCTTCATCCAGAGTCCCTTTTATATCTCTTTTCTTTGCCTCCATCTGCCTTTTCCTGGGGTTTGTTTTTCTTGTTTCTCATAGCTAGGTTTCCCACTCCATGTTGGATTTCAGCCAAAGCATGCTTTTATAGGCTGGGAAGAACTTTTGCCACATTACAGACTGGCATCGAGTGGATGCACATTAGTTGCCTTCCTAGGAGCACATACGAAGCCTGTCTAGAGAGGGGATGTTACTTTATTGGAGGTTCTTTAATGCAAATATAGAGTTGATGATCTGAAGAAGCTAATTGAGGTAGTTATAATTAATGATGTTTCCCATCCCTCATAAATATTTTGCCTCTCTTTATGCATAATGTCTGTGGTTTTAATATTTTTTAATTGCTTTCTGACAGTTCCTGGCTATCAACTTTTATTTTATTTAAGTGTTTCAACATTACAGCTGTCCATCATTTTTTTCATTGCCTTATGGCTTTTGTTGCTGAAGCCAGCATTATATTGTTCCAGAAATGTCCAGTTATAGTTTATATCACCATCTCTATAAAGATGCTCTTAAAATCTTGGCTTTCGGATGGCTTTTGGAAGGCCTTTTCTAAGGCCTCTCTTATTTCTACCGAAACTGATTCTGTCACCTTGGCTTGCTGGTTTCCTCTTTACATTTATTGAGCTCAAACTTTTGAGCTATTCGTAAAACACCGCAGTGAAGTGCAACTGGACTGCTTCATATTCAATCACCATTCTTTCACACTTTTGGTTTGAGCAATCCTACAAGAAGTTAAAACTTCCTAACAGCGGAGCTCCTGAGAACATTAGCACACAGAAAGAAACCTGTCTATGGTGACGAAGTGTCCTTATGCAGGAATATCAGTAAAAGTATTTGGTCTTATGCTGCTCCTCTGCTGTGGAGGGTTACACACTCAGAGTACATTTCAGAGATTTTTAAAAATACTTAGATATCTTTAGATGTTTATTGATGTCTTTTACTGTTGCCACTGTTTTTATGCCCCAGGTTAAAAAGAGATATGATGAAAAGCAACAAAATCAGATGCATGTGTTGGACATATGAAAGCCATTGGAAGCACTTTCTTTTACCAAAGATGATGGCATAAAAAATTATTTAAAATGTTGTTGTCTACACAGTAGATTTTTTATACTGGTGACAAAACTGGGATTTTTTTTTAAATGTTGCTATAAAAGATATGGATATAGAATTTTCCCGCTGACAGCTTTTTAGTGAGGAACTATATCATGTGAGCAATAAGCTACGTTTACAATTCCAACTTGCACAATTTGATGTACATTCATAACTAGAAGTTTCTGTAAGAATTTTGCTTTTGTTTTCTATAACTCCTAGTTTTATGTCACCAAGATCATTAAATTTATAACATTAATTCCATATGTTGAAAATGTTGGCAGAAAATGCACTACCTTAAATCCCATAGAAAAATGTGATACAGTTAATCCATATACTTCTTTAACTTTCATCTTCCAAACCGAAGGAAAGTCCAACAGTACTCAAGTGATTTTACCAGACCCTGTTTTTATTGCTATTCATACTGCAGTTCCAGGGAAACAGTACATATTTCTAGGTAGTAATTATTGCCAGTTTCAAAGAACTTTTTTTTAAACCTTGAAGGATTTGAATATTGATTCTATAAAGACAAAAGAAAAGCACCAGGATACCAAATGCAATCAATGTACTGTTTCTGACAACTGATTGTTTGCTAATGAAAAGGTTTAATTCACCACAGCATCCTTCCTTATGTGAATGACTTTATGCTCTTAAGTAGTGCTCTGTCTAAAGAAAAATTTTTGACTGTTTCTCAGGTACACATCTTAATGATGGAAACTGTTGGTACTCCTTACACCTGACATTTATGTGGAAGAACTGGTAAAAATTTGGCCTGGTCTGCATCTTGGGTATTGCTTGTGGCTTGATCTGCATGTGTGTGGATTCATATACTGCTAGAATTATTGGAGTGTCAAATCAGAGGAAAGGGTTGCCATGGGCTTTCAAACCCATGCTGCCAAAGTCAGCATCTAGAAGGTTATACTGAAAAAAATACATGCTACAATGTCCAGACAATGTAGTCTGACTCGCTGATGAACCTGTTGCTTCATTTTTCAGGTACTTGTGTTGGGAAGTGTAGGATAAACTTCCACAAATCATCTGCCAGAGAAGGGCTTCCGAGCACTGTCCAGAGGTAATGTCTGGTCTGAGCTTGGAAGATGTCCCTGCATTAACCAGAGCCCCTTATCTTCTTTTCTTCTTTGCCTATATATAAAATAGAGCTTTCCACACACATGTGGGGTAGACCTGTACAGAATACTGCACAGGATTTTTGCTTCTGTTCTGGGCTAAGAGGTCAGATGCCTGCCTTTTTCCTTGACTTTTTAAAGCACACATTTTTCATCTGTATTTATTTCTAGGCAGGTCAAAATCATACAAAAATAGCAATTCAAACAGCACAAGTTTTGAAAAAATGTAAATGTTTTGCCTTATATTAGGTCCATCTGAAAGTGGGAAATGCCTTGCTTTTTACCTTTTAAATGAATCAATTTTCCAAAGTAAAAAAGCAAAGCACAGATTTGGAGGTTTCTGAAACTTGTTGTGAAAATTTTGAACAGCCCTGTGTAACAGTAACTTCAACTTGACACAGGCCAGTTGTTCTGGTCCTTTATTTCAGGCTTCTTTATTACATGCACCTGTTTCAACTAACTCGTAGCTGTTTCTGAAACTCCTGACTGGCCTGCAGCCAGGACGCTCTGCGTGTTCCCACAGTTAATATGATCTAGGTCTTTAGAGGGTTCATGGGGATGTGGCTAATATGAAAGTCCAGACAGATAAAAGCTTTCCCCTTACCTCTGCTCAGCAATAGATTTGCCTGTTTACTTCTGGTCTCGCCACCAAAAATTTTGGGAGAAGAAGTTGTTCTTTGAAAGTGTCTTCTGCACAGGTTGCACTCAAAGTTCACAATGAGTTCAGGGGAGTTTGGCATCGTTTTGGATTTCATTACAACCAGTTCATGCAATTCTGGACTAATCCTGTCTGTCCAGTTCCATAGGAAAAAATGTGGGTCTCTAATGACATCAACAAATAAAAATAACCATCTGATTTAACAATAAGGGCATTATGCATTTGGATGTTAATGTAAAGATGCATTTTCTATTTTCACTTTCATGTTTGTTCTGGGTAAAATTAGGTAAAGTAAAGCTTTGGTAAGAAAATATTATAAAGTCACCTTATTTCTGGGAAAAATTAGTCTTTGTGTGAGAGTGGTTATGAGCTGAGGAATAGGATATCAAGCTCTCTGGAGAAGGGTTTGCCCACTGAGTTCACTCTCCACAACTGCTTACCATATTTTGGTTCGCAATAGCCACATGCAAAAGCATGCCTCCCTCTCTAGCAGCAACCTACAGTTTCAGTATTTCCTCAAAAACTAAAATTGGGACAAGCCTTCATTAAATTAATTATTAAATTTTCTTCACTTAAATTAATTTTAACAGAAAAACCTTAAGAATATGTTTCACCACTTCCTAGACTTTTTTTTTGTTTTTTTTTTTCCGAAGGGCACAAAGCACACGTATTTTCATGTGTCTCAGGAATATTTTTCAGAAAACTCAGCACATTAGAAAGTAGCTGCACACATTTTATGTGATTTTTTAGAGGATTTGCTCTTTGATAGCAATGGAGATATCAATCAAAAAGAGCAGACAGACTTTAACTGCAGGCATGAAGAGAAGCACTTAACAGGGTATTTTTCCATTCTGCAGCTCTGTGGTTGCATGAAAGCAAAATGTGATACTTGGTGAGATCAGAAAATCAGAACCTGAATCGATAATACTGCACTTGTTTCAGGGAGGGTCAGTTTAAAGAAACAGCACTAAATTGGGAGTTAATGGAGTTAAAGGAAAAAAAACTGCATTGTAGTTATAAGAAGAGGTTATTTTATTGTTAGTAAGCATACTTTACTAATCATTTGGGAGAAAACAGATAGATTCTCTCTAAGTGTAAATGCTGAAATATTTCTAAATGCTATAAAAGAGTTACTTAGGAAAAAAATAGATTTATCTAAAGCCTCTCTAAAATAGATTTTTCTAAAGATTACTCTAAAGTAAAGTAAATTCACTTACTGAAATCTGTGAAGAATGTGGAATGCACACAGCCAAAAAAGAGAGGGTCAGCATAGGAAGAGAGTAAAAATTTCTACAAGTGAAATTCAATGTTACTTTTGCATTAAAAGCCTTATTATCTAATTCTTTGACCAACTCTATGCAGAAATCAGGCTAGTGGGAGAAAATGACTCTATTTTGAACTTCACAAGCAGTCAGCCTGAGATACGTCTGTCCAGACTGTCGGGAACACCTCATTCACTCTAAATACAAATGGCCTCTGACAG
Source organism: Origma solitaria (assembly GCA_013397895.1). NCBI lineage: Eukaryota > Metazoa > Chordata > Aves > Passeriformes > Acanthizidae > Origma > Origma solitaria. Next base: position 181,108 of record VZRL01000401.1, on the reverse strand, counting down.
AAGAACGCCCACTCCTTGCTGTGGGTCACCCTCTGCCAGACAAGCTGGTGGAACAGAGTTCTCTTTGCTTCCTGTTCTGATCACCATTCACAAGGTTTTAAATGGGAAGCCGGGTTTGATATTAAGACGATGAGAAGTGGAGTGGGAGCGGTGCCCCCTTTCAGCAGCTCTGGCTGCAGGACACCAATAACCAACAGGCTCAGGCCAGAGCGCCTTCTTTGTTAGTCACTGCCAGAGAGGATTGGTAAGACCAGACAAACCAGCCAGAGGATTGTTACTTGTGGTCAGTGGTTTCTGACGACGATTCACTGAGGTCCTGGGACCTTAACCTCTGTTTCAGTCTGCAGACAGGAGTGTGTGCAGAGGATGGCATTTTCTGCCCCATCCCTCCCAGCTGTCTTCCCATCCCTGTGATCTTTTTCACATCTTGTTATCTTCTGCCTTACCCAGGCAGGTTAAATGTCTCCTCCCACTGTCTCCACATCCATTTTGTTACAGTATTTCCCCACTGGTCCTCTCACCTGCCCCTTCCCTTTCAGTTTTTCTTCCCCCTTCCCCCCCAAGCAATTTCCATTTTTCTCCAACCAGACCTTCTTTTGTCAACCCGTCCCGATTCTCATGATCATGGAAGCTAAAACATTAAAGGCCTATTTATCACTTGCAGGCGTTTAGCATTTAGCATCCCATATTTGAGATCATTCTTAAAAACTTAATTGTGCTTTTCTCTGTATTTTAGGAGCAGGCCTTTTTTATGGGATGCTGAAGAAATGCAACAGCTGTAGGCTCTTTTTTACCTCTTTATTTGTGAACCACTTCTATTTATTTGTTTGCTTGCTGTTTTATTTGTTTCATCTTCTAATGATTTATTTAGAAAAATACTTTAAAACTCAATAATAAAAGGTTTCATATGGAGTGGAAACATGGTTACTCATCTGCATTTAGCCAAAGGGTACTGGGCATGGTTACCTCAGTATTTGCACACATCTGCATGTCTCCAACATCAGTGTTGGATCCAATGCCAAAATATTTCTCCCTGTTCCCACATTACTGATATATCTTTACCAGTAAGTATTAAGGATGCAGGGAATTGAGAATCAATAAAGGATTAAATATTAATATTCTTTCCATACATATAAAAAACTATACATTATTTTTGTTTTCTTTTGTTTCAGGTGATTTTTAGCCTGTGTTAATTGAGATCAAACTGTTACACACATTCAACCCCCACAAAGGGTAACATGAGATGACTAGACTGAAAATTATAGAAAATAATATTTACATAAAAGGAAAAATGTTTCAATTAATAATAGGACATTAGAGAAATACAATTCGAATTAAAATAATATCTTTTTCCTGAACTTTCTGGTGACTGTCTTGTTTTAATACCTTTTGGTACTTTCAGGTTTTAAAGCATGAAAAAAAGGAGTTATGTGAACACAGTGATCAATAATAAATTGCTAAACTGTATTCCAAATGAGCTGAAATATTAAATGACTGGTGGACTAGCATTAGCAGCAATTTGTGTTTAGAAAGAGCTGTTTCAGAAAATTAGGCAAATGTTTAGATACCAAATCTCTAGTGATCAGCATAAGCTTTGATTCAGTCATTAGGCTTTCAGCTTTCCCATATACCCTTAACATCTTGGTCCTCTCTAGATTTCTAAGGGTGTTTCTCTTGCTCCCCCTCCCATTTTCCGTGAAACCAAGAAAGTAGCAAGATTTGCTAATAACTCAGTGTTTAAGTTACCTAGGACAGGTAGATACTGTGCAGAAATATGGGGAGCTTTAATCACTCCAGGATGAGCAACACAGCTGCAAATTATGTTTCATGGTAAAAAAAAAAAAAAATGTAATAATGCACTTTCTGGATAAATAATCCATTGTTAAGACCTTCAAGTTTTCATGTTTCCAGATCAGTTGATGATGTCCTAGTAGCCAGCAAATGAGCACAGTATGCAATGTCTGTTTGATTCTTTTAAACAAAGATGGGGAAAAAAATTAGGTTGAGGGTGTGAAAAATTGAAATGGAAAGACCTTCACAACTGGAATATGACATGCTGCTGAATAGAGTAGTACTCTATAAATTCAATTAATTCTAGGTAACTAAAATGGATTCTGTCTATTACAAATTATTTCTGTAGTCCAGTCACTGCTTCACAGTGTGGGCCAGTGGGATGATGGTTCAGAGTAGTATTTTTGGTTGTGTTTTCTTATATGTAAGTGGTTTAATGTTTTACATTCAGTAGAAATTTAAGGTAAAATAAAACATAAACATTTTTATTAAGAGGAACTAGAAACACAGGACTTTGCTTAAATTTTGTTTCCCCCAAAAAAGTGATGTTCCAAAGTCAAGCTCTTTCTTACCTGCTGCCTTTCTGGCCCCATAGCTTGTACATTCCTGGGAGTACAGACCAGATTTAGGAGAGAATGATTCTCTCACACAAAATCCTATTAGTTCAGATTCTCAGGGTACCTGGGAAACAGCTCTATTCAAACACCCCTGGTAGCAGATCTCTTCTCAAACAGTTATTTGAACTACTAGAATTATATATATGTGTGTGTGTGTGTGTGTGTGTTTATACATACATATATACACACACTCATTCTTTCATCCTGAGAATACCTTGTTCATCCATGGTCAGTAGTCTGGAGATGTTAAGGTGTCTAATTCACTGGTTTGATTTCAATTCTGGCTACTGAGTAACTACATTTTGGGCTCACAATGTTCAAGATCCATGACTGGATCAAAGCTGCACTTCCATACAAGAAAAAAAAAAAATTTCTACAGATTCTCACTCTAAAAATAATGAATTACACCTTTTCCTTATACAGTTCAGCTTTCCCTTGCACAGATAACAGCTCACAAATAATGGTAATTTAAGCATTCCTCATGCCTATGTCTAAACAGTAATTTCACATAAGCTTTTTGAGCTTTTCGTCTATAAACATATCATCTGCAAGTTTTGTTGAAAACAGCAAGGTGCATTGACCCTTCTGTTTGTGCAAACTGAGAATGTTATGTAGTAGAGAAAATCAGAAACAATTCACCTCCTTCTGTCTCCAGCCCTCTGACATGCTCAGAGAGCTCAGTGACATGAAGTATGCATAATTAATCAACAACCACTCTCTGAGTACACTTTCAGCATGTTTGCCAATGGGAGTCTGCAACCTACTACTAAGCAATTTCTCATGGCAAGGTCAGGGATCAAATAACAGGTGGCTAAAATGATCCAGCAGTCAGATTAGAAGACATGCTCCAAAAGGACGTTACCTTTTCTCCTTGCATCTCTAGCTGTGTTGATAGAACAGCTTCTCATTGTGTGAAGGAAGGCTAATAAAGGTGGTCTGATGAAAACTTTGCTGAGACAATCTTTAGGGCAAGAGCTCTATCTGAAAAAATTATCCTATTTTACATATAGATAATAAGTTGGCCATATATATATATATATATATATTTATATAGAAGAGAAAGGCAATCTTGCAATAATGGAGTATGTGCTGGAGACAGACTATGCAATCCTAAACCAAACATTTTAACAATTTCTCTCGGGTCCATATTTTCTTCACTTGACTCAAATATACAGTCAGGCAGTGGCCTGGAGCAATGAAACTCTTATGTACAAATGTGGAATCAATGGGAACAGTGCCTAGGAAAGGTTGCTTGAGTGAGGAAGTATAAGGAAACTGAAAATATACAGTAACATTATTCCCTTTCTGCTGTTAAGGGATTTCCAGAGTCAGAGGACAAGTATCCACCTTCCACAACTGTTTTTAACAGTTGCATCCAACTGCACATTTGTCTCCTTGTCTTCCTGTGGTGACAAATTTCAGCAAAACAAAGAAAAAAGAAAGGAAAGGAAAAGAAAGGAAAGGAAAGGAAAGGAAAGGAAAAGAAAGGAAAGGAAAGGAAAGGAAAGGAAAGGAAAGGAAAGGAAAGGAAAGGAAAGGAAAAGGAGAAAGGAGAAAGGAGAAAGTAAAAGAATAAAAAAGAATTTTATTCCTTAATTTTATTAATTTTATTTTAATTTTATGGCTGCTATTTTTCACTATAGTGTGTATGAGGCAGGTGACCAGATTCAGAAAAAATGGGACTATGATGTTGATTTATAGTATAGCATAAAGATGTTTTTATTTTGTTTTTAAATATTTTTCCTAGTATTTTATAACATTAAAATTATATTTCTATAGCTGCTAATATTTGAGGAATTTTTAAAATTTATCTGTAATGACTCCAGTGTCTCTTTCCTGGGTGATAATATATAATTGAAAGTGTATATTTAGTTAGGTTTATTTTTCTCCTTCTATGTTTCTTTCTGCCCACTCAGATTGAATTTCACCTGCTATTTTGTTCCTCAGCCACCCTATTACCCTGTGATCCTGCTACATTTCTACTCAGTCAGCTTTGACTGTCCTCAGTAATTTTGTGTCATTGGCAGCAGGCAAAGTTTCCTGAGTGTTCTCCCACTTTTTCTGCCAGTCCTGAATACACAGAACACAATACACCACCAAATTGATCATATATTTACACCAAGTGCTTCCAAGTTCCTGACTGATTAGGGATCTATGTGATAGAGGTCTGAGTCACGTGAAAGGTCTTTCAACTTTCCCAACTTCCCCTCCTAAAAACTTCAGAGGCTTCTCATCTTTTTTTCTGGCAATAGTGACAATCTTGGAAGCACTTTCTACACCCTTAATCATGTGAATACTAATTTTATAGCAAACACTGCCTTCACTTACAGCTCTTGAGCAGGAAACTCCAGAAGGTGTTCTGGTTGACATGAGAAGCAGTTGTCTTGTGTAGTTTGCCAAAAGTCTAAAGAAGAGAGGAAATCTAAGAAGTTTAATGCACATATATGCACATGCACCTTTATTTTTAGCTGGTTGTCTTTTTCTTTCAAAACATATGGCTTTTCCTTTTGAAGCACTAAGTGACTGTGTCCCCACATCCCAGAAGGATAGAGTTTGCAGTCTTTTCTCTTTTAGATGGCTAAAAAAGATGGAAAAGCAATGTACCTTGAGACCTTCACTGGGAACAGCTTTACTCTCTAGTACAGGCAGTATAATAGAAACAGGAGAAAAGGGCTTTTAGTGGTGGCTGGCAACATCTAAGAAAATTATAGTCACTTTTTTTCCAAGATACTGCAGCTTTAGTGTATTGCTAAAGTAAGAGTCTTTAATTTGTGGAAGCTGGCATATGTAAGAATCTATCCCAGAACTTGTGGCATTCACCCGCACATAATTGGGCCTGTAAGTATTAGTGAAAGATTTATTTTTGAACATTTAAAATTGAAGGTCCTGTCTTCCCAGAAAATTATCAGAGTAAACTATATTCTTCCCAGAATAAACACATTGTAGATACAGACTTCCCTGAAAGGAAATATTTTATCATAATTATTACCAAAAGTGTAATTCTGTGCTTTCATGGAACAAGAGAGTGCTGGAAAGAAACCAATTTATGTGTTTAGATATTTTACACACTCAACAAGGCTGATTTTTTTTCTTTATTTTAAATGTTTATAGTTTTATTAATTGTGAGCATTAAGTTGTGAGAAGCTAAGAACCTCACTGCGTTTTGTAAATTAAGGAAATTTGGAGCTGCTCAGCAATTTGCAGATTTGGATTCCAGTTATATGGGGTATTACGTCACCAGCTACTGAGCTGAAAAGGCTTGTTTAGCTGAAAGACCAAGCTGAAAGAAAAGACTTGTTTAGAGGATGCCAAAGAGGTAAAATGAGGAGAGGTTTTGGGGAAGAGATTATGGATGGGTATAATTAGGTGAAATATCAGGAAAACACTTTCTAATCATGAGGATTATTAACCTACAGAACACTGTCTCAAGGGAACCAATTCAGAGGTAAAGGAATATACCGGCTGAAATACAAGCCTTAGTCATTGCTTTTCCTACAATTTGGGTTCCTCACCCTTTAAAAATGTGTTCTTTTCATTAACTGTGTTTCTATTTAAAATGTATGGCATCTATAATATATATATATAAATGCATATATAAATATGCAGATAGAGATATATGCATATATATCTCTATATATATGTATATATATAGATCTATATATATGTATACATGCCTTCAGTCTTTCCTCCCCACTCTCACTCCCCCACTCCCCCCCATTCCCACAAACATAGAGGCTACAGCATTTAATTTCTGCCCACTTTGTCTGGGACAAGCTCAGTGCTGCATATAACACACCCCAGCAGTTTTATCTTACTCTTAGACTCAGCCCAATCATTCCTTGTAGAAATCATCAGTGTATATGGAAGTAACAACTTGACTGGTAGTGATTGTTGAGAGCACTGGCCTCTAATATTTCATTTTGTGCTGATAAATTAAAGAACTTGTAGGCTTGGAACCGCAGCCAGCCATACTGTTGCTTTGCTAGAACCACTCCTATCACAGTTTTTTCCAGTGACAGAATCCTCCAACACAGCTTCTGAGCCTGGTTGGAGAGTTAGCAACTCCCAACAGGTGAGGGACTGAGTTTTAAAGAATATGAGAGTTAGATAATATAGTTGTGGGCTGTTACATACCAGGTGCTCTCAGAGTCAAGGAATGATCCTGATGCTTCCAATTTACAGAGTGAATCTTTAGTTTTGAAATGTATACAATCAGTTAGATTCAACAGCTTTTTAGTTTACAGAAATACTTATTTGCTATTATCTCAAAGGTATTTTATTTTCTTTGCTACTGAAGTCAATACTTCAGAAAAAGGTTATTCCCTAATATTCAGTCCTCTTTTTCAATGCTAAGTAAATTTTCAGGGTGGATTTTTTTCATAATGCTGATCTTCTTTCTCAGAATTCACTTGAAGAGTTTCAAAACTAAGTTTTTGTGTAAGACCAGACCATGAGATTACTAACAAACCTCAAATGAAATATATGACAAATTGAATAAATCTGACTATTATGTTTCAAAGGAAAACCAGCAATTTTCTGTTATCCTTTTTTGATGGCCTACTGTGATAATCCATGTGACCTCTTCACTGGAGCTGTGGGCTCCTCTTAGACTGATACCTGCTTCCAGCCCTCTCCTTGAGCTGTGAGACCCCTCAAATCCTGTGTTACATACTTTGTGTGTTGCAAGTGTTAGAGAGCTTTGTCTTGGGGGATAACTGCCACCACTTTTAAACATCATGCTGGATTTCAAGGCTATCTCTTTATGACCTTTCACTTCATACAGTGCTGAAAATCCCTCTGCTATAAACCTGACCTCATTAAATCTTTAGCAATAACACACATTTTCCAATTCTTACTTATTTGTCCTTTTCCATATTTATCTTGTCTCTGGTGTCTGCTCCCTGCAATGCAATGACACATCCTTCGGGTGTGAATTCTGGGTCTGCACTCAATGTTGAAGTAATAGTTGCACCAGAGGTGATATGATCCCCTAACACCTACTTCATATTTCAGACTCATAAATTCCAGAATAATTTTAGGTCCTTTTCTATTGTGGTTCTTTCTTAGATAACAACGACTGAAATAATTTCTCATCCTTAAAGTGTGGCCTGAATTCTTTGTCCAGATATTTCATAATACATATTATTTCTGCTTGACTTATCAAAGGGTGCGGGGGGACACTTTTGATAAACTGTACTGACATTAACTATGCTGTTGTTTGGTTTTTTGTCACCCATAAACTTCATTAGCAAACATTTAACTTTTTTTTACAAATTATTATAAAAATATTAATGCTATATAATAGAGAAACATTTTCTTTGGAACCTCATTTTCAAAATTCTCAATAGTGATTTTTTATTTCAGATGCATTTAATTATGGAAGAAATTACAAAAAAAGAATTTCTCAGGGAACTGCACTTTTTTTATTCCAACACAGTCACTTTACAAAAATTCAGTCTACATAAATTAAAAAATAATAAATTAATGCTAGTAGAATGAGCAGTATAAGAAACTTTCTTCCTGTATTTGATGTGTCACTTTCATCTATAATTTCACATATAAAAGGAAGATCTGAATAACAAAAACATGAGGCATACTAATTTTCAGAACTTGGTTAAATCAGCAGAGTTGGTGCAGGACTTAGGCTGTCTGGATCTCAGGTAACTTCTCTACAGTATCTTCCACATTAAAAACAGATTAACACCATGTGGCAGTTAAAGAACAGCCACACCAGCATCGACGTGCACATCATGAGAGCAAACGTCGTCCCGAGATTCGCTCAGCTGCTCAGAGCATGGTGCTAGTAAAACCAAGGTTGTGGGCTCAATCCCTGTATGGGCCATTCACTTAAAATATAGTCTTGGTGATCCTTGTGGGTCACTTCCAAATCAGAATATTCTGTGAAACAACCAAGCAGACTCATCTTGGGAAAACTGAGATGTTGTAAAAATACTTTTCTACATACCCAAGGTACTGTCAGTACTATTTTGTTTGCAGCTATACTGGTACTTTCCTGACACTGATGCATTTTCCAACATAATTATGCTGACTTTGTAGCATTCAGTTGCAAATGCACACTGAGAGATTATTGTTATTACCATTGTTGTTATTTTATTATGCAGGTAAATGTAACTCTGAATTTATAGATCTAAATCTTGCATGCTTTTATATATGTAATTGCAGTTAAGACAGAAAAGCTGCACTTCAGTCTTCACAGACATTGCTGGCCATAAAACATGGCAGAATGGCTATAGTGTTATTGATCCACTTACTGCTGTAGATGCAAGCTTGTAGGTGAATTCTGAATTCAAAATCTGACCCCATTCTTCATTTCTTGAATGACTTCCCTCTGTTCTCTTCCTCTCTATGTAGACATAGTATATACTGCATTCCAGAACTTGTGCATTATACTCATTCCCCTTAAATGGATATTATATTTCTGTAGCTCTCCTGAGACAAATTTATCTTTTCAAAAAATATTTTATACAATTCCCAGTTTGATCTAGATATCTTGTACAAACCATACAAAAAATGAAATGACCAGTTTTAGTGTTCATAACATAATTCATCAAGAATGCAAACAAAAATATGCAGAAAACAAGTCCCATAAACAGAACATTAAAAAAAATGACTTCTTTCTGAAAACTAAAATGAATTATTCACTTGGAACCTCTTAAGGATTTTCATAGTATAAATATCATGGGTTTAATCCAAACTTTAAAAAAGTAAGAAATTACAGTGATGCCAAAAGTGACTACAAAAAATCTGTTCTTTATGGAAAAATAATTATTCACATTTACTATCTCCCTTCTCAAAAGAGGAAGAAAATAAAGAAAAAAAATACCACAAAAAAAAAATCCTTGTGAGAAGTCCAAGGCAAAATGCCAAAGACAACATTCAAAATTAGAGTTAGTTAAAATGAGAGGGACTGAAGTTGCATAAGTAGAGACTTAGCAGTATGACAGGTCACCCTACAGGCACATGTGTCACCACTTTTTTTTCCTCCTAAATATAGAAAAGAAATAAGGAGAGTAATTATGGTTTTGTGGCTTGAGTATTGACCTGGGTTTGGTTCCTGTTCTGCTTCCAGTTTTACTTTGAAGAAATCACTGAGGGTCAAACCACATTTGATGTTAATGCAGCACAGTCAATAAAGTCATGCTGCTTTAATCCTTCTCAAAATCCTGTTGGTAATTTTTCTGTGCCTCAGTTCCTTACTTGTGACATTATAGCCAATACTATTTCCTTTTCCCCTCCATTTGTGAATTTTGCCTATTTACACAAAAGGAAAAAAAAGAAAGAAAAAGGCCCTATACAGGAATACACTACAGTTTCACTAGCAGCTGAAGAGATACAGTCTAAATCCTGAAAGGCATGGAAGCTTTGTAGGTATTTGCTTTCTTTCACGTATCCCATGGTGCAGGCTGAGCATCCAGCTGATCACTACAGTCATGATTTGCAGTCTTTAAGAGGTTTGCACCCTCCTTGGCCTCTATAGAGCCAGATTCAGAACCACTGTGCAATTCTGCACATCTGTTTCTCAAGTTCCACTGTGATACAGCATCCAGGGATTTTGACATTGCTTTTCTTCACTGAAGTAGGCTAGTGATTGCACATACCGAACAATTTAGCAAGAAATTTCTACCCCATCTTAAATACTTCTGGTTTCTTGAATTCTCAGTGAATACACCAAGGAAAGAGTCCTCTCACAGGTGGTTTGGTTGGGGGCTTTGTATGCTTGTTTGTTTTATGTGGGGAGGTTAATTGTCTGATTTTTTTTGCTGCTGTTGCTTTGTTTTTGGGATGGTTTGGTTTTGGGGGGTTTTTTTGCTTATTTGTTTGTTTGGGATTTTAGGGGTTTTTTTGGTCCAGTGTCTAGGAAGCAAATACACAAAGGCAATGGAAATGAGATGGAGTTTTGTTCACAGTTTCAGTAAAGTATTTCACTTCCAAGAGAAGAAATATCACTCTCACTAGGCAGAACTGGTGAAGACAAAAGGTGTAGAAATGTATTCAGAGCACTTACATAGAACCTGCATATTCTTCCCTAGCTAAAATTCTTTGAATTCTTTGCAGTTTTTGTAAAATGCAAAGGAAATTATAGACTACTTTCTTCAGATCTAATTGCATTGGCTACCAGATGATCTCTTATGAAAAGTAAAGATTTCACAGTAGCTGGTCTGGTTTTTGTAGTTTTTCATTTTGTTTGCTTGTTTGTTTTAATGCAATGACAGAAATTCCTTGTCTACAGAACTCATAATTAATTTTCTAACAAGCGACAAGTAAATATATGGAGAAAAGCCGATCTCCATTCATTAGAAAAACTATAGACTGTACTGCACCACAGTAGTCAGCTGTACCAGTAATTTTGACATTCCTTTGCAAATTAGCCAGGCTTTGTGAGTACAGGTCCACTTTACTGCACAGGGGGTCTTTCAGCTCTTGGAATCTGGCAGGGGTTCAAGATCAAAGTGTTGCTTTGAACCCACTTGTTAGCCATGCAAAATAAACACAATTTACCTTGCAATAAAAAGCATCAGTGAGGGAAAAAAAAGGAAAAAAAAAAAGAAAAGAACATTTTTGAAAACCCTTCAAATGCAAATTCAACCCTTACACTATTGCTACTAAATTAAAATACGGAGAAAAATTATTAAAATATTGTAAGAAATTATCTACAAGGAAAAGTCTTCTATAAAGAAGGAGAAGAGATTTTTTTTCCCCCTGATCACAGTCGCAGACAATGCTTTAAAGCTCAGAGAGCATCCTAATGTTGCCATAAAAAGTTCCCTGGCTAATTATTTGCCAGTACAACTGTTCACTTCCTGTGGTGGATTTATGCTAAATCCTGTTATTAGTCTTGCTCTGCAATTGCCATTGTCTGTGACTGGAAGTAAGGCTCAAAGGCTACAGTCAGCCTTTTATTACAAAACATGTGAATGGAGATTTGACCCAATGTTCGACCACTTCCCCTTTTGGTTTTATGTAAGCTGCTGAGCCCTTCCCTATAAATCACTACGTTGAAATGAACTTTTACTCTTGTTCTTCTCTTGCAACCCTGTTGAGTTTGGGGTTTTGGTTTGGGTGTAGGTTTTTTGTTTTCTTGGGTTGGTTTTTTTTTTGTTATTGTTGTTTGGTTTTTCATTCAGTTTTTTCTGTTGTTTTTTCAGCATTTCATTTCTATTGCATTTTTTGTTTGTTTACTTTTTTCTTTTTTTTTTTCTCTTTTAAATAAAATTAGAATTGTTTAATTACAGTCCATCACCAAAATTCCCTACATCATGGGAAATAAAACAAATGCTTGAAATCCTGTGAACAGTGCAATTTGTAAATCCTTTTGAATTTAAAAAATAAGCAAAAGCCCTTCCTTGCAAGTATACATTGTTTAAAGCATCAATTTAAAAATAGTTTACTGTATAAATGAAAAAATCCCTATCATAATGCTGGCTATGTATTTCTCTGCAGTATTTTATACTTTATGTGTTCAGGCAAAATTTGGCATATTTTTTATTGGACAATAAAAGCTTGCTAATGTACATATATAGAGATGGAGGGATGAAAACTACCTGTAAGACTGAAACATATCTGAGACATTTAGTGATTAGAGATGGAGGACCTAGTCCTGCGGTCATCGCTCAGAATGCAATTCTCATTAAACTGATAGAGCCAAGCACTCAGTAAAGGCAAAAGTAAATTTACCTGTGTAATTATGTCCAAACTAGGTACCTGTTATAGTTGGCACTTGAGCCACATACCTGTTGTTCATTTTAATTTAAATTTAAATTGAATTATTTAAATTAAATAAGCCCTTGGAACTAAAACTTATTATTAAAGTATTATTTGCAATCTTTTTCCTCTTCATACCAATATAAATTGGAAAACTTGAACATAAATTAGTGCAGTTGAAATCCCTTTTTCTCTAGTTATATTCATGGAGATTTTCCACTGACTGCAAGAAAAGTAAATCCAAACATGGAAACAAGTGAAATAGAGGTGGATTCAGGGAATTGTCCTATCAGATTTCCAAGGGATCAGAGGAAATCTTCCAGTGATATCTAAAATAATTTTTACTGATTTGATAACAAATTGCTAAAAAAAAAAAAAAAAAAGCTAACCAGAGCTCTGCAGAAGGAAAAACATTAATAGTTAGTGGTTACTATGCCAACATGGACAAAGTGGCAGGCTATGAGCACTTCCCTCCAACTCATTCCCCCTACCAATATAGCTTTTTTCTTTCAGCTCCAAAGTCTGAAGTGCCTTGTCCATGTCCTTACTAAATGCAACACCTTTATAAAGGCTGTGGGATGGACTTACCTCTATTTGTTCACCCAGATGATCGCTACATGTGCCTCTGACAGGGGACTAGTTCATATTCCCCCTCCAAACTCAAAACACCCCAGGAGCTAAGAGTTCAAACCACTAAGGTAGTGTTCATGAAGAGTTTATTAATAGTTGGCTACTACTCGGATTAACAGTTAATTTGTCATGTTAATCCGCTCATGCATCCTGTTGAGTCAAATCCTGTCTTCCCTGACCCAAGCCTAAGGAGCTGGGTTTTGCTCAGGAGCATGCCTCAGGCAGCAGGAGAGTTTGATTGGGATTTTTTTTCCCCTCTTTGCCACAAAAAAGTAGTGAAAATGATGCAGCTACTGCCACCACTATAATATTCTCTCTAATTTTTCTGTGGGCAAAGTCCACCTCCCAACAGAAAGAGGAGCAGGATTTTCCCCTTTTTTGGGTGATTTTAAGTTTTTTTGTATTTTAAGTTTTTATTCCTTTTTTTTTAACTTGCTTTAACTTCTGTTTTCTTTCTAAAGCATATTTACAGGGTTTTTTTTCAGTTATGTGTTAAGAAGCAATGTCCAAAATAAATTACATTGTCTAAACTGCTGATCTAATTTGAGGAGAATGTATTTAAGGAGAATGTTTTACATATGACCTTTCTGAGAAAGTCACAATTTCTTCATGTAATCTGAAACGCCCGTCATAATTTCTATAGACTTTGTTGACATCTCCCGCTGAGCGTGGAGCTGATCAGTTCCTGACTTCCTGGGAAAGAGTCCCGCTAACAAGGCTGCCCCTATTCCTTCGTGCTAGCCGATGTTTCTGCCTTCTGGGCTGAATCCTCCTCGCACTGACGACAGCAGCAACTGCCTCTGCTGCTGTCAGTGTGCTGAGGATCAGCATGCTTTTGTCTGTGGGAAGCTCACAAAGAATCTGCACCTCCTAAATCCAAAAGCAATCTGACAATTCGGTAAACCTGGTGAATCTGACAGATTTGCTTTGCTACCGTGTCCACAAAATTCCACATTTATTTACGCAAAATATTAGTTTGCGTATTTTATGTGAAAGGGGGATGTCAGTTCTTTGTGGAAAGTGGTGTTTAGTTCCTAAATAACAATCTATGTTCTGTAATTGTAATTGACATTACATGCACAGTGAGCTGCATTTTAGTGTGTGCAGACAGTGAGGGAAAGAAACCATTCCCAAGTCAATTAATTCTACACAGTTTATTCCTTCCTGGGATTTAGAGTTTTGTTTTGTAAGTTTAATGTAACTATTTACAAAGCTGTTAAAAATAAAATGAGTTGTGATTTAGCATTAAATTTTTCTGAAAGTTCATCATGCTTTCACCAGTAACAAGACCACATATAATAAAAGCTATTAACAATCAACATTTGCCCATAGTTAGTGCACAGTAGGTATCTCCAAATATTTTGAAATAAGTGTTATATAGCACCAAGTGGTAATTGTTGACAAATGTTAGTTTTTATAGAAAGCTTGGAAGATGGAATTTACAACGGATGTATAGAAAATATATTTTAAAATTAACATTGATTATTTTTTCTATGAAAGGAAACCTTATTTTTTAGATTTCTTTTTCTTCTTCTCCACTTTTTAAAAGTTTCATTGACAAAAAAAACCAGCTATAGATTGCTACTCATTTTGCAATAGGCTGTTTTGGGAGGCATAGTTTAACAAAAAAAAAAAAAACCAAAAAAACCCCAAGAAATATGTAACACGCCTTATTTTATACTGGAAATTGCAAAATATAAAAAATTATGTAGATCTTCTTGTTGTGACTTGTCAGGCAGAAGAGAAAGGAATCTACCCATAACTACTATGCAGGAAAGGATGATGGAAAGAGTTCTTATCAGTGGAGGGTGATGCTGAGAATGATATTTTCACTTCTGAAGATAAAGATATTTGCCATGCTGCTTATGTACCCTGATGTGAAAGAGTAAGCTAAAAATAAGTGGGCAATTTCTACACTTTCCACTTTTCACTTTCTACGGTTTCCACACTGTGCAGTTCTGCATTTTGCAGAGGACTATTTGTTTCTGCCAGAGGAGAAGGCTATCAAGTCTAAGCTATCTATATGGAAAGGCGGCCCAATTAAAAAACCAAGAGACAGTCAGACCAGAGGGCTGGTCTAGGCACTGCTCAGACAACATTTCATGAACTTCTCAAAACAGAGACAGGTCTGTGGGGAACATGACTGAAAAAGAAGCAAAAGTTGCACAAGTTAGTACTGAAGGTGGGACTGATTTGCTGCTGAAGTGAATCATCATTACAGTGTTTTTAACTCAAAACAAATCAAATGCTAGAGATGGCAAACCAAAACATTATCTAAATAATATATTTTTCCTTTCTGAAGGAGTAAGGAGTATAATAAAGCATTTTGCAACAATATTGAAGTTAAATCTGGCCCCAACTGACAGTAAATTTGAGACTTCAAAATGGTTAGAGTGATTTCATGTACTTGACGAAATTAGTGCTGCAGTAAGAGATCACAGTAGAATTTTACTATAGAAAGAACAACAACTGAATACAACAGCAGCTGAAATATTTATATTTTTATGGGGACTTTGTCAAAGCAAAAGAAAATTTAAAAGAATCAGAAATTATTAACAGAAATTATTAGCACTTGGAAGGACCATATTGTCCACAAATTTAGTCATTGCTGTCTATAAGAAATTTTTTGTCTGTAAAACAGTTTGCACAGCATTTTCCAGGTATCTCCTGTATCTCTTTGCTAGGCTGTGGCCCACCATTCTTTATAATCAAGTCCTTTCTACAGCTTCACAACATCTATGATGCTGCAGGTGTAAAAAATCAAAGGCCTGCATCTCTTCATTCTTCCCTTTTGAGCTTTCAAGTTCATGTTGCCTGTATTGTGCTATCCACCAGACTGGTGGGTCTCAGGCTGAAATTTAGATTACTGAAGTGCAGATGTTCTTATCTTGACACCTAAAAGTCTTGGTCTCCCTCTTGGGTCAATGGAAAAAGAATAGGTACTTCTAAGATGTCATTCATCTTATCCCAAAGCAGATATCTAAAATAAGTCGATGAACTACATCTTAAAACTGTTTCTATCTGCTTACTATAAGGGGAGCCTGGGGCAGATGAATTCAGATGTACGCAAGTCAATATTTACTTCAGTGAATGCCACTCTTTAGAAAACAATTTAAATAGACAGATACCATGTTTTCAAAAACATAGGGGTTTCAGTAGCTGCCATTGTTTTCCATATTTCATTGGAAACAATGGGAAATATTAAAAACTTCTTTACATCACAAGATATGTTTGCAGTCTATAGTACGAGTACAGATATGTAGGTTCTGCTTGTGTTCCAAGCTGTAAAAAGCCACATGACAAAGGCAGCATATTGCCAAACCCTAGCTAATACACCCTGGAAAGGTTTCCTTATTTAATTCCCAAGATTTATAAATTCTGGTAAAGAATAAAAGAAATAGACTTTATCCACTTGGAAATCAGGATAGGATTTGGTAGTTTCCTTCCATTTCTATTTTGCAACAATGTTCTAATTCTAGTTGCTCAATTAGGATACTTACATTGTTTCATAATTGATTTAATGAGGAGGATGATTTAAATGCAATATGTTGAGACAAATAATTAACTACTGTGGGTTTTTTGGAACGATGATTAATGATGCTGTCCTAGATCCAAATGCATGCTCACAATGATGCATTCATAGGGATGTGACAGGTGATAATAAATGTGTTAACATTCAACTATTGTACTCCAGTATGATCCAAGTAGGATTTCCTCTTATTACCTAGTTTACAATAAACTTTACTACAAAGCTGAAAGAAAGACTGCTCTGGTGATTTGTAGACTGCTGTAATTTCTCCTGTCTTGAAACCCATAATTTTATAAATTCCATCTTCCACCAAAATGAGCTTCAAACTAATGTACTTTAAGATAACTAGAAGGAGACTTGCCCTGAAGGTGTTTAGCCACAAGAATGGCACAATACGCATTTGTTTTAGGCTAACTTTAGGTGGATTTAGTGCTCCTTGTCACACAACTTGTATAATTATCAATACTGTACTCAGCGGAGCCTCTTCCTGTCTTCTGTTTAAAGCCAGTGTTTTCAAACTTTGCATGGGAGATTTGGAATTAAAAGGGAGCCAAGGTGTTATCTTGGTTGGCTCAGGGGCTCTCACTTGTCTTGTCTTCAGGATAAACTCTTACATTCATTTGAGAATTACATGGTGATCCAACACTAATAAAATCTTCCAAGAAGTCGTTGAGAGTTTTCCTGTTTCAGGGCTGCATCAGCAGATCCAGGACAAAGTTTTGAGGCTAAGTGCGGATCTGCATGGAATGAGATGGGACTTGAGGGTGGTTGTGTTGGCTGGAGAGGACAAAAAGTATGAAGAATAGAATACAGATACAGAAGCATCTATTTAATGTTTAGTTGCTGTAAACAGGCGGATGATTCTGTTGTTTGGTAATTACACTGATTAACAAAATGCGAGGTTTGTGAAGCTGCAAACTGTTGATAGTTTTCCTTAGAATACAAAAGAGGTCATCTCAAAAATATTTTGGTTAATTAGTATGTGATGATTTTTCTGGCTCCGTTTAGGCTTGGTTTTCACAATGAAATTAATTTTCCCTTTCCATTTAATAACATATCTACACACTATTTAATTATATATACTCCCAAAAATTTGGTGCATATCTGGGAGCGGGCTCAAGGCCCAGCCTTTGAAAGAATGCTTGATACCCATATGAATGCAGTTGAATTGTATAATAATGCCTATATACTTTAAATACGTGCACTGTAGCCAAAACATGTCTACTTGCATTCCTCATTTCACTTAAGTGGCTTTTCTTATGAAAAGGTTTTGTTTGTATTCCTGCAGTTGGTAAAAAATGGAGCTGCATGCCAAAAAAAAGCCCCTAAAACACAGTGGAAAAGGTCCTGAAAAGACCTCTGCCACCTGTTTTAGTTCAGATATTAAACTAATGTTTAAAATACTTAACAAACCTCCAGAATTTAACATCACCAGTTTACTGTTCAGGACCTTGTGATTCTGAAGGGTGAAGCCTCTTTGCGCAAGCAAGGAAATGCCAGAAAAGTAACTGCACAGAGTAACCATTTAAGGAACAAATGTACAAAAGTGACATTTTATCTCTTCATTCAAGAATTTTGTAGAGTCAGACTGAAGAAACATGGTCCACCACAATTTGCTGGTTTTATTTACTCACTACTGTAAAATTCCTGGTGCAGTTCTTGTTGGATTTCCTCAGGAATGTAGAGTTCAAATATACTAGAGAAGCACAAGCGCAGTCTTAACTAGCTTCAGTCAGTTTGCTCAAGATTTTTTAAAGCAACTTTAGTCAATTTTTTCTGCAACTCTAAAACCTGTTGATTTCAGTTTAACTCTCAAATTTTTGCATTCCTCTGCAATCTCACAAACATCACAATCACTGTAAAAGTTTTCACATTGAAATTAAAGATGTAAATGAAGTGCTTCGGTTTCTGTCTGGTTTTAGTTACAATGTCTGTTTGTTGACATCTCACATGAAGGCCTGCTGTGTCTCTGGCTCTGTCTACTTCATTTCCCCTCTAATTAGGCTTTGCCCTCAATTAAGTTAATGATGCAACTTTTCCTATAGATCATTTGCCCCTTCAATCAATTAGCAGAATATGAAGGGTGCATCCCTCTTTGGCTTTGGATTTGCTTGCCTCAGGGCAGAGTGTTCAGTTCACAGAAGTACTTAGGCAAAGCAAGCTGTTTGCTCTGAAATATATAACCTGACTAAATTAGGGCTCACAGAAGTATGATCTTGATTAAAACAGAGGAACCAACCAACCAAAAAAATCCCCAAACCCCAAAACTAGATAAACCTCAATTATTTATGACGGTATTGAAATAGCTACAGCAATCTGGAACACCAGAGAAATTATAGAAACTCTTCAGATATTAAATGGCAAACATTTTTGTGTACATGCATTCATGGCCAAAACAAGAGCAAGACTAAGCAGTGGCTCCCCACATGCTCTTCTCGATTCCTGCCTTCCTTAGGTCCCACACCGATTCTTGATATCCTCCCCTTCTTGAGTATTTTTTACCTCCTTCTCAGTGAAACAGCTCAGTTGGCCAAACTTATCTCTGCAGAAAGCAGTCCTCAATGTCCTACGCTACCACCTGCTGCTCCCCTGCGAGCTGTGTTCATCCATATCCCATCGCATTTCCCATGGTCAAAATCAGTCCATCCCTGGAGTGGTGCAATCCCATCTTACTATTCTAACACAGTCACAGGCTCATTACTCATGCTTACTCTTTTAGCTTCACCATCCAGTGCACTTCCAAATGCAGCCCATCTCATGTTTTTCCTTACAGATTCTTATTTTTTAAATCCCACCAAAAAATATTTGTCTCTGCATTGGTTAACTCCACTTCACCACTCTACTCTTTATTTCTTTGCTTTCCTACCTCATTTCTCCTCTTTCTTTTTCCTTGTCTTTTTTTGTCTAAAACACTACTATGCAGCAATTTTACATATTATTCAATTATACTTACCATTTCTGCTATATATTCTACCTCATCACTTTTCTAAATTTCCTTTTTCCTCTTGAGGAAGCAAAATAAGCCCTGCATCCCCTCCTTTGATGTCTATATGCCATATATCAGCTCTCATTTCTTCTTATTTCCAGTCTGTTTGCTTCACAGACTTAGCTTTGGTGATAAAAGAAGGTGTGATTTTTACCTTCAGGTAACTAACAAGCAGGAGCTGTCCTGAGGTGAAAACAAAGTAAAGATCAAAGCCTGTTAGTTTTACCACAAGGTAAACTTGCTGAGGTCAGCCATACACTTTGGCCAGGAGCTGACCTCAGCAAGTTTACCTGGTGGTAAATGACACAAATTGCTCTTCACTGTGTTTTCATACAGGAATCTACTGTGCCTTTTAATTATTTGGGGAAAAAAAATATTACCTCTTTTCATTAGGCAAAGGAAGCCCTTCTTTTTTACTTTTTCCTAGTCATATCCTTTAAAGTTCATATGACATAATTCTCTTAAAAGAATTCCTTATTTGTGAATAATCCTCTTTCTAAAACCAGACAACTACTAACTAGCCCTGGTTTTGGTTTTTTTTTTTTTCCCCTCAGTTACTGAACTCCAGTTGGTTTGGATTCATTGTCTGGTTTAGAAAACGATCTTTGGGAAAAGTGATCTGCCTTGGTCTGTGCTTGTTCACAGCTATGCACACAATCCCCCTTATACACAAATGATCCTTAGGACAACGGAGAAAAGAGGTCCTTGCTTAATGGCCTTGCTTTTAGCACTAGCTAAAAATAGGATGTTAACGTTTTCTAATGCTTGATATAAAATACTTCTCTTTGAAAAAGAACCCAATAACTTGGAGTAACAGTGGGAATGTGCACTGAAGAATCTTGAAATGTGAAGACTGTAGAGGCCACCACAGCAGCTCTAGTGAGGCAAACTCAACCTTGGAGATGCTGAGACTCATTCCAACCAGAACTTCATAACCCTGAGATAAAGCTTCCTGAGCCTTACTTTAGCCATGGTGAATTCAACCTAGATATCAGCGTATGCTAGCACCAAGTGTAGCAGTGCAGCACACCAGAGCAGGAAGCTTTCTTCACTTGCCTAACTGCCCTTGGTAGGATGCTTCACCTGCTAGAAAGCATCAGGATTTCCACTGGACAGAAATTTTATACTGACAGAGGGCAGAATAATGTTTTAGATTTGATTGTATATCCTTAACATGTAGAAAAAGACTTATATTTCAGAACAGAAAATCAAAATAAGCAGTTTTACAAGATCCTCATTATCCAGCTTCTTTCCCACCTCCATACCTGCCCTGGACATAAACATGTCCATCTTCAAAATTGAGCATTATGTAAATGGCTGACTTTGCCTTTCAGTACTCAAATGACATTCTGACCCTCCAGAATTACCCTATGTAAATAAGCAAATCTAAATTATACCCATTTTACTAAGGGGGGAATAAAAATAGATCCCAGAAGATAACTTGTCTGAGGCCACACAGCAGGTTGTTGTCAGCATCAGCATGAGCCCAGAGCTGCTTGTTGCCTGCCTGTATCCAATCCCCTGCACAACTTATATCGTAGGATCCTATCATGTTTTCAGTTGAAAGGGACCTTAAAGATCATCTAGTTCCAAGCCCCCCACCAGGACACCATGGCATGGGCACCATGTGAGTGCTTCAACTGACTTCAATTTAGTAAGGTTTTTTCCTTTTTTTCTTATTGTTTTTTTAGGATTGTATTTTAAGCATTCTTGAGGGTCTGTATGAACCCTTTTGAGTTATACATAGCATGATGTCTGACTCCTCTGAACTGTTTGGTTGTATTTATTTGCCACTTTTTCAGCACACATTTCAGTACTGTCCTAAGCATACAATATATGTGTAAAGTTCACTTTGATACTGCATGACGTTCTTCTAGTGGCAAGAGTGTTATCAATCTGTTGGTTTAAATCTAATTTGCACTTAAGAGACAAGCAAAGGAAGACAATGTTTTACCATATTTTGAATAAGCAGATAACCAAAGGCTTTTCTTCTTTTTTCCAGATAAATAGGAAAAAGGTAATTTATTTATTTATTATACATAGTTAAACAACGTCATTTTTATAAAGCAAGGGTATCTTCAAATTATATTAAACATATGGTATTTGTTCCTATCATAGTTCATGATAAAGCCTTACAAAGAATAAGGACATGTTCTTAACACTTATACACTGCCCACAAATTTCTTAAGGGAAATTGTATAAAATATAGGGCAGTGTATAAAACTGGATGTCTTGAATCAGCAATTGAAGAGGAACCAGTATCATGCAACGTGTATTTGACATGCCATGTCCTAGGAAACACAGCATTTTGATGAACAGATGTTTACCAACTCAGCCAGCTGCTGTCTTAATGAGTTGGGTAAGCAACAAAGATAATGCAATCAGAGTAACTGTTAAACATTTAAAGCAATGGAGTCAGAATGGCAAAGGATAGGATTTATGTCAGCCAAAATAAAGTATCAAGTCTGAGCTGGGTATTTTTAGGGTTTTTATGTCTACAAAGGGAAATTATAGACATATCCAAAGGGCAGATCATGCCTTTGTAAGACCCATGATGAGAAGTGGTGGAAAGAATTGCCCAGTGAAGGTGGCTGTTTTCCTTAATTGATTATTGAGGGCCCCTGAGTGACTAGACAAAGATCCTTCTTTCCGCATGCCTTTCAGCAGTAGAAATTCAGCTCTGGTCCTGCAAATGCTAAACACATACACAAATTTAAGCCTTTGGCTAATCCTAGCGAAGTGGAGGATCCTCTTGGAGCATTTACAGTCAAACATGTATGATTGATTGCACATTTAGAGACTAAAAAAAGCCTTCATCAACATGTTTTGAGACTCTGGCTTGCCATACCTATCTAGAAACTGAAACATATATGTGATTTTCTAATTTTATGATGTAGAGTCTAACTGGAAAAAAAATATGTATGATAATCAGTTACATAGAATGATCTTTTTAATTTCTAGTAGCATAGAAACCTTTGATGTAAGAATTTTTTAAAAATACCTTGACATTTGGATTTTTTTAATCTAATCTACTCTGGAAAAGAAAAAAATTTGAGTTGTCACAAGCACACATTTAAGAGTAGATTTTGCTATGATATGGTACAGCTCTCTTCAGGAAACAACTGTGTGGACACAATGGGAAGGATCAAAAGTAAACCTTTGCATTAGTTATATTGCATCAAAAGAAAGAAACAATCTGTAACATGATGGATGTCCAACCAGGTAGACAACTCAGCTTCCCACCTGCTTTTGTCCAATGTTACGATGTAGGGAATTATGTGTCAATGGCAAAGCATATACTTCTTAATGGAGTAAATTTTATTGATTATTCTTGGTGACATTTTTATGTCATTGCATCGCACTGGTTTTAGCTGACATCAAGAAATACAAAGTAAATTGAGATACAGACACCTAATGTAAATGGCAAGAAGATTCCACTATTAAGATTAAATGAGAAGGATGCTGAAGTGTTTTTAAAAAATCTATTTCAGCAATTTTCTTATTATTTCTTTATATTTGAATGTTTCCTTCCTCTTATAGAAAGGAAACAGAAAAAAGAAGAGTAAAAGGGTATGTATAAAGAAAAGAAAAAGGACAAAAAGTGGGGAAAGCATCCAGCATGTAACTAAGTCTGTATGAAAGCTTTTGTAAGTGAGAGAAAAAAAGTGCATTTCTTT
This sequence comes from Origma solitaria, assembly GCA_013397895.1. Taxonomy (NCBI): domain Eukaryota; kingdom Metazoa; phylum Chordata; class Aves; order Passeriformes; family Acanthizidae; genus Origma; species Origma solitaria. The sequence continues at coordinate 158,155 of VZRL01000401.1, read as the reverse complement.
CATTAAAATAACCAAATGATCTGACATTAAAAATTAATAATTAAATAAACAGCAGGAATATGTTTTGATCAAGCAAAATTTCAAAGTTTCATTGATTCAAATAAATTCAAAACATTTGATGAGTAAGGAATGTGATAGTTGATTTCTTGTCACAGGACAAAGGCTGAGACTGAAATCACTTTCCACCTCCTGAGTTATTTGCTCATCTGTGTAAGGAGTGAAGTTTCTTCTACACTGCTTTGTTTTATTTTTCTCAGTAATCATAAGATTCCCTGTTTTTTCCTTTGCCTGCCAATTCAAGAGGAGAGTTGTGCTTTCTCTCTCAGCTAGACATGTCAGAGTTCTCAACCTGCTTTTCTCCTTTCCTAACACATCAAAGAGTGCTCATGAAAAAATATTAACAACCACTTTCCTGTGAAACAGGGAGTTGGAAGAAAGGAGTTTTTAAAAATTGAACTGTAATATATTTGAGTTTATTTCTTTGTCTTCTGTTGCTTTATCTATGGAGAAGTAATCCTCCATGGATCACTTAGGTCAATGCAACATTCCTTCCAGAGCCAGAGACATGTTCTGTGCTGTCTGGGCCCTGAACACCAGCATCACTGGTGCAGAAGGCTATCACTCTGCTTTGTGCTGCTGTATGCTACACCACACATCAGAATGCCTAGGACTTGTCAGTGATGTCCTTCACCTTCCCCAGGTAGACTCCACTGAGGAAAATGTGCCGAGGTGACAGAGTGTACGGATCACAATAGACAGGAAAGACTCTGTGTAGAAGAACAGATACTAATAATTGGTGTCTGGAAACAATAATGAATACAAAAACAAAAGTAGAGAGGACCACTTTGATGTTAAGAAGAGGAAATGTTTGTGATTTGCAGTTTTTTCCCTTTTTTTTGAAACATTTCCCTCTTCCCACCATATCCACATGTGTCTTGTCTGGATTTTGTTTCAGTCAGCTATTCTGCACCTATTTGCACATTTCAGCGGCTTGCAGTACTGTATTCTTTCCTGCAGCCTTGCTCAATGGGACTGATGTCCAGGTTCTGAACTGTCTAAGGACTCCTGTGTCAGTAATTTTGGACTCACTCCTGGGATGCAGGGAGCAGGCTACACTTTTCATTATAGCCCCCCAAGACCAGAATGGCATCATTTAAAATGGAAAATAATATTAAGATACATATTTCCCAACAGCTGCAAGTAGACAGTAAGAAACTCTTTTCTTCCATATGTTTGAACTTTAGGAAAATATTGGTTGCAATGGGGCCAAAGTGAGGAAAAACTGAAACAGCCTCAGTGTCCAGAGCCTCAGTGGGAGTTTGTACCCAGGCACTGAAAATGGTGCTAAAAAGTTTCCTGTCCCAACCAATGTAATCCTTAGCCACCACACTTCCTTTATAGAAAGATTGAAAAGTTGTAGGTCTGCACAGGAATTATTCACTTTTTCCCAGCTGTCTGGCTCAGAAGAAAGGACAGTTTGCAACAATTCTCTTGAACAGTGATCACTGAGCTTATGGATTGAACTATCTGTGGGCAGATTTGAGATAATAATTTATACAGCTGTTTAAGAGAGCAAAGGCCACATACAAGGACAAATTAGTATTCATTTAGAAGTGTACATTGTCAAGCTTATTTAAAGTACTTAATTTAGTATTGGCTGGGTACATTCATTCTGAAACACTCACAAAGATTTTCTCATGAACCAGAAAAAAATGGAGGGGGTGTTTTTTAATTATTTTTGGGTTGCTATGATTCCAGTTCCACTTTTACTCAATTTTTGTTGCATACTGGAAAGGCATAAAGATGCTTCAATGTAACAGCAACAGTAAAGGTGACTTTTTGAACAGTTTTGTTTCACCTCCAGGCCTTTCTGCTCTTACAAAAATGTCACCAGGAAATATTAAACACACAGCTTTTGAGGAAAATGCATGTAAACCTGATAGCTGGATTAAAAGAAGAAATTAGCCAAAAACTATATGGAGAATATTGACATTTTTTAGATGCTTGTTGAAGGAAATTATTTTGTTTAAGTTTGTACAGACCTACTAAAGAGAAAACAATGCCAATACAAATATCACCTTAATTATTGTTCATTACATTTTCAGGACAGTTGAGGTATTACTCAAACTGAGGCAAAGCATAGTTTTAGTTCAGGAAGAGTCATGATGGTAACCTTTGATCTTTATTTCCTACAGTTAATACCATAATAATTCTTTTTATCTCATCATGTACATACACATTCCTAGGACTTAAAGCCAGTGGTTGTGCAAGAAGTTATTTGTAGTTGAAATGAAGTACTTGGATGATAAATCAAGAAGTTTTATACAATACTAACTTGTGATAAATCATTTTTATGCTGTTTTGCTCTCTCCAGTACTGCACCAACTCCAGTTCATACCAGCATATAAAAGAAAACACATGAACAATTGTCTGCTTATTAATTTAAGTAAATTGCAACCTTTTGGGGGAAGAAGGCCATTTCTTGTGTGTCTGTGTGGCACTAAGCACAATCTGAGTATTGTAGTAGTACATAAATGGAAATAAACAAAAGCGAAACAAAAGAAAGACTGACCATTTTTAGTTTACAAAAGAACAATTTTCCCTAAGGGGGAAAACTACAAGTGGAATCAACCTCACCTAACTTTCATCTTACCTTAAAATAATTGTATTTTAAATAGGTCAGCAGAATCACTGTCTGGGAATGTCTGCTTGTTGACTATAACAGGACACTAAAATGACCAGGTTAGATGTAGACATCAATATTAAAGATAACAAAGTGTTTCCTAATCTAAATTATACCCTACAGACCACATAGGAGTTTTGATTTTATGATGCTGAAATTAAAATAATTTATTCATGGTACTTGTGGTCTTTCAAGCCTGACTACCAGAAATGCCAAATATTCACCATTCTTGCATATTTCAGAATTTAACTGTGTAAAGTCCGTGTAAAAATCAGTCTCAGTAGGGCCCTTTTTAAATGAGATGCACGCGTGTTCAAGGGCAGCCTGAAGCCCAAGACTGTAATCAGGCGTGATTTGGCTACAATGGCAGCAGTTTGTTGCAACACTGATCAAGAAAAGGAAAGGGACATGGAAAGGGGCTGTGTGTCTACCTGGCCACTTTGCTGTCATGAGACATGGACAGTTCTTCAACATTATAGCAGCACAATGCCATTACAGTAAGGTCTTTCCTTCTCTTTCCACTTCCCTCCCAGCTGGCGAATTTTCCCCCTGCATAGGTCAGTATCAGTTATCCTGTTTATGACAGTGGGGTTTAGATAGTTTCCATCATTATTCATTTAAATAGGATCAAAACTACAGAGGAAAGTAAAATTAAGCACGTGTATAGACAGAGTGGTATCTAGAAAGCATTCACTCTTATGAAAAAGGGTAAGCACATAGAAATAGCCCTTAGAATATGAGAAATATAATCACAGTTCATGCATATAATTTATCTTCTCTGTTGCACTTTGATAACTTATGGTAGTCAATAAAGCCATTATGCCTTTCTGTGAATAAAAGCCTGATGCATAACAGTGACTTATCCTTCCAGAATAAGAATGTAATCAAAATCAATGTAATGCCTGATTAGTAACACAGAAAGTTGTCCAGCAGCCAAAATAGTCTCAGTGAGTCCATATACTGCATGTATATACAGAGACATATGTAGATACACATAGTTGCCTATTACTCTTATCATATTTGTTCCTGTTAAAAAAATTATGAGTCATTACAGGAACAAATAGACAAGCGGAAGAGATAAATCAAATAAAAACGCGAAATGTGTTTCTTGTACATCTAACCTTGCACTATTAGAAATTACGCATATTTCTCTAAAAGGGCCATGCACAACTCATGCCACTCATAGCATTGACATCTGTGCAAGTTTTGAACAAAAAATAGGACTAGATGACAACTAATGTGAACCATGTTTGTTCTTGATTATATTAGCAGTGCCATTTTGATTCAACCCTGAATATAAACTATGTATAAAGAATTGTTTTAAATAAGTATGGACCAAAGTTTGAATCTTGCAAACTTTCACAGCAGAACAGTGCTACTGATAGGCATCTGATCCTGGTTAACTTGAAGTGCAAGGCAAGCACCATGTCCACAGGAGTTTCCTTAGCAGTAGATTTAGGTATCCTAAATTTAAATCAAAAGTGAAAAGGTGCTTTGGAAAAATTCTTCCCCTGATGTATTTCTCTCTCATGTCAAAGTAATGTTAAATCCAGGACTAATTTGTTGTGATATTATGCTGTAATATTTCCTTTGGCTTGTGTCCTGTTTTATTTAATTAAATGTCATCAAAGATTTCATTGTCAGACTAAAACATTTGTAATTTTTTTTTATATATATCTTAATGGAGCCAGTGAAGAAATAAAAAGTGGAAGTGCCATAAGGAGTGCTTTCTTCCAAATATTTTATGACTGTGGACTGTCTGTAGGTAATTTAACATACTCTTCGCCTTTCTCAGTATATTGTGTACTAAAGGATCACCAAGTCTAATTTAGATTCAAATGAAATTTTGGATCCAAAACCATTTTTGTCTTTCTATTTCCATTCCTTGCATTATGTGATTACCTTGTGCATTACTGATTTGTATGTAAGTCAACCTATTTCAAATGAAGTCTACTGTCTTAATGGAGGCAGAAAAGGAGGAGGCTTTCACTGAGCTGCACAATCTGGTTTTCTTTTATCCTCTCCAGGATTCACAGGAGGTATGTGTTTGCAGCTAGAAAAAGCTTTGCAGAGATACAGCATAAAGCAAACAGCATGTGCTTCCTCACATCGCCCTGCTGGCGTGCTTTAACTCGGGGTAACATGACTAGCATTGGGGAGATCACTGTTTTGTTCCTGGGGCTGCCTGTTGGGACTGTCAGAAAGTGTGCCAAATAACATCCACTGTCCCACCACACAGACACCTTTCCCCTGAGATCAGGGTGATACTACCTCCTTCTATTAATTCATAAACCTAGCCTCACATGATTTGTATTCAACTCAGGCTGGATTTGAACTGGCTACCAATGAAAAAAATGGGGTTTTGTTACCATTACTGATCTCACAGGTACTATTGCATATTAGAAAATGGCTTTAAATTGGCCATTTGAGTACCGTGGGAGGAAGAGTTTTAACTGTTGCATGCAGCTGTGACAAGACAATATTCTAGACCATTTAATAGGGGGACTGTGCCCTTGTGCTAAAAAGACTTGTAAGTATTGAGAAAAGCAGGGAAAATTTGCCTTCAAAAATCTAGTGCTACTCTTAGCCCATGCTCCTGTTGATAAGATCAGATGCCTTCATATGAGCTGTTCCTAACTGAAATGAGCTCACAAAAATGAGGGGTTGTTGGGGGTGGCAGGAAAAAAAACATGCAATGTCATTTGTACTTAAGGACAAGCAAGGTAAGATTAACTGATTACTTAGAGAATAAAATTTGGCTTGACCCCATCCAGCAGGTTCATGGTCCCCCTTCCCTGCACTCCTTCCTACTGTCACCTCACAGGTTCCATCATCTCACTTTGAAGTCAGGTACCTGCAGCTCACTTGCTAAAGAAAAAGTTTGAGTTCCCTGGTGATGGGTAAGGAAGCAAACCATGATATTGGCATTCATGGCAACCTCAGGTAGGGTAAAGGAGTAGATGTGGAGGGCAGGGAAAGGGAAGTAGAATGAGAAAGAGGTAGCACTGACCACAAAGAAAACTGCAAAATCAGCAAGGAAATGTTGGCATGCTCTGTTTTCCAAAATGAAAAGTAAAAGGAAACATAAGTAAAAATATTTAAATTTCATCAGACAGATTAGATGTCAGTGGCATAGGTGAATGCTGGCCTAGCATTAATGTTTTGCATATCTGTTGATTCAGTTTACCCTCTTTTAAAGAGATCTTGAAATCATCTACACTGAGAAAAAAATCCACACAAATATTCCTTAGAGCCTCAACATTCAGGAAATATGAAAATGAACAAAGGTACAACTGCATTGTTTTATCCTGCATGAAATGTTCAATGCCCCTATCAATGGCAGAACATAAAGTGACATTAAATTTAATGTGAGAAATCCCAAAATTTATCTACCTTTTAACAACAGATTTCAAGACATTAAGGTTTTTGTAAACATTAAAGGAGTCAGACAGGCCTATACTTTTCTGTATCTGTCACATTATTCATGGGCACAGTCTCAGGGACTGTTTACTTGAGCAAAGGTACATATGTGAGTAAGCATTTAGAGAGCAGAAGCCATTACCAATCAAAGTTTCCAGCAAGAGGATTTTTATACTTCTGGAGAAACTAGCTCAAACACAACAGCACACATTGATGGATGGGTTCAGACAGACGAGTGATTCAGAGCATCTTTAATTTATTTATTTTCCTCCTGGTATTCAGTAAATATAGCTGGGCAATTAGCAACAGTTAAATAGCTGCAACATTACCAGCACTGAGTAATTTACTAATTGGCAGAACAATTCCCATCTCTTCCATTTGACCGGATATTTATTTTGTGTGTGTGCTTGATATGCAATATTTACTCCTGATAAATTGGGGGAGGCAAGTGTATTTGCTTTTGCTAAATCAGGAGTAGCAAAACTTGTGGTTGAGGCTATGATTATTATGAATATGACATTGAAAATGGAAATAGAAAAACACTTCCATACTTCTTTTTGTCAAACATAACAGATCATTTGTGTTCTGCACTTTTTAATCATGATCATTAGCTTTTCAATTAAAAAAGATTATTATAGGACTCAAAAAATTCTTCAAAGCCTTTTTGTCTATCTGTTAACTTCTACTGTAGCTTTTTTGCTAAGCTAATTTAAAACATTTTGGAGCATTTTTCCTCTTACTTTTTTTTATCTTTTAGAAAAGAATTTAAAAGTGAAATTCTAAAAGGGCTAAAATTATGAGCCCTTTGTTAGATTATATTTGTAATATGACTTCTCCTGTTTTTATAACAGAGGTGACCTATATTCTGTTCATGTGGTTTTTCAAAGAGGAAACTTCTATTTTCCTCATTTGGTATGAAAACAGTATCAAAGTGAACATGGTTTGTTCTCAATTTCTTTGCACTATCTGATCTTTTAAAGTAATCTATAAAGACTTAAGCCATAGGACATGCAGGATACTCAAGTTACAAGTGCCCCAGGGTCTTAAGAGATTTTGTCTGTACAGGGAACATGTGAAGCTTAGTGATTTAAGTCTTTCAGTTCTGGCATTTTAAAGGTAGCAGTGCCATTATGCGTAGGAACAACATTTTATCTGCCTTCTTACATATAGATTTATTTGCCATCATTATCTAGGTCCTCCATTGCTGGTCACACTGATAACACCCCAAATAGAAAGAATTCCAAGTAATTCAATGCCTGATGGAGTTCTATCCAAATAAATAGATCTCTTTTCTTTTTTAACATTAAAATATGATGCCAACAATCAGGAACAAGTTTAAAATATTTTTTAAATATAAAAGAGAAAAATAATTCAGCCAAGATAAAAAGTTGTTCTGAGAAAAGCAGCAAGCAAAACTTTGTTTTAAAATAATACCTTCTAAGTATGTTTATTGGTTCCAGTGGAAGAAAATCAGAAGTTTGGCTATTTCTCCTGTTGTATATACCTGAGAGGCTTGAAGGTGTAAGTCGCAGAGAGAAGCTCAGCTGGTACAAATCAGCATGGTTATTGAAGCTGGTGGAACGATAGGAGGGTTTCACCTCCTCAGCGCCTGGTTCTCATACAAAGCGAACAGCTGATGATTCAAAAGGTACAGAACATTTGTACAAGCAAGGGAGACACCTTCTGTGTGCATCTTGTTAAAAGTTTGTGGCTTTGATTAAAGTGAATTCAATGTATGCTTGACAGGCAAGATTGACAGAACAGGAAACTGATGTCTTCCATTAGCCCCAGAGTAGATAAAAGCAAAGGCAGGAAGATGCATCTCCCCCCACTCAGGAAGCATTTCCTTTAGGACCGAATGAGCCATTAGCTTTCAAAGGTTTTCATTCCTTGTGATGGGAATGCTGAATGTCAAACCAGTCATACATTAATGTCTGTTTATCCCAGTATGCCTTTTTTTTGCTGGTTGGAGATGTTTAAAAAAAGAGGCAAGGAACAGAGGTAGAAAGAAAGCCTTTGCCTTGTGCCCTTCCTGGCTTCTGGCAATCAGCAGTTTACAGACTTTCTTTGTTAAACACAGTACCTACACTGCTAGTAATGTATGGGACTATCCCATGTATGAAACATGTCCATCTTGTAAAGTTGTGAATTTGGGATATTTCAGAGTATAAGCAAACACAACTGAACCAACCATCACTTTACAGCATATAAATGATTCAGCTTTTTAGCATGGTTTTATTACCTGATCACTATTACACAATTCTGAATTCATCAATAGGATCTCTCACAAAGTCTGTTCTTGTCATAAAGTAACTCTGGGTATCTAGATTTGGGGACACAGAAGTTCTCCATAAATAGAAAGTTCATTGGTCTCCAAATGAGGAGAGGGTCAAGCTCTGCCTGATTTCTTGTATCCAGCTTTCTAAAGCATGTACAGGATACCAGAGGTAAGCCAAACTGGTCTGAAAATTTTGGTGTATTTACAAGCGTAAGAAAGAGAAGATTTTTCATTTTGAAATGCTGTTTACCATTATTTCTGGACTTTTTTATGCATAACAAGAATTCTGCAATCACTTAGGGGGAAATGCAAAACTGTTAACAACAATAAAAGCCTGCTATTACTTCTTTAGCATTTAGAATTTAATTTTAATCAGGTGTTTTCTACACAGGGTTTTGGGGTTTTTTGACATGTCTAGTAAGCTAAAGAATAGCACATGCCATTGTAAGAAGGCACTATGGATGTGAGAGCTAATAGATTTTAAAAAGGAGTTTAACAGCCATTTTATTTGCTATCTTCTTCTGAGTTTTTCGGCCAATTTTTGTGTGTTTACTACTACTTTCATCTGGAGTGTTCTCTATGGCTTTTTTCCCCTTTCTTTGCTATTGTATGCAACACTAGCACAAACAACCACAGCAAAGAAACAAGGACTTTTGCCCATGAAATGCAGTCCAAGTTAGACACAGTATCATAAACAAATAGAGCAGGACCAGTAACTGAGGAACTGAGGAAATCAATGACAGAAAAGGGAAAACAGCCCTTTTGTTCTTGCATGTACACTGTAAATATTTATTTTGGTCTTTTTCTCCCTGATACAATCACAGGTGTGAGGAGAAGTGGTTGGTGCCAACCTAGAGCATATTGACAGAAAGGTAGCTGCTGAAAGTGGGGCTTTTTAAGGAGCAACCTTAAGGAGGCAAGCCAGCACTGAGACACATTTGATTTACAGCGCTAATCCCAGGAGTTAAAGTATCATGGTGGTGGAAGCTGTGCTGAACCCACTGGGCCAGGAAGAGAAGGTTAGTGACATTGAACTGCCACGGGCGCACCATTGCCCTGACTGCTCCCCAGCATACAGCCACCAGCTCCACCAGTGCCTCGGAGGGGGAAACAGTGCAGGTACAAGGAGGAAAAAAGCCTCCTCTGTGGGTCTTAGTGATGATATCCAGAGGGCAGGGGAAGGGGAAGAGAGAGGCTGAGACAGAAGCTGATGATTCAGAGCCTACCAGTGGAGTACCTGATGAAATTTGCCTTCTGCCGACATGGCTGTAAATGAGCTCACTTTTGCACACATTTGGATGCTGCTTCTCCCTGCAGACCAGAGGGTAGTCCTGAGGGAAGGAAGGAGCTTAACATGTCTGGCCTTGCACTTGTAAAATACTTGGATGTCTCAGACATGCATGTATTTTTAGGAAGCTATGTTGCTAGCAATACAATGTTGCTAATATAAAATTACACAAAAAACCCCTCAAACAGAAACAAATAGCCAACCATATAACCAAAAAAACCCCCCAAAACTAAACAAAAAAAAACAACCCCCACCCCCCCAAAAAACACTCCACGAAAACCTCCACAACCGAAAACCCCCCAAACCTTTGGAAGTTTTATATTCTCAAAGATACATGAGGACTATAGAAGATTTAAATGTAAGATATAAGTGTCAATGCCAAGACACAAATCTGGAAGACTGCAAAGTATAGATATGGGAAACTTTCCAGGGACTTCAGATGTTGAAAATGGGGTGGGCAGGAAGAATAAATTAATTGTACTTGGTGTCTTCTGAAGAACACTTTATAAAATAAACATAATAAAAATATTGCCCCTATCAAAGCATTAAATAAATAATATTTACAGCCATCTGAAATTCAAACTGATCACCAGTAATATGGGACATAACAATTTATTTTTTATATGGTGGATGGTATGTTCTTTTTTATTTTCATAAAACACATACACACACCACCACATACATATGTTCTTAAAATAGAGATGCTATTCATGAACAGTATCCACCTGTTTCTCAAAACAGAAGTTATGAAGAAAGGAATGGAAACTAGGACTCTCCACATCCTAATTGTTTGATCTTTCTTGATTGTTTTATAAATATATTTGTATTATATATTAATACATATAATAATAGCTCTAAATACAACTCATACACCATACAAATGTAAGACTTCCTCTGTTTGCTGTAATTATTTACTGTAATGCCAGTGTAAGACATAGATTCCCTTAAGTCATCAAATAATTTATGTTTTGACGTATTGTATCAATAAGGCTAGAAGAACTTCTGCCTCTGCATTCTCCCTTTTAACAAATCCCAAATGACATCCCATGGAATGCTTTTGCTTCTATAAACAATTAAATCACATATTCACATATATTCGTAGCTCTCTGTCAAAGGAAAATTTCTCACTGATGGAAGAATTTGCCATCAGAATTTCTTGTAGTAATCCAGGGCCATTACTAGTCCAACAAATTTCTCTGTATGCAAACTATAACAGGACCTGATTAGACCTTAGTCTCACTTCTTATTTTTCCCAATTTCTTTTGCATAGGATATAAGACATTTTCTTAAAAGAACTGTGTTATTGTGCTTAATTGAAAATCAGCAGAGGTAGATGTGATTGGGAATAATTTCACAGAAGATAGACATCTGTATCTTAATCACCATAAATCATGGTGTAGATGTATTTAACATCTGAAGTAGGCTCTCTGTGCTCTCATCAATGTTTGATGAAATAAAATAAGCATTTCTAGAGTATGATTCATCCTATCCTAGAATAGATTATGAAAATAGGTCAAATGACTCTTATCCTTAATGCACCTTTTTCTGTTTCTTGCCTATAAAGGCAATCTTAGGTTACTGCCTCACACAGATGCCTGAATTTTGTGAATCCCACCTTGTCTAACTTACCGGGAATGTTTATGGGTCAGAATAAGGCTCATTTATTTAAATCCTGAAAATTGTGGAAATTCTTCAGGAGGTCTAGTACTAATATATATGAGTGTCTCAGAGTAATTTATTTATGATCTTCATATCATACCTCTGTTCCTTTGAAGTCACTGTGATTGCAGCTTTTCTGTTAAAACAGCTGTACAGAAAGTAAGGAAAGAAGTAGGCCCGTGGTGAATCTCCTATTACATCTTAAACTGAGTATTTCAGTCTGGAATTCAGATAAAATTAAGCTGAGGTACAGTCGTTCTCTTTTTCTTTCACATGATAATTGTACAACATTCCCGCAAATTCTATGACCCAGGAACTGGTTTACACTTTCAGGGGCAAAGAATCAAGGCCTTTAACAACATTGTGATGTGTTTTTACTACAATGCCAGTGAGGTTACACAAATGTTTTACATGGCTTTAGCAAAGAATTTGCTCTTTTAATAATGTTCAGGGCCTGATTACCTCTGCCCTCCCAAGCCACACCCTTAATTATATGTAAATGTTAGAACATTTGTCCAGCCAGGGACTGATACCTGTATTTCATATTGTGTTTTGTCCCAGCATGTCACTGGGTCAAGTTTAGGGAAAATGCTTTGTGTCTTCTGCAACAGATAAACCTGAATTCCTCCACAAAGCTGTGACATTCAGCCCATTCTTGTTTTCAGAAGGCTGGCCACCTGGAAGTGCTTTACAGTTTTCATTAACAGAGAGATTTATTGAATGCAGTAATATAAAATACAAATAAGTGAATCAGAGAAGCATTCTCTGTGTTACATACATTGATTTTAAACTCAAACAACTGTATAATTTCATGCTTTACATCTGACTTTCCATATTTTTGCTGTGACAACACATTTATCACTCTGTTTTGTGTGATGCATGAGGCTCTGTAAATTGGGCTGTGTCAAAGGAAAGGATTGGCATCCCTTGTACGGTGCCAAAGGAGGTGGGTGCCCCCACTGGAACTGACAGTGGAGGGGCAACACCATTGGACAGGGCTGTTTTTCAACTCACTCTACATGCAGTGGCTGATGCAATCCTTCCCTGGAATGCTTCTGAGAGAGAAAATCAATGTGTCTCAGGAGAAAAAGAGAAACCATCTCACCCCTAGCAAAGAATTGCACAAGACCTCGTAGGCGACCCATGTTTTCAAACCTGGCATTTGACAGGACTGACAATCACAAAATCATAGTATGCCTTGGATTAGAAGGGACCTTAAAGATCATCTGCTTCCAGCCCTTCCTGCCATGGGCAGGGACACCTTCCACCAGACCAGGTTGCTCAAAGTCCCACCCAACCTGACCTTGAACAATTCCAGGTATGGGGCATCCAGAACTTCTCTGAGCAACCTGTTCTGGTGCTTCACCACCCTCGGACTAAAGAATTTCTCCCTTTTATCTAATCTAATCCTACACTCTTTCAGTATGAAGCCATCCCCCCTTGTCCTGTAACTACATGCTCTTGTAAAAAGTCTCTCCATTTTTCCTGTAGGCTCCCTTCAGGTACTGGAAGACTGCAATTAGGTCATGCAGAGGCCTTCTCTTCTCCAGGCTGTATAATCCCAATTCTCTCAGCCTTTCCTCACAGGAGAGGTGTTCCATCCCTCTAATCATCTCGATGGCTCTTCTCTTGACTCACTCTAACAGGCTGATGTCATTCCTGTGCTGGGGATCCCAGACCTGGATGGGGTGAGGTCTTACAAGGGTAGATGGGATTATTCATCTCCCACAATAACTTCCCTGAAGAGGTTGTTGAGGGAATCTGGAGGGTTTAAGAAGTTGAGCAGTTGGCACTTGGAACTTTTAGAATTTTGAAAAGGATTTTGTTTTTTTCTGTTACTTATGGGAAGGACTTCAAACAACTTGAATGTCTAATAGCCCTTTGCATCAACATCCTTGACAAAACAAATTTCTTGCTAGATCTTTTTACCTCATTATCTGCTGCCTTATGCAGCTATGATTGATAAGGACTGATTTTTTTCATTCTTGCCCAAAATAAGTGATATGAGATCTCGTTCACAAAACTGGGTGACCTAGTTTGAACCAAGCATTAGATCTGTAGGGATGGATTGTCCCTAACATCCATGTTCCCTCTATCAGAAAGAGTCACTGCAATGTAAAAGGGCTTTGAAGATGCTTAAATTGTAAGTACAAATATGGAGTAAAAATTGGGTAGACTGAACTGTAGCCTGTAATTGACATTTATACTGCCATCTTTATAACTGTTAAAATTGTTAGAACCACATCAGCAAGGGACTATATCTGCTTGGCTGTAATGCATACGTCAGATCTGGGAAAGCAAAACCATAGTGGTTTATATACATTTTAGTTTGAAAGCTTTTTTGTCCTGTAAAATCATGTGTCCTAATGATGCTAATGCTGTTTACAAAGTAACACATGAATACAATTGAATTTCTTTAGATGTACAGTGTAATTACCTCAGAGATCAATAACTGAGCTAAAAGAAATGTGCTTCCTATATTAGCACTGACATATAGTTCATTCTTCGGTCTATTGATCTATAGTAGATACAACCTTTTTTTCTCTTTTAAATTCTCTTGGACATTGTTTTAACATTGCATCTCTGAAACACATTTTCTAAGACCAGTGTCTCTTATCATTACCAACAGTAACCAGATGAAAATTCTTATAATTGTTTTTTACTCCATTAATTCTCAATCAAATCCTTCAGCTGGTTTGGTCTACGAGAGACATTTCTCTTTCCACTTACACATACTGCATTATAAATCTCTAGTGCCCTTCTTCACCCTATTATGAATCCTTTACATTTCAAAAGTGAGGACCATGAAGAAATAAAGCTGTAAGAGTCATGAGCGCCAGACCCAAACTGACTTTAATTTTTTTTCACATTTGTTCATTTCTTCTGGGTATTCGGTCCTACAGTTAGGTTTCAGGGAGTTCCATTCATAATATCAAACCATGCTGATTTTGAGACTATTTGTGGAAAACTTGAATGATTTTTCCTGTAATCTTCCTAGAAGTTACAATTGTTCATTTTTGGTATTTGATATATGCCTGCTGTGTTCACTATAGTAACTGTTGAAGCCAGGTTCAACAGAAGAAGGAGAGAGCCAGTATTTACATCATCCACATCTGTCTTATTTTGGATCCCATGTTTGGAGTGTCATAAACACAATGTCTTTGCAAGGCACATCTAGCAGGTCAGCTGAATGTAATACACTTAGGCTTGACCCAAACCAGGGTAAAATAAGGCACTGCACAGTGTAAGCCAGTATGCCTGGCCTGTCTGTGAGCTAAAGCAAATGCATCGCTCTGGAGGAGAAAAATCTCTGCCTCTGAATTGGGTTACATTCAATTCCACATTCTCGTAGCATGCTGTCACTCCTAAGAAAAAAAGTGTCACCCCAAATTTGTGCTAAATCAGGGTGTGTCTGTCTGTGAGCTCTCACATCAAGCCTAGTTTTAACCAGTGTCACGACTGCCTGAACATCCTTTCCTTGTGATCATGCAGCACGAAGTGCCCAAACATAACTTTTCTGCAAAAGTCAGAGATTTCTGTGTTGTGGGCCACGGGTAAATTGGATTGATGACTATGCATGACTGTCTGGCCCTGTAAACTGGACATGATAGATGTTTCCTTTAGCATTGCCTTTATGTACAGTAACATTCTGCATTTTACTTGATTCACAAGCGTAAGCTAAAGAAATGCAGGAATGATCAACAACAGATCTAATTACAGAAGCTAAAGGATCTAATTACAGAAACTGACACAGCCACGTTTTTAAATGCAAACACAATATTTAGAGACACACATGCACTTTATATTCATTAGTTTTGTGTGCACCAAAATGGGTTAGAAAAACACAAAAGTGTGCCTCTCCCAATCTGATTTCAATGGTACTATCTGACCTTGTGTTTTGGCCATACATTTCCATAGTGATGCTTTTTGTAGGAATATTTTGTGTATCTCCACTTGGTAAAGCTTTCTGCATTATATGTGGGTTCAGTTTTGTAGAGTTATAAACTGAATTTATATTTAAGCCACTTAGCCACCTTTTGCTTACCCCTTTACAGGAGAAAAAGAAAACTTATATATTTCTATACTTATTACACTTTTAGCAGAATTTAAAAAAAAATTTCCTTACAATGTCATTGTGAAAACTTGTCTAATTAAGGAGAGGTTCAGTTCATCTAATGCAAGCACAAAACTGATAATTTTAGCTGTCCGCTGGACATCCAATTCCCAAACTGGGTACCTAAGCCTCAACAATTAAAATCATTCATAGGTGCTCAAAGCCACCCATTCCTTTCTGTTGACCGTGTCCTTACAAAGTACATACTATCTTTTGTGGAACTGCTTCATTAGTTACATAAAGCAGAGAGACAATAGATGTCCCTTTGGGTAATTGGAGTTCACCATGTACTTCTAGCCTGGGAATTCTAACATATTTTATGAGTGGACTTAAATACAAACTTTATATTGCACATATGCACATATATAATTTTTTTAATGATACAGGTTGATGCTTGTAAAGGAGCTAGTGAGCTTGGACTGTACTTGGTTTTTGATGCACAGTTTTGATAGACTTTAAAGGACATAAACTTTCCCAGGGTGGATTTTCACTTCTATATTCAGACCTTTACAGTTTCTCAAGCTTACAACTATGGTTTTGACACCCTTTGAAAGCAAAGGCCAAAATCATTGTCTTCTCTTGTCTGGTCTTGACTTGTCTCATATGAACATCTTAATCAATATTAATCATATTTTATTAAGGTAAAAGTAGGGTTTTGTTTCTGTGTGCGTTATAGGGAATTGATGAGTTCATCAGAAGTTACTAAATTGACAGAAACAGGCTTGTTCCCTATGTGTCATAAATATAATGGTTCTTCGCTAATCTAAAGTTTATTCTCTTTTCTCCAGTCAAGCTCTCCATGCTTTTTAACTTTCTGCTATCAATAATGATTATTATATTACAGGATCAAATGCTGCTATACCTATGAATCTTAAACTTCTGTGAGACAAAATCAGCAAAAAGCAATTCATAGGATATTAAATTGATGAGATGATAACTTGGTACAGAACCTTTGACTTAGGATTCTGCAATATACTTTAAGAAAATATATTTCCTGGAAATACTTACTTTTGCAAAGAATGTTTCCTGAAAGATTCCCTTAGCATGGAATCCTTTTGTAAACTCTCAGTATTTCTTTGTTGATACATCAATGTTTTTGTTAACTCATTTGCTTACACAACCATTCAAAAAAAAATTTTACTCTCTATTTATTTCCCCCTTGCACTGATTGTTCCATACTTTTGTCCCTGAGAGAATGAATTTGCAATGTAGTTGTGGTGAACTCACACTTTGTGTTCAGAAACAAAAATGCATTCTGCAAGAGAAACAGGACATTCCAAAGTGTCCTGTCTCTCAAGTGTTTACAAAGATGCTGGTTCCTAAGCACAAGCAAACAGGAAACAAAAATAGGTAGCTTTTCATAACATTAGTTTATAAAATTTGTCTGTACATCAAATGCAGTTTTTCCTACCATCTAGATTAGTTTCCTTAGTAGCCAATCTAAATGTCTAGTTGAAGAGTAGCTTTCTGAAGAGTCTGTAACTGTCGCTTGGCTTCATCCTTCTCTGTTTGTTCCTAAGGTTTCTTTCCTCTCTTGTTTTCCTTCTGAAACAACAATGCACTCTATTTTGGGGTTGCTAGTCATGATTCCAGGAATGGGAATCCAACTCTTGAGTACAACAGGCTTTACATAGTAACTTCTTGGCAGAAATTCAGAAATGCTTTGGCCAAAGGGAATTAAAAAAAGACCCAGAACAAGGGTAACTTGAAAGACATTCACAGAAAAAAAAAAAAAAAAAAAAAAAAAAAAGTGAAAAAACCTCACATTAAAAAATACTTTCAGCACATAAAAGACTGAAGAATTGAGATAAATTGTGATATTTGTTTTTCATGCTTAATTGAAAGCTTTTTGCTACTCTATCACCAAGTATCATGAATACTAAGATACTTCTCTTCTAAATGTGTATGTGTATATGGGAACGTTCTAACCCCAAGCTTGCCAAACATCAAGTCCTTCTGTTTGCTCTCTTTTTAAAATTAACTCTTGATGGAGGATTGGTTCCATTCAGCAAGGGAAGGAGTTTAAATTTTCCCTAAGTCTGGGGAATTAGCATAAGAATGGTCCTGGAAATGATGAACTGTCTATAACACTACTCTGCTCACAAAGAAATGTCTCACAGATCCGGGGTACCTGTCTGGATGCTGCTTCTCTCTCCACCCCCCACCCCTGCCCCCTGCAACATAGGAGAGATGTCTTTTGGGTCAGAGACATAACAGGAGATTTGGGATTTGGCAGCTGAACATGTCTTTATATGTTTTCCCTCACAAGTTCTATTCCCTCTTTGTGGTTATTTCTGACTATGCTTTGTCCCACTAACCATGTCTTCCTCTTGAAATGACTGTCCCAGATGGCCGAATGTGGACACCTAATGCAGCCCCTCTCTCATATCTCAGGAGGCTTCAAAAAGTAGGTACTCTCTTCAGCTCTGTCTTGTACCAGTTCTTTTAGGATTTTAAAACCAGTAAATTCCCATGTTATTTTGCTCTACTTTTTTGCTTTTATCTTTACCTTGTCTCCCTCCATCCTCAAATCAGTTAAGAGAAAAGAGTGCACAGGTAACAACAAAATATACTTTTCCAGAGAAATTACATACCTAGTTATTGCCAAGGGGAACCACCTCTCTTCTTTCAACATTTATTTATCTATGGCTAAACACACCAAAGCATCTATCATACTTTAAATACAGTCTTTTTCAAGCTATTTAATAAAGTGTACTGTGTATTTATGACTCCTTAACCAGAAAACCATACCCTAATGGATAGATTTCAAGTTCCTGACCTGAAACCCTTAATTAACTGTAAAACCAACATTCTTATTCTTCTTCAGAGAAGTATTATGTTAGCAGATTTGGAAGTTAGTTCTGAAGGGACCTGTTTTTATAGTACCACAGATCCTGAGGGGGGGAAGTCATTTTCTATTCCAAGAAAACATCTACAACTAGTACCAGTGAGAAGCAGAGCTCTGGTTGTTTGGAGTTTTTTTTAAGCCCTAATGACTAGCTTTTATTCCATAATCACAGAGAGCCCCTTTCACCTGATGATTTTTGTTCAGTCTTCAGCACTCTTCCTTCCTTTCCTGCTTCATCATTCATCAGCTATGAGGTCATTAATTTTAAATGCGAGATCCTCAGTAACCAACAGAGAATTTCATTGTAAATCAAAACTTCTCCAGCTGATAAGTTAATTTGTCAGTAAGGTGGCTCGGCAGCCCTTTTGTTTTGTATGGAATTTTCCAGACAGCCCTCTAGGCAAACTCCAGAGAAATCAGGATCACCATTTACCATGGGCCTTCAGTCTTGATGGAGGTCCTCAAAGAAAACAGAGATGACATAATTTTCCTTGTGTCCCCAAGGTCTCTATACCTACAACTATCTCTGTTCTGCTGTCTGCTGGAATATGTTTGATCATACTGCCAATGTATGGATGCATGCCAAAAAATTGTGTACGGCCATTAAGGAACACTTGTTCTCTGGCTGAAAGGGCCCCCTTTACACATGTCTGTCCTGAAAAAAAACTTGCACAAAAGCTTAATCTCCAAGATATGACAGCTAACAAACTCATTACAATCCATATGGGGGAGGGGACAAGTGGGATACAAGAAGAAACCAAGTAGCTCAGATGTCCACTATGTTTTCACATTGAAACAGCAACCAGGAAAAAGCTTTGGAATCAGCAATAGAACCAGCTTTTTACCAAACTAGGTATAGATTTTAATCTATATTAATCTATCTATATATATTTTAATATATATTAATCTAGGTATAGATTAGCTGTGCTGAGGAAACTCCACAACAGAATGAAGGATCTGGTATGTGGGGATTCTGTTAAAAACCATGTGCAGCCTGGTGAAGCTCAGCAAATTGAAATGTGCTGAATTAGCATTAGCTTCTCGGTCCAAAGAAATCCCACAGGCCAGATCATTGCCTCTGTTATGACCTGGGTTCGTCCTATGCAACTTGTTAGGTCAAGGAAAGGGAGAGGAGCAAGCACGTACTTGCTTTGTCAGTGCTCTGACCGTACACAGGCAGCTGAGCTCCACTCTAAGCTGGTCTGTGCCTGGCCCGAAGAATCAAGAACCTGACATTTTCTTCATTCCTCCTGGACTATGTAGAGCTTTAGTATAGAGAGGTGTTTCACCTGGCACCCATGCTCCAGAGGCATGATTTTTTTTAAATTAGAGGGTCACCTCTAATACCAGTGCATGTGGACAGGTGAAATAATGGTGAGTAGCTCAACTATTTGAGACACTGTTATGACAATTGTCCAGTACAGTGCTCTCCAGTGTTGCTCCAAGTTGCTCTTGAAACCAGCTCTTGCTCTATTTCAGATTGTTTTATATGCAGAAGGGACTAGCAGGACTTGCCAGGAGGATAAATGGATAGAGATAGAACTTCAGAAAGCTTCTTCATGTTTTTGGTTTTTCCTTCTGAATTTCCACAGAGAAGGATATGGAAGCACAGAGTATGTTCCTGTGCATTTATTCCTGGGAGAAGTAATGGCAATATCCTGCAAACACCAGCAGTGACTATTTCACAAATGAGCATTGGTTTCCACTGCTGCTCCTTTACTGCCGTGCTCTCTCATTAGTTTTGATCATGGCATGCCCACACCTGTCCTTTTCCACTCTCTTTCTCATCTTCAAAACAATTCAGTTCCCTTTTCCAGGTCACTTTTGAGGCCATCTCTTTGATTCTGATGAGCTACAGAAGTGACCTCTATTCTGACTGCCCTGTCCATGCTTCCTATCGGCCTGGACCATTGGGATCACAACCAAAGCAGCCAAGGATTAATTACAGAGCTGTGCCAGGAAGAGGACCCTTGGTACTGGGACTATTGCCGATATCACAAAACATTTTGACTGCTTACAGCACCAGGGCCAGATCCTGTCAGAAAGCCACATGCAGACCTCCCACTAGCTCTATGGGTGTTCTACAGACAGGCAGCTGGGGATGAGCAGCGCCTCTCAGAAATGTCTAACAGATCTGCACAGGACTATGAATGACGCACACTCACATGTGATTTTCCACATGTAAAGCAAACTCAGCCTTACTGCTGAAGCATTGCAGTAGTTGAAGGAACACACTTCTCAGATCCTTTCCCAGACTTTTATGATTCAGGGTAGTTAAGTGGAAATGCAAAAGCCAGCCGAGTCACTGGGTGGCTGCTCATATGGAATTTTGATGCATCAGTAAAGGAGGGAGAAGTCATCTTGTAGCATACTTGGTGCTATCAAAGGCGTGCTGGGCAGTAAAGCTAATTGCATTATGCTGTGTTCAAATAAAAATGTTTGAAAGCAGTTTTGTTGAGCTTTGTGAATATGTGCACAGAGCTTGTGTATGTGACTGTTGCAGTCAAGTGAAAATGTCTCTCAACAATAAAAAAGGGATAGAAAAGAAAAAGAAATATGTCAGCAGTACCTCATGGGAAATTTTCTCTCCAATTTCTAACCAGTAATAGCCTCCACTCATCTGCTCTTTAAGACATTTCCAAAGAAATGGTTTCTTGATCATAAAACAAATCATGACACAAAAATCCCCAAAAAACAACCCAACCAGAACAAGACACTCCATTGCACATGTTGCATCTCAAGGGAAAAGATGAGACAATAAACAGCACGTAACAGATGTTATTCACGTTGCTTCATGCACTGTTGGAAGTCTCTCAGACTCTGTAGTTCTGAGAATGATGAAAGAGCCCATAGACACAGAGTAGGGTCACTAACAATATATTTTATTTAGGAAGAGATAAAAAATTAATTGATTATTTATACATGCATAGATGAGGTCTTAAAAAAAGTAATAACCTTGCATCTTTCCACCCCACTACAGCCCTTGCAATAAGTTCTCTCAAGAATACAGAAATTAGTAAAGATTTCACAGTATTTAAAATTTCTGAACTAAAAAATATATATGCAATATAACAAACTTGGTAGCATCTTATAAGGAGTATCTTGATCTGTGCTAGCTTTGAATCATGGGGTTTCAAGGAGATTTTTTATTACAGTTTTGGCTCTAGTGTACTAACACCATGTGGGTTTTTGCTTTGAGTTCTGGGTTTGAATGGACCAAGTACTTCAAAGCAAGACTCTAAACCAGGAAAATGCGGTGAGTTTCATATGCTTTCCACTCAAAACCATACCTTGGCCCAGATTCCCTTACAACTGAGCCCAGCCTCACTTGAATCTCAGCCCACGTTTGTTGAAAGCATTTACAAATCCCATCAAAACTGGCCCAAGTTTTGAGTTTGTAATAAAATCCAAATTCAAGACTTCTTCTTGGTTTCAAATTATTCTCTGTTCAAGTAATTTCCACTTGTTTCCATTAAAAAGAAGAAAAAAGAGATATCACATGTGCTGATTTCTTCCTGTTGCACTGATAAACCTGGAATAATTCCATTAACTCATCAAGGCTTTAGATTTGCACCAGAATATGTGTGAGCAGGTTGAGCAGAGGTTTTATTAAGACAAAAGTGGGAAGCTGGGTATGTTCCAGGGCCAAAATTCCTAAAAGCAACCCTCGTCTTTTCTGTTGAAGTTAACAAAATGCAACTGCAACCTCTAGGCTTCCTGGGTATAAGCAAATATTTCTGGCTATGACCAAGGCCCTTGAGGTGCCTCAGCATGGTGCCATGCCAAACTGCAATATCCGTGTTTCTGAGCCTAGGCTGTGGCAGCTGCCCTGTGCTCCCTGCCTCCCCCACTGCCTCCTGCCCTTTCTGCCAACACTGACCTCAGGATGGAGACTGGGGGAGCAGCCTCGAGGACTGTCCTTTGTTTCCACATGTGTTCTTGCCTTGCAACCAAGCAAGACGTGAAGCAATAATGTTGACTAAGAGGATGGATCTGGAACATGCAGCTGGGGACACCAGCAAGGGTGGGAGCACTGAAGCTTGGATTTAGAGTCACTTAAACAACTATGAAACCACCCCTGGGCTTGCAGAAATAGGATTGTGTAAATACCATGCCTCTGCATTCACCAGGCTCTACTATCTCACTGTACATCAAGGATTGGCAGGGCAAAATTATCATCTATTCATGTCATTATCTATCACGAGACATTAAGAATGATATTATTGACACACCTATTTTACCTGATCCACCACTGGATCATATTGTCTGAGAAAAGCCCACCAAAATGAAACAAAAAATGTCTGCAGCTATCGCTATCCAGCCACCAAATCATCATGGGGGCTATCCCATGGTCAGATTTCAGTAAGAACAAGAAAGGCTTCGTTGCAAAACCCACACTGCAATGTTGTGGTTGCAACCTGATTTGAGACTGGAAGGGCTGGGACCTTGCAGGGATGTAACAGGGCAGGTAAAATGCAGTGACAGACAGATTTTTGCTCTGGGTGCTTACACCAGTTACCCTTTCCGCACTTCCTCTGCTCGGGAGAACTCACCCTGACCCCGTGGCATTACTACAATGGCCAGGCTCGCAGCTCTCTACCTCGCAAAACCAGTCCCTTTGGCTCTGTTTCTCATTCTTCCCTGCTCTCTGGGGAGAGGAGGGAGCTAATTGAGATACAGGCTGGGGAATCAGAAACGTACATTTTAAAATTAACCTCTTTCAAAAGGCAGGTTTGCTCCTTTGCAACCTTTTCCACCTCACGATAAACGCGCTGTCAAACAGCCCCCAACTCCAAGCAGCGCCTTCTGATCACGACGGAAACATCTCCCAGCACCGGGAGGACTCCTCAAGGCCCCTGCAGTGTGCTCCCACAGTTTGTTCCCATCCATTCCCATCCAGCGGGACTCCGCAGGCGGCTCCGAGCAGCCCCACCCCACCTGGAGCTAACCCTCACCCCTCCCTCCGCTGACCCTTTTCCCCGGAGAAACGCAGAGGGCTGGGAAACAGCTACCTGAGGCCCTGAGCCGTGAAAAGATGTGATGGAGTGCAGGGAAAACAAAGTAAACGCCATGAGAAGGCCGTCCCCCGCTTGCCCCCCTTCCCCGGCCGGGCCCACCAGAAGCGGCCGGAGCGGGAGCCGCAGCCGGGCCACAGGGCTGTTTGATTGCCTAAGCCTGCTGGCCAGACAATAGGACCAGAAAGAATGGCTGCTTCCTTCCTTCCTGTCGAGTGTTCTGCCTGAGTGAGCAAATTCAATAGCACTTCGCTTCGCAGCAACACCAGGCTCTCTCGCACAGGCGAAAATCAACAAAGAGCCATTCTCGGGCATTTCCAACTGCACCTAAGCCAAGGCACTGAGCTGTGGAGCCATCCGGCCTGGGGAGGGGAGCCACGCAGGCTCTGCTCTTGGGTGTGCGGCCAGGCACAGTAAACATCCAGGTTATTCTTTATGGTGAAGGACTGGGGGTTTTTTGGTTTTGATTTGAGCTTTTTTTTGTTTGTTTGGTTTTGTTTTTCCTTTTTGGTGGGTTCCCCCCTCCCTCCCAATGTCAGGCACCAGGCAGTTTGGTTCCCCATCCTGCCCCCAACCCTGCCACTTACTCTGTTTTTTGGTTTGGGGAATTTTTAAAATTTTTTTTGTACTTTCCTGATGAATTTGCTGCTTTGAACCCCTCCATACAGGCTGGTTGAAGGGTACTAAGAGGTATTCAGGCGTAACTAAACTAGGTGAAGGTGACACAAGTGTTGCTGTGTGGAAAACGTAAACCTGCTGCTTTCTGCAGGCTCAAGTGGTCACACATTTAAATCACAGACTGGCTGAAAATAAAATAGGTGTCAGTTAATGAAAATATTTGACAAAAGCAGGCAAGCAGATGACCAAGACTGTACTCGGGTATAAACTGAAACACCAGTACCTATAAATTTCATAAATAAGAAGGTAGTATATAATTATTGTATTGCAGTTTTTATTAGTGTAAGACTTTCTGTCTTCCAGATCCCATTCTTTATTTCAGAGCTGTGCCAAAATAAGAAGGAACATCATGTTGCTGAAAAAACAAGGAGCCAGGATGTGCATACCTGGAGATGACAGTCAGAAGGCACATTTTTTTTGTAAGCACTGAATTTCTAGGTCTTTGGGCCTCTGAAGAGGTTTCAGTCCATGAAGCTTTTCCCATGCAGAAATAAAAAGCTCACGCAGTTTGTACATCATTTTGCAGCACAACAATTGGTCCTGCACAATTCCTGTGCATCTGCAGTAAGGCATCTCCCCTTGTACATGCATGGCATAGGACGTGGCTGTACCAGGGGATGTATTCTTGTGAACATCTGGGTTTGTTGATTCAGTGTGTGTGTGGGAAGAGGAAGGGGGAAGCGCAGAAAGAATCTCAAAAATAGAAAAGTTTACATGGATTTTTTGGAGTGATCTCTTTCTCTTTCTCTCTGTTAAAAGGCTATTTTTTTGCTTTTTCTCTTTGAAACAAGACGAGTAAGATTTTGCACTTGCCTGCTGCATCTGTTTTCTCAAGCAAAGACCTGTTTGTTTTTCCCATTGTGTCTGAACCATATTTGAAACAGACCACTGAGCCAAGTTACATCAAGCCTGTTTCTTTTCTTTTCTACTTCTGAACTATGACAAATTATCCTAACCCATCTGCAGGCATGATTAAAAATATGAAAATAATTTCTACTTTTCTTTTGAACTGCCTTTGATAAAGTATTTGCTGTCAGATAATCTATAGAGTTTTAACATCTGGTAATGCAAAATGGTATGTTATTGCAGCTGAAGAAAGAACGATTTAGAAATTTTTATGGCAATTTTTTTGTGGCATCCAATATTGCAATTGTGGCTTCAGTTTACAATAAACTTGTGGTGGTACAGTTATAACTAAATTATTCATTTTTATGCATCAGAACATAGTTTATAACACAAAGGGGGGGGGGGCAGGGAAATCCCAGCACAGAGGATCTTTATTAGGATACAGATACTGCTTACATGATTAGGATAAGTGACATTCAGAGATGTCATCACCCCATCTTAGGAAACTAGCTCAGACAACTTTCTATTAAGCAATAACCTATAAGTGACAAAACAATTTCTACTTCAGTCATTGCACAGTGAAGGCTAGATTGCTGCAGTTGAAAGATTTTTCTGTTTCTCCAAGAGCATTCAGAAGCAACACACAGAGAAAAAAATAACAATCAAAGTAGGACCGCTGTATAGATTTTCAGCATTTGAAATCAATGGGAAACACACATAATTTATAGATACAGCTGATCTAGTTGTAGGCATTAATGTTCATGGTCTGTTTCCCCGAAGAAACATAGTCACTGACTTAACACATGACCCACTCCTGGTTTGGTTTGCTTGGTTTTTCTTTGGTTGTTTTAACCGCTGGAAGAAGCTCACGATATCATGCAGTTGATTTACTGCTAACAAAAGTAGTAACCTAAGTATGCAATGCATGTATGTATGTATGTTTTTTAACCTAAATCAGGCAAAGTTCCCCTAAGAAAGCACTCTACTAATGCTTGTCCTGTGGAAAGGAATTTGCAACTAAGGATGAAGAAATTGATTTAGATCAAAGAACACCACCTATATTAGACTGTATTCTGATGGCCCAAAACCTGGTATTTGTAAGAATTTTGTTTATGCTGTCCCTTACTGGAGATCTTCTGGAAATGACATGCAGGTACATCCCTTCCCCACTCACTTCAACTGGAAGTGTGCATCAACATAAGAAGATTTCAGAGTCAAGTCTGAAGATTCCGCACATTCACCTGAATATCACATTAATTCTGAGGTCAAAGCCAAACAAACTATCAGAATCTAGCATCTGTGAAGGTGGTTGCTGGCTACCAGCTCCTCATTATAACACAATCCCTTTCCTTTTAACACCTTCTGTTCTTTTAAAATGGTCTGGCACTTTTTTTTTTTTTTTTTTAATCTCCATTGTAGTCAAGTTAGAGAGAGGTCAGATGAGTCAGACATTGGTCAAACCAACAGAACTGAGATAAATTTTGACAGTTATATAACCTCCCACCTTCATTTTCATAGGTTGCTCATTCCTCTAGTCACTAGAACTTCCCACAAGCTCCTAGAGAAAGTTGAGAAGATAACTACTCGGTGTATTTTCGGCTATATATTAAATACTCTAATTAACCCCTGGCATCTGTATTCCTCACAGTCTTTTGATATGTTCAGATTGCACCTGTGAGGTGGACTGACCCTTTCACAGGTGAGGAGCTGAGGCCCTGTCTGCACTGCTCTTGGGAAGTATTGCAGCAGCAAGGACAAGCGTGGGAGTGTTGGTGGCAGGCACTCAGGCACTTGTGGAAGCATAGACAAAGCAGCTCGGGATGCACAAATCTGCCTGGGTCCCTCAGCATTTAACCCACATTGAAGCCATGCCATTGGAGTGATTCCCATCTGCAATTCCCAATTTATAGTAAGTGGTTTGCTGAACCATATAAAACAAAGTTGTCACAATGGTGCTTTTGATTAAAATTTTTATAGGGGGCCACAGTGGCCTTTGAAAACAGTGGGGGTTGACAGTGGTCTACTGGTGCTGCTAAAAAGTTCAGGAATGCTGAACTTAAAGGTTAGGTTGTCTGACTGCAGTGCAAATATATGCTAAGTGACTTGCCCAAGGTCATTTGTATTACGATATCTATAGTAGAGCAGGCACTGAACACTAATTTTCCATAGCTGTGGTTACTGCTCTAATCTCTGCTATGAAAAGAAAAAATATTTTCTAATCTGACTAAGTACGTTCAATTGTATCTTAGGCAAAGTTTAACTGGCAATACAATATACATAAGTAGGCTAATAAGCATATCAGGAATCTCCATCTTTACTTCTTCCCTATGTGAACACTTGAATTGAAATAGCAGTTCATTTTCATTTACACCTTCTGGTATTTTTTGGTGTAGACTCCAACACAGGAATTGAAATGGGACACACTTGTTCCCAAGTGAGAGGAATCACAAACAGGTTTGGAGAGAAACAAGGAATGACCTGACTTGAAATCATATTTTTTTCCTCCCTACAAGAGAAAGTTGCAGTGGTTAACTAAAGGGACAGTTTAAATTAATCTAGTTTTAACTACATTAAATGATGGGTGGAGGTCTGTTATGTGTATTCAGACTAAACAAAGTTTACAGCAGTTTAACTGCACCATTCTTGAAAAACTGTGCATGACTGTTCTACAAACAAAGTCTACCATTATTGAGGTGGACATTTCTTTATAACCCCAATTTCAGAACTTGCAGGGAGCTTTTCTCCTTCAGATTTATTTGCTGCAGTACCTTATCAAATTGTCGCTCACCTGCTTTCCATAGACTAATAAATCATGGGGCAAACTGCCCTTCTCAAAGAGTGAAATGGCTTGTCCATATTGCTAATATGCTAATATTGCAAAATTACTTATGATTACTGTAAACAATATTCGGTCTCTCTTCCAAACAAGCCAACTGTAGTGGTTCCAAAGGATTTTCAGTATCTGAGAAACTGAAAATGTATAGAAATGTATATATTAAAGCTTTTCAAATGGAAGGGAAGAAAGTGTATCTTTAGATGATAGTATTTTCATTGGGTCTTATTGGAAAAGAATTTGAACACTTAGAATAAGTAATAATTTTGGAAATTGTCACTAAAGAAAACAAAAGGTAGTAAGAGCAGAAACAGCAGTGGTGTTTGGAATTTCACTCACGGTATATAAAAGTCTAAAGGAGCAGCCTTTTTCACTGCCCAGAGACTGCTGTGCAGTCACTAGTGGAAGCCTACACAGGGGGAATAGATGATATAGAGACTGCAGTAACTCTGTAAAGTATGTCATAAACTCAGAGAGACAGGAAGACATATGTGGGAGGCTCCCTTTCACTTTTATGCACAAAATGAATGACGGGCACAGATCTGAAGATCTAATATGTCTGTGCTTAATTGTACTGCAAGCAACCTACACCTGCAAAAGAAAAATGCCCCTTTTGCAAATCCACCTCTTGGGTGTGGAGTTGGGGTGAGAACTACTGTCATGCAATAATTCATGAAATGGAAAATGACTGCCTACACGCTTTGTTGCATCAGGTGCTTTGCGTAGTTGTCTGGTTTACAGTGTGACAAAGTGCAGCAAGCTGATGTACCCAGCAGCATGAAGCAAAAGTGCTTCGCATTAAAAACTGTGAGCAACCAAACCATTTTTTAATATAGGCAGAATCTATAATAAGCAGCAAAACGCCCATGCCTCTCATGGCTAATGAGAATTCCCATCTGTAATGGTCTGCCACATCCCTGGTTAATTAGAAACTAAATTACTAACATCGCTAATTATTCATAATGACATTCTTTTACGTCTGTTAAATTAGTTATAAAAATGATTAGCATAAGAAATGCTCGGCTTTAAAATGCTAGTCAATAAGTCAAAAAGCCTCTGTTTGCCTATTTAATCTAATGAAAGGTATTTTATCTCACACGGCATCTAAGTGCACAGGCAAAATTAACCCTGTGAAAGTAAAGAGTTTTATCAAACAAAGCAGAGCAGGGTTGCACTGCTATCATTTACATGTACATACTGTTTCCACTAATAAATGTATTTCAGAGTACTATACATACTTTGGATAAGTTACATAATTTTCAAGGCCGTATTAAAAAAAAAAAAAGCTTTGAAAAAATGTATGTCATGACTTAATGTATTAATAAAAAGATGACCCAACTGTCTCCCAAGCTTTCCAGATATTTGACTAACCTATTTGTTTAAAAGGTGTATATGAACAGGCAAGTTTTCACAGGGTGTCATTTTCCATATAATCAGGAGGGCTTTGTGTTACATTGTATAAGAAAGCATTCAGGGTTAAAATTCAGCATGACTCTCCCCCAAACAACCCTTCCTGCACCTTCACCCCCACTCCCACTTAAACCCTTTTGGAGGTTCCTGCCCTCCCCTCCCTGTTCTCCTCTTAGAAGCAAACTCAGCACCATTAGCACACAAATGCAAAATAACTAGCCTAGGCCTCTTCCCAGGAATACAAATTAGGGGCAGGTAGTTGAAGAGCTTAGAAAGCTGAAATAGTGAAGTTCACAATGAAAAGGATGAATAGATGAGAGACTGAAAGTGGGGTAAAGTGTTCAGCTTTTGTCATTTAAAGTGACGTCTTTAACTCTTTGCCTTCATGAGGCTGCTCTTCACAAAAATAATAATGAATTGCAATTAAGACCTGAAGGAGAAAAGGGAATTATGTGGGAGGAAAAAGAGAAAAGGAAAAGAAAAAAAAGAAAAAAATTATGATGACAACAAGATTATTTTTCCTTCTTACGCAGCATATGAATATCTGTCAGGAAAGCAGAGAGGATAGTTTTAGAACTGTCATTGTTTAATCTGACAATGGTGCCACTGTAGATAGTGAAACCAATGATGTCATCAAAGCAGCTGGAGAAAAGTTTGAGATGGCTCATCAGATCTTCTAAATTTATATCCACACATGAAATCCCGTAGTTACTTCATGTTCTGTTCTACTTTTGGGGACATAGTGCTTCTTCCTGAAATAGATATTTTAGTTGTAAAGTGCTGCTATATTTAAAGTTATTTGTCCTTCAGTTATGCAAAGCCTTTGATTCAGCTGCACCTCTGGACTTGACTGCCACCTGTTTGTCCCCTGCTAGAACAAAGTTCTGTTTTATGGCATAGACCTATGACTAAAGTCATGGTGAGAGTTACGGCTTTAAACGACTTCTTTAAAATGTAGTATTTGTGGATATAGCATCCTGCTGTCAGTGTAAAATGGAATGGCTCTTTGATGACACTGAGGACAAGCAGTTCTCTAAACCAGTCGTCTGATCCATCTGAATGTGGGGGTTGGATAGGGAACCAAGTTAGCAGCAAAAGCTTTAGTCCATATTTTCTCTTATCTTTATCTTTAAGAGCTTCTCAGAAAACCTGGGGAAAGGCGTTTCCAGGAGTTCCATAAATCCCTCTCCCATTTATTACAGCTATGGTATTTCCAAATAGAATGTGGCCATCGGTCCCTCGTGTTCACCCACGAAAGCACAAACCCAAAGATAAGCCATCACTGTGGCAGCTTGTGGCAGGCTGTGTGGGATGGATCCACAGACCAGGCACTGCAATATTTGGCATAAGACTGCATCAGTACTTAAACAGCACAGTAACCAGTAGAACCTCGAAAAGACAGCCTTTGAAGACGGAAAAGGAAAAGAACTAAACTGGAAAAATTGAAGCAAATAATAAACCCTCAAATAATTATGATAAAAAGCAAAGTGAATAATATTAGACAGCAGTGCTCTAAATGACAAGTGAGGATTATACATCCACCTTCTGGTTGTTTTTTTTTTGCTTTAGAATGTTCTTTCTAATTACTGAAGAAGCCATTTTTACATTGTTACATTACTGAATTTAATAACAATATACTTTGGGAAAACTTTGTCAACAGACCTATTCATGCAATATTTAAAACTTCAACATATGGAATCTTATCCAAAGTTTACCAGGACCTTAAATTTTATGAAAGAAAACTGAAAATTTTACAGGCTTTCCTGTAATTCCTGTACTAACAGCTAGTATTTCTTGATTAGATTTTGGAAATACCAAAATTCTTCTTAAAATAAGAAGAAATATTAAAATAAGAGAATAATGAACAAATTAAAGGTGACTGCACACTACTAAATTAGCTTTTCAAAAAGTGTTTACGTCAGTTCCAGCTATTGCACTTGCATGACAGTTTATGGCTGTGGGAAGAAAAAAAAAATCTCATTTTATTTGCATTGTTTTACCTGTTTTCTTTGTTGAGGATATTTCAGCTCCATGATGATTACCTGACATTCCATATTCATTGTTTACTGTGACATTAAAAAAAAAAAAAAAAAAAATCAGCTATTTAGCAGCTTTAGGGTATGTCTCCAGGGACAGGTACAGACAGATGCAAGCTTGTCTGTCTGCTTTTCAAATGGCCAGACATGAGCCAGCTCTAATCCAAAGTCATATAGAGGCACATTCACATGGCACTTGTGTTTTGCAGTAGCCAGCAGGGTTGAGCAACCTGAGCACAATTACTTGATTTTGGACAGGATCTGGTGCTGCCTGACCAGGTCAGGGTATAGCCAGAGGACCTTGGGTTTGTGCTTGTCCAAGCAGTCAGGCTGCAAAAACCTTCCAGAACAAAATGATGGACAGCAGTGACAGCTGAAAACAACCCTTTCAATGTCATTATAATGTAAAAGAAAAAAAATCTTAAGACCAATTTTCTTTATGTTAACATGAATTTGGATGCTTTTCAACAATCTCACCCCAGTAAAAAATGAGTTATAGCTTTATGCTTTATTTACATCTTAGAGATGATATATCTATTGTGAGATGTTGTGATTAACTAGTCCTTAAAAAACCCCTCCAGACAAGAAATTTTTGTGGCTTTCTTAATTTCACAGTTCCTTTGACTTCTTAAGCATATTTTAGTGATTTGTCTCTTTCTTATATTAAAAAGAAATCAAATTAAGGTGCTTAAATTCTGTTGTAGTTGATGGAAGTATTAAAAATTATTCAGAACTACTCATTTTCCTTAGCATGCCTAAGTAAATATTTCCAACACTGTGGTCTATTCCGGCTTGAAATTCCCCAGTGAAGTCAATAGGAACTGAACACGTGTATCAGAAGTCAAACTTTGCCTCTTTATGATTTCTAGAGCATTTTTAAAAGTCTCTGAAGGAACAACTATATAAAATATTTTCTGAGGTAAGCCTCATAAGGAGAACAAAAGCAGGTATTATTTAACAGCCTCACCAAAATGCAGAGGATCTGGAATAAATCAGGAAGAGTTTGGAATGGATTTATTGGAAGGGTGATGCTTCTGTTTAGCTTTCCATTTTTATGGGAAGAATTAGAAATGTCATTTGGCAGATGTCTATAATGTTTTTGGAACTGGAAGGAAATTTGGCTTTTCCATTTGGTGTGGGTGGATGTTCCTCTAGGCCACATTTAACATGCAAAATGAGAGAGGTGGGATTGAAACCCTTCCTAAACGGGACCTGTAGCTGCATGTTTTGCAGACTTACCTTAGAAAATTCTCTGCCAGCAACCTGCATACCTGATCCATATATTACCCCCAGGGAGATGGCCCTAAGCATCAGTTTCACCCTTTTTGCAGCATAAAGATTTGAGCCAAAAAATTCGAAGTATCAGGATTCAGAGCAACAAAAAATCAATAGACCAGATAAACTGGTTTATCCTCCTTGCTGCTGTGCAAAGAAGTTATAAACATGACCTAACCAGCCAGATTCCACCAGTGCATCTAACCTTATCTGTATTTCATGCCACTAAGTACATTTTGGGTTTATGCTTGACATTACACTTAATGGTTGTCCTCTCTGTCCCTCCCTGAGCAGGATGTAATTCTAATCTTTCTGGATTTAGTGGGGTGAGAGGGAAGGCTACTGCTGTAATCCTGATAATAATAACTGACATAGAAAAAGTGGAAGCCCTTATACATTGCAAGAGACCTAAGGAAGCTCCAGAGAGTACTCTTAGTGCTAGATGAAAAAAGTGAAAAGTTGCAAACCTGAAGAAGATACAGAGGGACTTGAACATTTCACCAAACATTGATAGAAAAATCTGAAATTATTATGCCCTAATACTGAGGCAGTTTTCCTTCTCATGAGAAGAAACTCTCAAGAAGAAACTCTCAAGGTATAACTCAGCTGCTATTCGTACATTTGTCTTACAACAAAATGATGTACCCTGCATCTTTCTTGATAATTCTTGCAGGATTTTGGGCTGCAAAGACAAGGAAGCCATCTGGTCATATTTCTTTTCCACAACTTGACAAAAACATTAGCGACCTAATAAATGTCTATAGAAAATAGTGAAGCTTGGTGCAGAGGCCCTAGAAACACATGTACCCAGTCAGATGAATTAGCTTTGTGCTGCACCTGAAGGTTCATACTACAGGTAAAGTGCTGCAATACAATCAGGGAATTATAGATCAAAGTACAGGTCAGCCAATGTAGCTTCAATCCTTATAAAGGTTCTGAATTACATTTATAAGATCAGTTTGCAAGTGTTTGGAGTGGAATTCATCTTACCTTCTTTGGTCAGTTAAAGCTAGATTTATTGTCCAACAGGGGAACTCCTTGCTCAAGGGTATTGTGGACAAACATGTTGGAATGGCTTGAGATAGTAGGCTTTAGAAATGAACAGGAAGGTCATTAAAAGCCATTAAAACACTAGATTGGGTGCAGGAAGTTTCTGGGTTGAAGAAGTACTTTATTGTTCCTTAAATATTGATGTATTAGAGGTTATATCTTTTTCTGGATGTTCCAGTGCTGATCTCCTCGGCGTGAATGTTTGCTGTCATCCAGCCAACTTGCTAACTTTGCAGAACCATCCATAAGGTATAGCTAAACGTCTGTGTTCACATTGTTGGGCTTCCTGAGGGATTCCAGTTGCAGTGTCTTGTTGAATTAACTATTTGAAAAGCTGAATTTTAGTGAAAAATCTTCCCTAAGGCCACTGTAGAGAACTACTTTATTAACATATTTAGCAGAAGAATTTTCATCTTTGAGCACTGTCAGCTATGTCCATTCACACCAGAAAAAAAAAAAAAAATCATAGATCTGGCACCACTCTGTGAAGTTTGGGGTTTTTTTGAAGATGCTGGACAGCCATCTGAGCCTTGCTAGGCTGTAGTAGACAGCAGCTGAATGACACACAGGCAGTCACTATAATTCCCCTACACCTACTTCAGGAAAACCCAAGACAGTTCTGACTTGGTATGGATTTCTGTTTCTAAAAAATACCTTAAGAACACAGGGGCTTTCAATGGCCTCAGAAGAGTGGTTCCTATAGCCCAGGATGTATTTTCTGATGGTGACAACAGAGATGCTCTTTAGAGAAAATGTAGAGACATGGCCACTATCTGCAGTCCATTCTCTTCCTATCCCTCTCGTGTTCAACGCTCTTGAACTGGGATAGCAGACAGTACACTCAAACCTCCCATTCATTTTAGTTTCTGTTCAAGGATCTATGGTTCATAAAACAAACAGTCCACAGATTCACTCAAAGCGCATATCTTACTTTTAACACCGTATTTGCAGAAGTGAAGGTGGTCGAGGCAGCCCAGAAGCAGATTGCAGTTGGGTTCTGGAAGCTGGTTATCGTTACGGGTGCTGATGAGACTGTGTCTAGTTGTAAAGGCTGTTTGTCCCTGAAGATTGCCTTACACATTTTCTCAACCAACTCCTGCTATGGATGCATCACAGCCTGGCTGCCACTTCTCCAAAGTCTCTTATGATGTACCGAAATTAACCTATCAGCAGGCTCTTCCCTTAATGGATGTTCTGATCTTTCTAGTCTTTATCTAGCAAGAAAATACAAAATATTATCTAACTACAGCACTTACAAATGTATAACTCCTGAAAAATCTGTTATTATAGTCCCTGTAAATTGGCGGAAGTTGAATCCAGGTTTGAACCGTGGTCAAGATTCCATTCTGTGCAGGGCAATGAGGAACCTGAAAGCAAAGATGGCTCTTTCACAATCACACTAAAAAGTAAGACAAAAAAAATGTAATTACTGACAATATTTACAGTCTTGTGGTAAGACTGCATTGCTTACCAAAAGGATGTTTACTTGTCACATCATTTAGGATGTCCAGTGACATGGGCTCCCGCTACTTCTTCCTCTTTCCTACCAGGGGGTGGATCTCCTGAAATGCTCTGCTTGTCCTTCCTGCTTCCAGACCAAAATCAAACAGATCCTGCTTGGGCAGTGAAGTTGTGACTATCTGTAAAAACTCCTTGCAGCTGATCAGGAGAAGAAAAAATGTTTGGATTTATAAAAGCAAGATCTCTTGCTTTTTAAGACGCAGATGTGAAATGCAAGGTGGTTAGTAACACCTTTGAAGGTGTTAGCCGGAAGCTCAGGTTTTATCTTCTCTAGAGAAAATTGGTTGGGCAATGGTACTTATTTGTTCGTGTTTTTTAAACAAACATTTTCTGCTTATCAGATGTTAAAATCACAGTGCTAAGAGCATGACTGTAGCTTTTAACTTGTATTGGTAGAGATGGTAAACATTTTCTTGGTAATATGAATGACCAAACCACATGCACTGAAATTCCAGCAGTTGTGACCACATGAAGATTTTACCTTGTGCTAATGATCATGTGTGAGCAAGTAGTTGGTAAAAAACATACACTTTTTTTCCTTATGAGTGTGGACACAAATACAACAGCTTTCTTGACCTAAGAAATTAATTGAGCCAAAAGAACTAAATCATGGACTACTTCTTTCTTTTGTCCTCTTAAAAAAGGGAAGAAAATGAGAACTTCTGAGGCATCATAAATAGGAAGGAGGAACAAATTTCCCTCCATCAAAGAAGTTCATGAATGATTTTAAAATATTTTTAAAGTTGTGGAAATACGGTGACAATCTAAGCGGGGAAGGTCTGTAGCCTCTCTGACTGAAACAGCAAAAGCTTGGTGGTGAACAGCAGCCAAAGCCCATCAATTACCTGAGAGCCCTATATTCTGTGGAAACCAGGCTCTCAGTCAAGTCCCAGGAGCCATTTCTTGTCCTTAAAATGAACTGAACTTTGGGTATGAGCTACAAACTGTCCTGGTTTTTAAACTCTGTTATATTCTTGTTTTCCATTTTATCTCCTTGCTTTTAACTGTACTCTAGATTAGGCTTGTTTTCAAAATTATAAACCAAATGAAGTATAAAGGAACCAGGATACTGATTGTTGTTTCTTCATCTAATCTCTAATGTAATTCAAATACTTTATGCAAAAAAGGAAAGTTTGTGTATAGGCCAATGGCATTGTATGGGTCTCAGATTCTCATTCTTCTGCGATGTAGTCCATGTGAGTGAAGTAGTGCACCCACCATTACACTAAATAATAGCTTTCATAACTCCACATATAACTAGAGAGTTCATGTGCTCAAGAGCTGTAGGTAGCTTTCTAGCACAATTAAGCCATTGACTCATACTAAGCAGAGTCGTCACTACCTGAAATTACAGACCATTTCTGCTTCTGAATCCTGCAGAAACGGCAGAATTAGCCCCAAATAGCCCAGCCCAACAAACAATCAAAGACCACATGATGCCAAAATGAAGGATTCCCTATCAGCCAGGCAGTCACAGTGGCTGTGCAGCTGTAAAGTCACAGCCCCCAGAGATGCTGCCTCTCACGTATCACAGCTGTGTGAGCCTGCCCACAAACCTCTTTCTGAGGGCCCAGGTTTTTCTGTCTCCTTATTTTTCATTTTGCATTTGTCAACATCCCACTATCCCTGTCTAGGAGGTAGAGGAGCTCCCTTTTTTTTGATGTGAGCTGAACGCCTGGGGGCACTGAAGGGGTTAAGTGGAGGAAATTCTTGTCAACTTCAATAGAGAATAAAGCATTTTAAAGGATTTTCTGTAAGAAGAACCCAGTATGTCTGACATCAGAGCCACAACACATCACAGTGAAGGAGTAAAATTTCTACTTAAAGGGTTTTTTATACTTTCAGAGTGGAAAATATTCATATTGTGGTTTCACACTAAAAATAAATTCTTCCATTCACAGCCAGCAACAGGTAGCTGAGGTTAGATCAAACCACTAGCTTACTAATGACTATGAATTGCAGTATCTATAGAAATGACCAGAATTCAAGGCAGCCTCTAAAATAATCCAGATGAATCATTCTTGAAAAATATTATTCACTCTGTAATAAATAATCTCAGCAAAAATGTCCACCACACAAAGCATGCTTTAAGTATTTTTTTAAAAACTTAAAACACTGTTGCATGTAAATTGAAATGATCAGTTTTCTACCTTTTGCAGGGGTTCTGCTTTTTTCACAACAAGTCTGGGAACACTCAAGTGATCCCAGGATCCTAAAGTTAAGTGACTGAATTGAAAGCATTCCTTCTGCACAAGCATCTTGAATGTAACAAAAAATAGCTTCTTATGTATTATAAATAAGGAATCGGAACTGTCTTGGTTACAGTGGAAACTATTGTTCAACAATGATGCAGAAAGAAACAAAAGCTGATAAAATCTTAATATTATTATTCTACTGTGCAACATGGGGTTTTTTGGTGGTGAGTTATTGGTCAAATACTGCTCGTGGAAATCACCAGAACATTGTTGTCATTACTGGCACCAGGTTGATTTACCCAGCTTGTGAATCTGGGCCCCAGTTAAATTATTAGAACCCAAAACCTAAAAATCACAAACTCCCCACAATGACAGTAACCACCGTCCTGCAACACTTTTGCATAGTTTTCCACGGGGTTATATTTTAATATTTCATTATCCCATGTTTTTCATTGAGGCAAATTAAGTAATGCATGACTGCAGGACTCGCAGACCCTAAAGGGCCTGAAGAAGACTAGGATGGTTAGGAAAGAAAGACTAAAACAAATAAGCAAACAAACAATGGGAAAAAAATCCACCACGACAATATACCCACCGCACCAAGGAAGCAAATACCAAAACAGCACATAATTTTCACTTTGCCTTTTTCTTTGATC
Organism: Origma solitaria; assembly: GCA_013397895.1. Classification (NCBI taxonomy): domain Eukaryota; kingdom Metazoa; phylum Chordata; class Aves; order Passeriformes; family Acanthizidae; genus Origma; species Origma solitaria. The sequence goes on along the minus strand of VZRL01000401.1, from coordinate 120,350 downwards.
TCTGCTATTTCCTTGTCCCAATAAGCCTTATTGTACATCTCGGAAATGGTCACCAAGGAGAGCAGGCTGTTTTTTTTCATTGCCATGCATGCTGCATCCTGCCTTCACCACGCAAAAAAGCAAAAAAAAAAGATGACTAAACCAAAACCAACAAATAACACCGAAGAAAACAATACCTTTCATGCCCTCAACATGAGATGTCTAAATCACATGTGGACAATTGGAGGTTTAAGTCACTAAATTTAGAAATTTAGAAATGGATACTCTGTATCTACATAGTGTCTATACTACTGTGGGACTGAATCTCTCAGTAAAGTCCTACTAACAGTAAACCCACCAGTCATTATTTCATGGCCATTGCTGCTCATGGCAGGTTTCTATACCACATCACATCTGCGCACTCATCCTTCCCTTTATCATTCATCCTCTGATGGTATCTTCTCCCAAAGCAATAGTTCTGCAAATCTGTGCATCTGCACGAGAGCTGCTATCAGTTGCTATTCGGGAATTGACAAAAGGCTTTGAAAGTTGCCATATTTGCATGATTTGCAATAAGAAAACTAGTATTTTCATCATTCATTTTTCACTGAAAGTACAAAGTGGAAAAAAGCTGTTCTGTTTACTGGACCAACATGCTATGCCTGGGAGACTTCAAAAGACAGAGTAAGGGTAGGTGCACTCCACTCTGCAGATGTACTCTCTCAGGGTGGAGAAAGCAGCACCTTTCACCGTCTCATTTAAAAACCACAGGAGAATGTTATAGCAAAAGCTGATACTCTAGAAGAGGAATATTGGGAACAGTGAAATACGGTAATTCAATTCCTCATTTCCCCTAAGAAAGATGTAATTGTGATGTGCATGTCTCTCTCTCTTTATATATATATATCTATATATATCTATATCTACAGGAGATATAATGTGCAATGTAGAAATGTAACTGCAAGAATATTTTGCCCATCCTAATGGACATCTCAGATGAAAGCAATGCTAGTACATACAGACACTTCTGTCTGAGAGCAGCTCACTGTACTTTACGTCAAGCATGTTTTCACTCATGAAACTTCAGGTAGTGCTTAGAGCTGATTTAGTAACAGTCACAAAACACTGTGCAGATACTATTAGTATGAATGAGCCTATTCCAATTAACCAGTCAGCTAAACCAAATGAATACTCTCCGTGGACCTTTTTGCAAGAGCTGAGCTAAACTGAAATCAAACTGTTGCAGCTTCAGTATACAAGAATGGTTTGATAACAGTAAGCTGAAATAAAGGGAGAAAGTCTACACATGAGCGTTTATGAGCACAAATCTGTCAGCAAAAAGCCTAACAGGAATCTGCAGCACCCTTAATGGAATTAACCCCCAAAACAGAATCTCTCAGCAAAATCTAAAAGATTGATGCCTAAAGGAAGCAACTACATATATCCTACAGCAGTGGTAGGAATAAATTATCTTAGAAGCAGAGTAAGTAAAGTAGGATCAAAATGAAGGTTAAAAATCCTAAACTAATATAGCTATTCCTTGATTCAAAAGTGTGTGTCATGCAATTATAAACTTTTTTTATTCCCCTAGGCAGCTGGGATTTTCCCAGGATACCCATTCAAGTGTATGTTCAATCAGCACATATTCAGGAATTCACCCCTTGTCTATACAAAGTTTCAAGGAGGTCAAGGAGAATTTTGTCATTGCCTCCAGTGAGGCCAGGCATTTCACCCACCAATCCTGCAGCTGAAGTGTGGTCTTTGGATAAAAACTATGTGAAATGTAAACAGCACAAATCCTGGACACATCCTGAACAGGATATCTTTCCATCTAATATTTCACTTAATTTAGTTTATCAACTTAAAAAAAAAAGGAAAGAAAAAAAATGGTTGACATTGATTCTTCTTTTCCAAAGCAGAGATTTTAAGGGGTGAATCGTGACAGTCCTTTTCTCTCCAGCCACATCCTTCAGACTGCATATATGCAGAAATATATTTTGCACACACTTGAAATATTTTAATAAGATCTGTCCTCTTAGAGGCTAATCTCGAGTGCAGTAATTAACACACCATTTTTTCTCTATGAAAGTCTGCAAAATCACTCAGCAATTGCAAGGTTCCATAAGCCACCCACTCTATAAACTGGGGGCTAAGAGAGCACAGGGCTGAAAGGAAGGGAGAACACTTTCCGTATCTTGGGAAAAGATGAGGTTGTAATGATTACCATGAGAGGAAACTATTTTTGTGACTATTTTCTTCAGAGATGTATGTAACTTCCAAAAGCAAGAAACACCATCCCAATTAATTCTTAAAAGTCAAGTGCTGTGACATACTAAAGCTTACTTTTCAGTGAATGAAAATACAGGGAAAAGTGTGTTTTTATGACTTGTCAGTATATACTTAAGAAATTAAAAAAAAAAAAAAAGAATACCATTCCCCAAACCAGTTTTTAAAATAACTCCTCACAGTTCCACACAACGGAACATGACAGATACAAAATATCAATATATATTTTAGGTAACCACATGAGCGCCCCAGTCACTATAGGTTTGCAAAATTCTATCAAGTTACCTCACCAACTACCTTATTCCTTTGAAATAAGAAATTATATAGGTTGCTTCTGTGCAATTAAGTTCCTACTTGGGGATTAGATTGTGTCATCTAAACTCATGAGAATGTCTGTCTTTGTGAGTGAATTTCCCTTGAGATGAGATTCGTGGGAGGAATTTCCATCCTCCTGAACTGCAAATAAATGCATCCAAGAACGTTCCTAGGCACTATGTGCCAGACCGAAAAGGACAGTGCCCATGCTGGGCAACTCCTTTAACCTCTAAAAGAAGGAGCTGCGGGCAAGCTGACTTTTGGGGATGGCTCCTGAAATGTGGTAGGGAATAGCTTGGGAGAGTACCTTTTGGCACATGCTTAACTCACACCAGGCAAAGTCTTAACGCTTCACTAGCGTGGGCAATTGCAGTCCATTGTCCAGGAACATTTCCACCTCCTGTGTGAGTCACGAATAGAGAGGTGGCCAGAAACACTGTTGGGCACTTTCAGACTTTGTACTGCAGTTTGTGTGTATGCAGGAGAGAACGGGTCAGGCACAGCCTTGATGGAAAGTTCACTTTTTATGCCATGACCCCTGACTCCCCCTGACCACACATATTTCAGAATAACTTACACAGTCTTTTTCTTCCGCTTGGGATGAAGGGGTCTGATGAGAGCCTTCCTCCTCAAGAACAGTATTGACAGTAGTAGGCAGTGGGCAGTTAAGATAACCTTCACATGTGGCTAGTTTTTGGTTGGTTTTTTTTTAGTAACTGCATTATGGGATCCTCATGCACTAGTTTTAAAGAATGAACACTATGTTTCTCCAAAAAAGAAAAGACACTGAGGCATAAAAACATATGCATGATAACCAACCACATAATGTCCGTCTGCCTAGAGCAGCAGAGGTAGAAGACAGTCAACCTACTGGTGAAAGGAACAACGCATTCAGTGAGTTCTGCACGAAGGCATTGATGCTACATCTTCACTTTACTATTTAATGCAGCTGCACTTAGGTTAAGTTCACAAAGTAAATTCTTGGTCCCTTAACTGCACTCCTTACATATTTCATACTGCCATATACTTTGGGGGAGTGAGTGTGAGGGGGGTGGGGAGAGTGGAGAGGGAGTCACAAAACAGCACTTCATCAAATTAGCACTCTACCTATGATAATCAAACAAAATTCATAAATAAAATGACCCAAAGCAAATAAAACAATTTTGAAATTTCCTCATCTTTGCAATACTTTATGCAGGAGAAATGAGAGGGAGGAAAAACTGTTCACTTTGTGCTTTTGACAGTTTGTGATGCACCAAATTTCACATGTGTCTTACAACACCACCACTTTAAGTAAATCGGTAATTAATAAAACTGTACTACAGTTGAAACTGACAAAGGTCTGAGCTGATTTTGAGACCTAAAGCAGAACTGTGTCTAATTATACTAACAGTTGTAAGTATAACCAGTAGTGCAGTTTACTTACAGTGCAACTAATTTTGAAACATGGATTATTATAGCTCTGATGTTTGTATTCATTTCTGAAGATGATGCTGGTAAATTAGGTAATTTTAAAATTTTCCATTTTGATGTGTTTTTTTGAGACACACTGTAAGAGTATTAATACATTCTTTCATCAGTAAACATAGTAACAACACTATTTGTGACTCATTCATATCCATTGCTTCTTGATCAAAATGAAATGAGGGTAAAAAAGGAAAACTAAAAAACCCCCTTTGTTCAAGGGGCTCTCCATATTCATAAGTTGGTGATTCTTCCTGATACACCCTTGTGTACTGGCTCAGACTCTCCAAGTGAAATTTGTGCCTGCAACCCCTAAATGGCATCAAGCGCTATCTCTCAGGTGCACCAAGTAGCTTGCTAATTATACAGCAGTCTTTCAGGAAAGCAGAGCTACTCTGATTATACCATTCCTTACCTTTTAGAAACAGGTTATCTCCCTAATTTAAACCCCTAAGTATTAAAATATCCATAAATAATCCTACATAATAGCAGACTACATTTTCAAAGCTTCTGATTATTGGTAACTTCTACTGCAATGGGAATCAATACATTTTAGTCTAGCAATTTAAACATTTTAGCCCTAAGCTTCTGTAATCAGCAGGCACAGTTAAGTAGGAGAAAAAAAAAAAAACAAAAAAAACCCCAAAACTTCAGATAGGTAGCACAACTTCTGTTGCCTTTTCCCAAGGCTGAAAACACTGAACTCCCACCCTCTTTCAAGCAAAATCATTGCTACTCATGTCCAAAGGTAACTACATCGGCTCTCTACTGAACAATCCCTGTGGCAGAGGAACAGCAGCAGTTCATGCTTTTACGGTAGTGAGACCTCTGCCTCTTTCATCTGAAACACAGTGCCAGTGGGGTAAAACAAAGGGGAACTCTTTGAAGACACACATAATGTCTTCTTGAATAATAAAAATCATACCAAAACAATGAAAATAAGATGTGTTCTGAAATAATGGGTTCAATGTCACATGAATGGAAAACACTTTATATTTCTGAAAATGCAGGATAAGTGCAGCAAGGTCATAGTTTTTTGACCTTATCCTAAACTTTCAGGCACAGAATACTAATGAGAAAAGCATGTTTCATCCTCCTCTTTCACCTTTTGTCCTATAATTGGCAGTAAACCTTTATGTATTATGGCTAGAAAAGGTCAAGGAAAGGGATGGGGACCACAAAGAATAAATATGAAGAGAAAAAACTGACACATAGGAGTTTCCACAGATTGAAACAAACAATATTTTTGAAGTAAAAAGTACTATATGTATCTGCACTTTATAAGCACGTGTTTTTTGGGTCAAACTGTTCTGACTTCAATGAGGCATTAACTTTTATTCGTAAAATTCCTGTTTAAAATCAGATTGTATAAAGAGGACAAAACCCAAGTATTTTCATTGGCAAGGATTTGGTGTGCTTTGTCACCGGCAATCCCACAATCTGGTGTGCTGTCTACCTGCAATCCCAATGTATAATTGACTTACTTGAGATGACCCAATATGACAAAAGCTGACATTTTCAGTAAGACATCTATTCAATACTATTCATACAGACACTACTCAATCGAGCGTGCTCTCACATTCAGCCAATTTCTTTCTGGGACTCTGCTCCAGTGACTGATTGAGAAATTAGTCCCGGCAGATGAAATCATTATTACTTGCTGTACCTGCACCCATCTAGGAACATCTGAGACAAGACAGACTGTTCAAATCCATCTTTCCCAACCGCTAATTCCTAAATATATTTCAATGTTCCACTGCAGAACAGAAATGCATTCTGCTCTCCTCCTGCCACCTGAGAAAAAGCCCTAAGATTTCACTCATCACAAAAATTAATTATTTTGCTAAAAGTGAAAAGGGTAAACCAGGTAATATTGTACACTTAAATGCTGAGTTTGGTAAGAAAGTGTAAAAAATCAGTTGTGTTAATCATCACGACCACTTAACTATTGCACTTCTGCACTTGGATAATTTTGGCTTTTGAAGACTGATATGGTAAATCTGCTGAATATGTAAATTCTCACCTGAATACGATCTCAAATCCTTTAGGAACACATTTTATTTCCATCTAAAACACTATGTATTCTCCACTTGAATCAAATCTCTCTGTTTTGTTTTTCTTTTTTTACTGCTATGATCGCTATCTCAAAAAAGAAGTTATAGTCAAGTTTCAAACCATTAAAGAGGAAAATAAGAAAAAAAAACATCTTGAGGATATTAATAGAGGAATTTCTAAATTTCTCTAAATTTGACGAATTTATTTGTAGCTCACATCATAAAGAAAAATAATTTTTAAAAATGCTATTGGTTTCCATTGTTACTAGGTTCAACTGTCAGTCCCACCCTGCAAGTCTCTATATTTTAAACAAACCTTACAGAATTTTTAAGTTAACAGATCAAAACTCTAAAGCAACAACACAACAAATAGAGCAATAATAAGGGTTTTGCTCTTTCTCATGACTTCATAACAGTCTAAAATTAAAGTCCTATATGATGTATATCAAGCATTACTTTCATGGTTATTCTCAAAACCTGTGTATGGAAAATTTTCCTTACTTGGACCTCCACTTTCCTATCTCAAAGGATAAAGTAGGCATGCTTTAATAACATTATCTCAATCCACTTGAAAAGCCCTCTTAATTCTAATTAAAACAATCTAATCTGCTTGAGGCAAGATTTTGGTTTTATTTAGAATACTAAACCTTATCTAATTAAGTGCAATATTAGGATGTTAACTAATATACACAAGCCAGCTTTCAAAAGTCCAGTGGGCACACATGCCAATCCATACTAACAGAAGCCTAGACCCCAGTGCCACAGTTAGCCCTGTAGGCTACACTTCCCTACATCCCTGTTCCCAAGAGTCATACGTGTAACCCTGCTCCTGGTAATGGGCTTACCTGAGGTGGGGGGGATCCACTATTTATTCTCATTAAGAACCAAGTGGAAGGTGATGACCATTGCTCAGTGTTTAAACCAGCTTCAAATGTCACTGTCAACAAGATGGTTTTCCTTTTCCCTTAGAATCTAACTGGGTAGTCAGAGAATTTACTATACTGCAAAAAGCAAACACACCCACAATTTTAGTACTGGACTTCAATTAGCAGGACTTTTGAGTTGCACCCTCTTTGACTGCTGTACTGCTCAGCCACCCCACAGTTTTCCACTTTCACCTTCAGCTTTCTGTAGAGTTTTCTTTCACTGACACATAAATCACTGAAAAGACAGGGCTTGTCTTCAGTTTGGTCAAGTTCATCAATACAGTGAAAACATTGCATTTACTGTCTACTGAAATCAGTGGGATTTGGGGTTTCCAACATATAGCCTAAAGGTCAAAGATATCCCTAATGTTTGTTTCCATCAGCAAGACTAGTCCCAGACAGTTTAGGCATAAGCACTGACCTATTTCAAGAACTACATTCAGTGAATGGAAACACACGATGGTTATCAACCCCTTCAAGAAAAAAATTGCTAAAAAGACTACATAATAAAAAAAAAATCTGTTTATCAGCAGCCAAGCACAATCTCACATATATACTCCAATACTCAGTTACAGTATACTGATGCACTTTAAATATGGACAAATTACTCATGTAACATAAGCTACCTTCTTTCTGGCAAATTCCACTCAGAAAGTTAAATATATACTGTTCTTCTTTGTATACCAAAGTATCCAGCCAGCTGGTGCAGAAAGGAAAGAAAACCAGCTTACATTTTTCACCAGAGTGGTAAGGAAAAAAAAAAAAGGAGAATGAGAATAAGCACTTTTTAATTTCACTTGATGATTGATAACCAATATGCAAAAACACACAGTGTAAGATTTTTCAGTACTACAGACCTATGTAAAATCATCCAAACACCAGATATGAGATGAAAATTAAGGGGCAAAAAGAACACTTACTCAATGCTCTGGTTTTCAACTTTTAGTGAGTTCTTAATTTATTAGTAATAACTTGTTTTTCTTGGAGGGAGTTCAGAAAAGGCTGGGAGACTTTTTTAAGCGTCAGCTTAAAAATACTTACAGCTATCCTTAAATGCCAGCTTAAGAAATGTATAAATAAAATTGAACATTAAGACCTCTAAACTTGGAGACACATGCTCAGAACAGGAAATGATAGTTTGTTAATAAAGAAAGGTAAATCATTCTCTAGGCTTCCGGTGGGAAACTTGGCAGGGAAAGGATTTTGACCTCAGTGGAAGGTAACTGCCACAAATGACAAATCAAGCAACTTTTTTCTTACAAGTGTGGCAAATGTTTGACATCAGGCTGGACTGCATTCAGATCTATCATTCCCTGTGGCATATTCTTCTACCTTTAACAAATAATCCTGGAAGCTTTTTGCATTGACAGTATTAATTACCTTTCTTTTCTCCTCCTCTCTCTGACTGAATAAAGCCATGCAAGCCCAACATTTTTTGTGGATGATTACTTATTTCCTATTTGAAGCACAAAAGCTCATCACTTATAGAATAGGTCAAGCTTTCAGTGCCTATTAGTCTTAGTCTGGAATGAATTAATGCATTTTCCTATGTTCCTTTTCTGTTGTGAGAATGGTATATGGGTCATTTGTGCAAAGGAAAGGAGCAAAACTCCTGCACTGTTTTCAGGTGAAGAAGTAAACAACACCAAAAGAATACACTGAAAAAATCTCTTCGGTTTCATGTTAGGCTCACTGTGACTATAGCACTGTGAAGTCTGCAATTAGAAATATCAATTCTCCCAATTCAAAACAATAAATGGGGGGGAAAAAATGACAAGTAGCCCAGTTTAATTTCAAACGTTAATATATTTTCTATTTTATAGTGAACATATGCATCGTTCACCCCTTATTTGCAGCAACTATGACGTCCTCATAAAAAGGGGTGACATTTGTAAGATGCCTCTTAAAATAAATATTTCTTTTTATAAAATAATAAAACTTCAAATAAATATTCTTTACACTAAACAATATGTTGAAAAAATTAGAAAATAAAGGCTGAATTTTACTGTAACTGTACAATATACATGAAGTCCAAAGGGAAATCAAAGTCTTGTAATAGAGGGTTTCCATAAGACAAAATACAATCTAAAAACATACTGATTGATTCACATTCTTCCGAATGTACAACATATTAGTATAATATTTTGTGACTGTGCCGTGTCTTATGACAGCACTTACTTTTCACAGTTGAAAATATTATTGTATATACAAAAATATAGCACATTATCTCTGGCAGAAAACAATGAAAAAAAAAGGAGTCATTTGCTAATTTACAAATTTTGCAAGTACTATTCACAAACAATAGAGTTGCCTAGGAGTGTCTGTGTTGCTTTAGCTTATGCAATATGTGGGTCACAATGTACTGCATCCCTTTTTTTTTCCCTGTATGCCACTAGCTGGATTCTAACAAGCGTATCAGTTAAGATGGCACACACACAGAAAAGCGTTTCACTGCAAACAGCAAAGTACATCCCCAACCCTTCTACTACAGTGCCAAGACCATAGCTGCTTAGTTGGTTGCATATGTACGTTAAAATAATAATCCTTGTTACTTTAGTATTTCTGGCTAGTGATGCTATGTTGGCTTTTCAGAGTTCCTGGGGGGCACGCTGGGAACTTTGCAGCAAACGGTGTTGGAGTGTTTACAGCGGCACCCAGGCCGATTTACCCGGTCGTAACAGCCCTGGCACAACTTAAGGCAACCCTTGGCTGGTAGGTAACACCACAAGCAAGGCAGAAAGAGGGACACTACACCCATGGCGGACCACCTAGTGCAGCAATGTGACTGACTGCAGGAGCAGGGGTTGTCAGCACAGTTGTCCTCGTCATCGTTAGAGCAGTGGTAGAAGAGGCCCTTCACACAGCAAACGCAAGTCCCGTAATCAACCACGTTCTGGGCTGAGCAAAGACACTGCTTGTCACATATCCAACATGAGGGGAGGGTCCTCGGATAAGTGCACTCTTTACACTTACACTTCCCACAGTCTTCACACCTGTAGCTGTGCGCTCCCAAGTCTTCTTTGCTCAGTGGCTTCAGCTCATTCGACTTGAGCTCAGACTTGGGCTGCATTCGGACTATCCCGTCTGCAACTGGCCCCGAAGATGATCCTAGAAGTCTTTGTTCTGACGAATTACTGCTCGTACTTGTCCTCGTACTGCTCCGTGAACCTGTGCTGACCGTGCTGATGGATCGGGACAGAGGCGCTCGAGGAGATGCATGCGTTTGTGTGTGCTGGATCCGGCTAAAATGACGAAGCTCAGGCAAGCCATGGGGCCTTTCATTTTTGGGTTGGCTTGTTACCCGAGGAGCAGACTTGACCCCCGGCCGTGGAGCCACCGTAGGTCCCTCCGTGTACTCATTCGTGTTTCGGATGGCTCTGATCTGGTCCAGCGACAAGACGTGAACCTGCTGCATCAAGACATCCCGCAGGTCGGGCTCCCCGTGCGGTCTCCCACTGTCACGCCGAGCCTGTAGTAAGGGCTGCGACCCACTGCCGTGCTGAGGCTCCATCAGTGCCCGGAAGCTTGCTCACCCCGGCAGGCTTAGAACACATCTGAAATCCTGGAGCGACAAAGAGAGGATTCACTATTGCAACACATCTCATGCTCTCTGCAGCAGCCTTTCAAGCCTGCAGGACCCCACAGCACCGCACACAATCAAGTAATGCATCAGCCATTAAAAAAAGGAGTCACATCTGGGACGAGCACATGCACCGGTCAGCTGAGTCCACTTCCCTTGGCCTGTCCTGCCTGCTGCTGTGGAGAGCTTAAGGGGATTCTCTCCTAAGTCCATGCAGCTTAACTTGTGGCTCTAGAAAGTCTAGGTATTACTACTGCTAACTAAGGCTTCCCAGGTCACCTTCTGGTTGGACCATGGCCTTTAAAGTGATTACATTTCAGCCACTTGAAGTGACACTTCTTTTCACATCAGGCTACTGAAAACCTTATATTTAAAAAAAAACACCCACCCTGCAAGTATTCAGCAAGTGTAATGTGACCTGCTGATGACAGACATATAATTCTCCAATTTTGTTTAAAACTGGATAATATTTTGGTAGGCTAGTCTCTTTACACATTAAACTTTACATGATGTAAATAGGAAATTTTAGTTTAATACCAATGGTCCCAAGAAAAACACTAAATAGCAATAAAATGCTTGAGGTTAGACATTAAATGAGTTAGTGCTACCAAAAACTTCAACAGCACAAGTAAAAATATCTCTCTCCAGTATTTTAGTGTGTGTCATACTGGTGCACACCACTGTGATTGTTATTTTAAGGCTCAGTACTACAAAAGCAACCACAGTTGTTTGGGCTTTTTTTTTTTTAATGTGTAAAAAATTCCATAGACTACATTTCAAATTGTAAATATTACCAAGAGTGGCTTGCGGGACAGAGGCATGCATAATATAATCAAACAATGCCAGCATCCAAAAAGTCTACTTGATTGTGAATACTTCTTTAAAGGAACATTAACTACAAAGTGGAAATGCAGACTTTAGAATTTAAATGAAAACCCAGTAAAAGACACAGAAGATAAGAACTTGTAAATAACTTCCACATTCAAATAGGCACAAGTTTCAAGTGCTGCCCTCTGAATTAGTTAATATTTGTTTTGCCTTTATCATATCTTAAAGTGGCTCCAAAATCCAATTACCTATACAAAAATCCAGAACAATATTTTACAATTAAAACCCAAGCAGGAACCAAACTTCTTACAAGGACCACACAATGTCTTCAATTATACCTAGAAAGAGCACCATAGTGTTACTCTGTACACATCAGTTACCAACAATAATACTGTACCGCAGCACAATAAAATATAGCCAAACAGTTTAACAATGAGTATCTCAAGACACTGTCTTTATTCTAACATCAATGCAAAACACTTAACCTTTTAACTCCTGGCTGCCTTCCTTCAAGTGGTTTTTCTTTAAAAAACGTAAAATATTAAAATAAAATATTAAAATAATTAAAAAACCCAACCAACCCTCTAACTTTTAAGAGTGATCACCTATTTTAAATACTGTCAGATCCTGGTTTTGGACACAGGGTGTATGCTATGGTGTCCATCCCCCTCGCACCCCCCCAAAAAAAAAAAAAAGAAAAAAGAAAAAATGATCTTGCAAACTTGGCTTAAAGCATTGCTTATGTTTTTTTTCAAATTAAAACCTCTGCGATATCAAAAGTTTCAACCAACAGACTAAGCAGACGTTCCCCTCATTTGAAACTATCTGGAGATAAAAAATAATAGAAAATAAAATGCTTTCCCCATCACTGAGAGGAACTGGCAGCCTTATCTGTCCTCCACGTCCAGGTTTCCACCAGCCCCAGCCAGCCTAGAGGAAACGCCGGATCAACCCCTGCCTCTCCAAAAATGACAACCCACTGCAAAAGCAAAGCTGACCCTGACCTGAAGGCGCTTCAGACAACCCCGGGCTCGGTGGCGGAGCCCCCTTCAGACGCCAAGGTGGGAGCTGGAAAAGCAGCCTCCGGTCCCCGCTTCCCTCCCCGCCTCCGGCTCCATCCCGGGCGGGGGGCGCGCAGCAGGTGGGAGGCGACGGCCCCTCGCCCGCCGGAGAGTGCAGACAACCTGGAGATAACCAGGAGACATCCTCTGGGCTGGGAGGTGGGAGGGGGCTGTTTCAGCCGCCTTATCAGAAAGTCAAACCCATGTTTCCTTTTAACTCTTCCCCCTTGCCCTCCCCAGGAGATGCTAAGGAGCTTCCCCTCCCGGGAAGTGTCCGGCGCCCTGCAGACGGTGCATACAACACCTCCGGGACAGATGGGCAAAAGGCAGATTACCCCCTCTCGCCTTGCCCTAAGCACCCATTCAACTTCACAAAGCCAGCCACTGGAAAAGCTCCTCTTATTTTACGCATATTCTGCAAATTGCCTGACCTTCAGCCCGCCCCGCTCCGCCCCAGCCCGGGGGGACCCAGGAGGCATTTTCAGTGGGGCATCAGGCCTAGCGGGGTGCTCCCCGTTTTTTCTCCCCTTGATAGATCCGCTAACAGGACAGGATGCAAAGAACCAGCACATTTACTTGCAAATCTACATTTGCCCGAAAATCCTTACGGGAGGGCACGTATCTCCCTCTTCTGACCTAGTACTTCTCTTCTTTGCATCCGTCAGGAGCAGAGAAGCAGATTTGCCTTTTTGTGTGTGCATGTGTGTGATAACACGATTCCCCACTTCTAAGAGCCAAAGTCCACTCTCACCGAACTCAAGTGCCAGGATTGCTAACTTTTCCTAGCTGGGCTTGGCAAAACGGTGAGCGAGGGGGACGGGTTTCTCGTTCGGTACATTTGGGGAAGTTTAAAAAGCGAGGGGCTTCTTGCGTGCTGTGGAAAAAACCCGTGTACTGCTGGCCGGGGAAAGGCGAAGCCTGAGGGAGAGAAGTCCTCTGCCCGTGAATTTCTGTTTTGTGGCCGGAGCCTGTGCAAGGCACCCCCACCCCCATTCCCACCGCACACACACCAACCACCTCCTCTTCTTTCAAAGTGCTTTGAAACCCCCATTAAGGGCCGAGTGTGTGATCAGACTATGGATTAGGGCAAAAGGGACTTTACCATCGGGGTGGGGCAAAGTGACACACAAATAGCTCGCTGAAAACACCAGCAGCTTTTTTTTT
>VZRL01000401.1:0-104224 GCA_013397895.1 Origma solitaria | reverse complement strand
CCCAAACTTTATTTCAGTCAGTTCCCATTCGCGCGGGGGACACGGTCTGCGAGCAGCTCGCGAACGTGACTGTTTGTCTTCTGGGCGTTTCCCGACACGGCCACAGCTCGGTCCCTTTGGTACGAGCTGGAAGCACTGACGGGGCCACTGTGGCTGGTTGGCCGCGGGCATCTTGCGCCGACGCGTATTTGTACGCGTAGCCCGTCCGCGGGCAGGCATGCACCGAGCACGAGTGTTCCCGTGTCATGTGTGGCACTGCCTAAAATACACACGGCGTGTAAGGCACTAACGCGCTGCTCTATTCCATAGGCAGCCCTCGGTGCAAAGTCCCAACCAGCCCTCTACTACTCGAGGCGATTTCGCAGGCACTTCCTCCCCTACACCTGCTGGTCACCGCTCTGTGGAGGGGGTGGTCATTCCCCATAAAAACGTGTAAATAAAGAGGGCTGTGTCTCACACGGTCGGCCTTCGGGTTTTCGTAGTTTTACGCGCAAGTGTTCGTCCTTCCACAATAATATTCTGAACCTGCAAACTATTCTCCATACTTGGTTGGCGGTAAGGTCAGCCGGAGTTAAACGGGGCTCGCTTCTTTCCTTTCAAGCGGGTTGCACCGCTCCCTAGCCAGCACAGAGCTGCCGCAGCCCGGCCGGCCGTCCCCTCCCCACCCACTTCGAGCCCGGCCCCGCAGACGGAGCGCTCTCCCGATGGGGCTGGGTTGCCCTCGGGGCTCCGGGGAGCGGCGGCGGCGCGGCCGTGTCCCCGCCAGAGGGAGCGCGGCGCCGGGGCGGGGGGCGGNCGGGTCAGGGCGGCTCCGCGGGGCAGCAGCCCCGGCGCCGGGCAGCGCCGGAGGGAGCCTGGGCCGTCCCGGAGCTTCCCCGCGGGAGGGGGCACCCAGCGGCCTGGCGTCTCCGGGAGGGTGATCCGAGCAGCGACATGAGCATCCTCGCAGATGTGCCCTGGGTGTAGGCTGCGCGCTCTGTGTCAGCAAGGCAATCCATGGTATTCAGCTGTGAAGGACAGGCAAGGGTTAAAATATCCGGGAAAGAGAAGACACGATATTCTCCTCACCGTAGAAAGACAAAAATCCCTTCCTCCCACATAGCAAAGTCAAAAATAGGTTAAGAACTCTTTGTGCAAACCTATACACATGGGGAAGGTCTGTTAAATTATTTATCGACGTTTATACCGAGTACATAAATAGTGTTTTAAACCGGAAAGTTCATAACACCCATTTTTAAATCTCTTGGTCAGTAGTGCAACCAGCAATTTCCACACCGGTTCTGAACTACAGGTGTGTAAACTTAATATAGAGAATAGTGTCAAAGACAGATCTGAAAACAGTGCTTTTTTTATTCACAGAGCCAGTCATGCGTGCAAAATGGTGAAGCATCGATGTCTTATAGCTCAAAAAAAGAGAAAAAAAGGAGCCGAAAATAAAGCCAGCAAAACCCCCAAGAATACAAGAATACACCATCCTGGTACTGATGAGTTTGAAAGAGAAGCACTAAAGCTGCAAAGATTTTTGCACTAACTGGCACCCAGTTAATCAATAAATGGTGCACAAGTCTGCAAAAATTAAGTCTACTCTTTTTTTGTGTGTGTGCTTGTGTGTCTTCGCGTTGGAACCTCGACGATGATTCCTCAGACTTTTAGTCTGATGGTACCTTGGAACCAGCTTTTGGAGGATTACATGTATCACTCACATTTCACATTTCTTGTCATGGAGAATGGTTTAATGCATGTGATTATGTTTCCCCTAGTGGTTTGCTCTAACCACTGCATGATTTTTTTTTCTGCTTTTAACCCAAGCAGACCTTGTTTTTTGAGATGAAGTTCTTGAGTTTATTCTCAGCAGAGAAATGTAACTGTTGTGTATGTATGTATTTGTGTACACACCAACATATGCGTATATTTATATGTGTATAGGTGTTGTATGTTCACTATATATTCCAGTAGTAGCAATTCCAGTGGCTTCAGGTGAAAAGTGGGGCACAGACATTTGAAAACAGTATGACATGACAGACACCCATCTGAAATAGCTCAAACTTTTCTGCTTCACCCTGAAATTCTCCCACAAGTTTTTACTTGATTCGATTTTCAGACCATGACCTGAAAACAATTAGTGTCCCCCTTTACTTTGAAAAGGAAGGGAAGTTCATTCATAAGGAATTCTTCCTGGAAGGAAATGAAAGTGCAGTACTTTGCTGACTTTGAGAACATTTCATGCATTATCTCATGAGTTAATGCAATGATATTGGGAATATTGATTCTGCACATCCTAAAAGGACTAAGTTTGGCTGCACGTTGCTTCTAATGCCCAGAAGTTCCGTAGAAACTTAAACCTTTAATTGGTTATCTTCCATGTTTGTGACTCTGAATAAGCTAAAGTACATAGAAGAATTATAGAGATTTTTAAAAGTTATTACCTCTAAAGCTTTTTTTGCCAACTGATATTTCATTGAGGTTCTCAGGGCAGATAAGGCCGCTTAGATAAATCATAGAGAGAAACAGAGAAGTCAAACACTGCACTGTAAACAGCTGGGTGTATTTATAAAGAAAATTGGGTCCTTGACTCAGTACTGTTAGGTTTGCTTTTGCAATTTTTTTTGTAGTTTACCGGAAGGAAATACTGGAATTTTCTTCCCTGAGAAGAGGAGGGAGATGAACATTGTGTTCTGGGAATGCAGTCTGGTGGGACATGTGAAAGATAGAATTAATAGCTGCCACTCTGGTTGGGAATGCACATCCTCTGCAGCTGCTCAGAGACTGAGTCTCCTGCTTTTAGTGATGCTCCAGTCTTCTCAGATTAAACTACTATTTTCAGGTCTAGGTCATGACAGACACCTTCCTTAAAGGTGGAATAGGGCAGACCCTCTGTAACTTTATCTCATCTGGCGATTGCCCCAGTGTATAGAGGGACAACTGCCAGAATAATATTTTCTTGTTGTATACCAAATATACTTATGTAAACTTAAGGAATAAACAAATCCCTTTCCTGGTCCTTCTGAAATTATACTGAAGGATACATACATTTAGTACTTGTGCTATAATGTGAAGCTTTTGTATGTAAATTGTTCTAATAAAGCTGGTATGCTCTTTGATGTGTCATTCAATGTTATTTGGTTGTATTTGTGTCCTTGATAAAATCATCATTGGGTTTTTGGAATCCAGCTTTATAAACCTTTCTAGCTTATACAATACATTTTATAATTAATTCTCTCTTCTCTAATACCTTGAGACCAAATATTCAAAAGTGGGACAATTTGGTGTGGATGGGACTAAGTGCAGTTTATTTGCTAAGCTGACATTATAGCAGGCTTTTTATGGTGTATATGGTGTATTTGTTTGTGTTAGGGTATTCTGCCTGACATTTTCAACTTTTTTGGTGGAAGTAATCATGAGAATGATAGCACAGACAAGCTTTCTCTGTTAGTGTTTGAAACACTGCTCTTCCTAGTTTTGTTCAGTTAGAGGCTAGATAACGCTGGGCTTGACTATACTAGAATTTTATGCAAAATCAACTTATTGCTTATTAAAATGTTAGTAAGTGCTAGCTTGGGAATTCCCAAAATATTTTGTAGCAGGATGCAGACATTTGTGTGTTGACCTGGGATTAAAGTGACTCAGAAGAAATGGAAGAGGTCAAGGTTAAAAGTTATGGGAAATCTGAAAGAAGGTTTTATGAAGAGACTTAGCACAATCTCTGCTGTGGTTTGCAGCAGTAGTTTTCAAATTTCTTCAGTCTGTAGACTCTTTCCATGCTTTAGAAGAGAAAAAAACCATTAGGGAACACAGACTTTTTAAAGAAAATTGTAAATTATGAGACCTCCCATTTAGAAGTAGTCCGTAGGAATTCACAGATCACAGTCAGAAAACCACTGATGTAGAGATACCTGAACTAGCTCTAAACTGCAATGTAGTAGAAAGGTAAATGAATATCTTGGGTACTGTGAGCAGTGGAGTTGGAAGAAGACAGATGCCTGCCCTTCTCAGAATTGGACCTCCATGCTGTGATGGCCACTCTGCTCCCAGAACATAAGGTATTTTTCAGGAGGTGGAGGTTGGAGTTCAAAAAATACCCCAAGAGATTAGCAATTGCAATTTATGTTACATAAATCTTGCAAGTCAGCCAAGGCATATATACAAGTCAGACTTACAGATTTTGCTGCAAACAAAAGGAAGCAGATTGAGCAAATGTTACCAAAAAAGAAATATCATGTTTATCCTATTTACTGAGATTATTTTTGTTTTCCTCAGTTGTGAAAGACTTGTGTTCATCTGAGTGGCATACAAGCACATCCGGAAAGCAGAGGTGACATATGCAGGACAGAATAATTTCCTGGAGACTAAAGAATTTTGCACAAAAAGGAAAATAAAAACTCGTGTTTCCCCATCACTTGTCTCAAAATCAGAATGCAACTAAAATAAAATAAAATACTGTCTATATGGTTACATAAATTAAAAAAAAAAAGTGAAATACCCTGTCAGTTCTGTACTGTCTTTTTTTTCCCTGATTATGATGGCAATATCAATGACAATAATTAAAATGCTGGATATTCTATCACTGTTTTCTCCACAGATCTCAAACTAGTTTTCAGGAGATGTTGCTATGCCCATTTTAGAGGTGAGAAAAAACAGGGAAGAAAGAAAGTAGTAACTTATCTCAAAAGCAAGAACTAGGACTCTCAGGTCCCAGTCCAGTCTCTATGCTGTGTACATTCTGCTTCCCATGGAGGCCCAAGGTATTGATTTCCTTGTGACCTCCAGGGTCTTTCTGCACAACCAAAATTTTAGAATCTGTGTCTAATAGAATTGGAACTCCTTAAAAAAAGAGTATGAACTGTTAGACAATTGTCTTACGTTGAGAGGGAAGAGGACAAAATGTTTGATTATCTAAACAAGGTTATCTCTGCAGGAGCGTCCACTCCCACCCCTTGATTAAAGAGTTCCTCTAAACTTCCATCTCTGCATCTGGTGTAGTTAGTCCTATATAATTTGTGGTTTTGCAATCATCTTTTCCTGTATTTTTAGCAGGCCTATTACTTTCAGAAGTTCCATAGATACAAAGGCAGAAATTAAGGGAAGCTGAATCTCAGAGCTGTTCCTCCTAAAAAAGCCCCCGACTCCTTGAGTGAAAGTCTGATGTGCTCCAGGCCAGGGAGGGAATCCAGCTGTCCAGAGCAGCTCCCAGAATGGCGTTCTAATTAATGAAAGTTAAAGGAAGCATTGGAAATTGCGTTACAAACATAGACAATAAATCCACCGCATCTGACAGAACAAGCTTGCAAAATAAGCCCACTGGAAAACTTCCTTCATTCTTGAGGTTAAGTGTTTAAACCGTTTAACATATTTTAAGTTTTCTTATTGTTGCATACTCACAACGCAATTCAAATTGGCATGAATTATATCCACTTCTGATGGTTTACGTTGTGTCAAAGCAGTTGTGTTTTCCAAAGTATGTGCCGTTCAATTTCTATTTTCTTTCTTAGCTCTGTAGATTTGTTTTCTCCACAGGGACAGAAATTATGGTTCCGAAAGCTAAAAATCCGTTTTAGCTAAGGAAATTTCTGTTAATGCCTTATTCAAAATCCCACTGTAGACAATAGAAATAAAGGCAACAACCTTTATTTAGTTGAATGGCTTTTGCATCAGGTAAAGTTTGACTTCTGTGAAGACAAAGTCTTTGCAGAGTTAGAGAATATATGTAAATATATGTCTAAATTAGACGGTCAATATGTAAAATTACTACATGTACAGATGGTAGATGCTGAGCTGCAGCCCGGGCTAGCAGTAGCACGTTCATGTTTGATCGAAGCTGGGGCTTAAGATGCAAAGGCAAAATCTTCTTTCAGCCCAACCTCAAACCCAAGGATTTTTTCTGCAGTAAGAAGGAATAGGAGAGGGAAAGCGTTTTCTCTGTGGTGAGGGGGCGGCAGGAGGAAAGAGAGCTGCCTTTTGCTGAGACCTTCTCGGATTTAGCATTGCAGAAGCTGGTGCTGAAGGCCAGTCAATGAAATAGAAACGGGAATTTCCTCAGCTCTCCTTCCTGCTTCTGTCTTTGCCCGTCTCACCTTTTGAGAACCTGATTTGTATTTGTATACATGCGTGTGATCCCGATTTCATTGTTTGCCTTTTCACACAAGCACTTTCACCTACATCCCCCTTCCCTCCCTTCCTCTCATTTGGCAGCCAGTTGGGCTTCTTCCTGCCTTGAATACCGCATTCCCTGGTTATTCAAGCTCAGTCATTAGCACCCTGTCCCCCCACTGAAATTATGAATGAAAAGCCTTGTTGTTCTTTACAAATAACTCGGGCTTCCTCAGTCAGTCAAATTCAAATGGCAGTGACTGCCAGACAAAGCGCCTGTATGATGGACAGTCCTCTCAGCAAGCCATCAAGGCACACAGGAAGTTTTTAAAGGCACAATCTAGGTAGCGGAGCCTGGGCGTTCCCCCCCGGGCGCGGGATGGGGAGCGGGGATGGAGACGGGGTTGGGGATGAGGACGGAGAAGGGGCTGGGGACGGGAACGGGGCTGGGGACGGGGATGNCACCTCGGGCACCTTGTCCCGGCGGGGGCGGCGGGCTCCGAGCGGCGGCACAGCCCCCCGCCGCCCGCACATTGTTCGCCGGCCCCTTTCACAACGGGGGAAAAGGTAATTGACAGCCCCATTGTCCGCCCCGGCCCCCCGCGGCTTTAAAACACTCCGGGGCCCCAGTCACACGTTGTCAATGGGAGCTGTCGGAGGTGACGAGTGAAGAAGGGCTGTTCAGGAAACAGTTTGAGCCCTTCAAGTGGACAGGCCTCAGTGACTTCTCCGGCACTCCGGCTGCCACAGGCAGCCCCTTCAAAAATAACCTTAAAGCAATAAATCATACGTGTTTCCTGCACTATACAAGGAACACCTGGTTATTTTTCTGCACTTCCCCTCCCCCCTCCTTTTTTTTTTAAGGCTAAAAATTATTTAAGCACAGGAAATCAAGCATGTCAAAGTTTGGCAAAGCAGTTTGGGTGATTTAGCAATTACAACACTTCTTTCTCTATTAGCCAATCCTTGGGCTTTGACTTTTTATCTCTTCATTTCCACTGGTTTCTGCATCTGCTCCGATGACTGGGGTAATGCATCCCTTGTCTTCCCCACAGCAAGGGAAGTGATCCTCATGGTTTGCAAGGAAAAGCTGTTCGCTCTGATTCTTCTCTTTCGCAGGAGCTCTGTATCTTGGTGTTCAAAAAGATGTCATGGACTTAGCCCATCTATTTTTTTAGGAACAAAACCCCTGCACTTGAGAGTTAACTGAAATATCTTGTCCTAGGCAAGTCTGGACCTCTGTACTTAGTGCTCTTAACTATCTGATACAGGCAGTGTTGATGCATCGCCACACATGATATATCATATGTGATGTGTGTGCATAATAATGTGTTGGATGCATTAGATTTTAAATACAACTACAGTTTTTTCTCCTCTGCAACCTCAGGTTCTGTTGCTGCAGCTGGATCCACACGGGCCAACATTTGTGTTTGCACCACCCCCCTTAAGGAGCCCACCTGCTTGGATCTGATTTCAGCCTTGGAGCTGCCATTTCCTGCCATCACATGAGGTAGTTAGTGCATGCTAACTAACTAAAATCCAGATCTGTTAGACTTAGTGCTGCCATTTAGCAATGCCCAATTCTGCCAGTATATTCAGTGCTTGGAACGGATGATACACTTAGGAAATAAAAAGCAGGGGTCAAATATTCTTTGCAATGTTCTGCAATGTTCATACACTGTGACTAAAACATTGTATGCTAGCCAGAAATGTAACTCTTAAAAGAAACTGACAGAAAAGCCAGAGGATGAAGTGAGGAGAAAATCAAACTTTTCTGGAGATTTGGAGTCTGTGAAAATGAAGGCAAAAAAGAAAGAGCTAGCTAATGTGCAGCAGCATTAAATTCTCCTTAGTCACATTACATGGGATATATGTTCTTATTTCTTTAGCATGACACCTTTTTACAAAATATAAAGAATATCACTGTTGGCTTAAGGGTGGCAGAGGGTATTTAATCAAAACAAATGGTCGTGAGAAAGGAGGTGTGTTACAGCAGGTTTAAGTTTGTGATCTGCACAGCTCACTCTATGGCATTAACCCATACATTTTTGGCAGCATTGCGCTGGTGGGTCAGGCCATGGGAAGGAAGATTTGCATATTTTTAAAATTTATTGAGTGTTGTTATTGTCTGTCTTTCACTTGCAATATGATATGTTTATATGTCTGTTAATATAATTTAATCTCCTTGTGGGTGTAGTTTCAGTTCATCCATCCACAGCACATTTCTGCCGTAGTTTGAAGACTAAGGTAACAGACTTGCTAAGTGCCTGAGACTAGTTTACAGGCAATTTTAGCAAAAACTTACAGCATGCTGTAAGACATGGCCCTCCTGAATATCTTTTGAAATCTTATGGGAATAAAAGCTGTTCAAAACCTCAGACCAGATGCTTTTGTAGGATCCAGCCTTTAGATTGCAAATTACTTCAGGCAAGGATCTCCTTCCTGTTTGGCAACTTCCTGAAACACTTTTGCAGCCGGATACATAAACTGCTTATTATATTGAGAAGGAGATACTCATCTGGGGTGATTTACCATTGCTCACTTCCATCCTCTGAGAGTCCAGCACCATATGGAAGTCAGAGGTTATCCATGTCCTGCAAAAGGAACCTATGATGGAAAGCTTTTGCTTTTTGTGAAAACCTGTTTTGTTACTCTCCTTTGCTGTGACCAAGAATTACACATTCTCATATGTCGCATTATACCAACTAATACTAACCTAAGGTCTGCTCACACAGTGAGTATAGCAACACTTTGCTGTTAAAATGAGTATCATTTTAGAACCTGCCACCTTGGGGGCTTTGAGGTGTGTCTTTTGTGCTGGAGAGCAGTATAAAAATGCTCAGTTAACAAGTTTGCTGTTGCCTTTGCCCAGCAGTTCAAAATGATTGCTTAGCCACCATTAGATAAGTGGAGAAAAAGAATCCTGCAACAAAACAATAATTAGGACAAAAACCTCTGCTGTTCACTGACCTACGTGAAGGAGAGCACTTGAAAAGCTATTACAGAATATGTATGCTTATTCCCTAGTGGAACTGAATCCTTCACTTCTCAATTCTTCTCACCTCTTTGGGTAGGCAAAAGAAAAAATCCAGTGTTTTGGAGCACTGCTGGCAGAGAAACTTAATGTCAGTGCTTTTCTGACAGGCTTTTCCTACATCTAAGCTCATTTTTAATAGGGGATGAGAAGCAAGTATGACAAATATTTTTCTTCCGATGTACAAACAGGTCTGTGAGCTAAGGCTGTGAATCCTGCCATATGAAAAGAGTGACAGCAAGATGGCAGGAGAGCTGACATCATGTGCTGAAAGAGGAGTGACAGCAAGGCTGACAGAGAAGCTTAACTGGACAGTCAAGTGTGAGGAAAGTGCAGCTGGACAGGTGTTTCTAATGAGAAGATGGGAGAAAAATGTGCCAAGAATTAGTAACTGTCTGAAGAGGAGATCCATTTAATTTATTTATATCTTTGTTTATGTTTTTATATCTTGCCTTATAGCCCTGGAGAACCATGCCTTGTCCCTGGATTGCAGTGAAGAAACTGTTCTTGCTTTTACTTTGCCTTTGCCTCAGTCTTGAAGTCACACTCCCTTAACACTTGTTGTGAAATCTAGACTCTAATGAAGTCAAAGGGAATTTTACCATCAAGTTTAGTGTGGCCAGGATTTTACTCAGTTCGTAAGTCCAGCAGTGTCAGCAATGTTGTACTTGCATAGACCAGGGTTAAATTTGACAACAGGAGGGGAACTTTTCCCACATTTGCCCCCACTCCTCTTCCCAAAAGAAAGATGTTAGCCACCGTTAATGGTCCTTAGTCAGATCTGTATAAAGAGTGTGAACTTGGAGAAAAAACACCCATTCTGCAAGGTATAGGCTCAACACAGCCTGCAAACTCAATTTATCCAGCTTGTAACCTACTCCCAGGAGTAGCTGCAAGAGCAGCTTGGGAATGAATTGCATACCCATTCACGATTTCTGGGAAACATGATACTAGTTTGCATGCCAGTCCAATGGAGAACTCCGTGAACACTCTAGCTTGGGCTATGTGAATCATAAGTGCTGGGATAGAAGGCTCTCACTAGCTCTTAAAAGGAGGTATTTGCCCAGACAGCCAGAAGAAATTGGGAACTACTGATTTAGATCATGGTAGAATTTTCTTTTGAGATTCTTGTCAGTGCTTCCACCATTCAACCAGGAAGAAGTTGGGCTGCCAAATGAATTGAGGTTGAAACCTGTTTCTGAGCATATCTCTGGGTTCAGTAGCACATAAATGTAACAGATGAAGTTTTGAATCTTTTGAAGTCTATAGGAAAACTACCCTTGACTTTGATGAGGTCTGAATTTCATCTTTTTCCCATCACCTTCTTCTTCCCCCTTCTCTTAATTCACCTCATAAAACAAAAACTGAGGCCCACGTGTGTTTTTGTATAGCTGTCTAGATTCCTTTGAGCCGTGCACTGGCATACAGGCTCCATTTGTATGTACAAAAGCCAGCCATACATATGCAATTGCAGTAACTGTGCATGAGAAGATCCTCTACAACCTTAGGCTTTAACTTATGAAAATCTGATTCTGGAAGCTTTATGGTTCCAGAGTCTTTTAGGGAGAGTCAGGGATCCAAGGGATGTGTCTGTCTGCTACATTTTTCAATGAGCTGTTTTCTTGGGAATAAAACCTGCAAGATGCTGAGTGCTGCTGTTTGCTTTAACAGGAGTCCCTTTGAAGGCATGGTAAAGTGGGATCCAATTTTGTGAGAATCTGATAATGAGAATCATGAGGAAAAGAAAAGGCCTTAATTGACTCTGTCTTTAAGTTTTCTGGAGTCCTTTGTATGGATTTTCTAGTGCATAGAAGGGCTTAACACATATTTTCCCTCCGAACAGCGCCTGCTGTTTTCAGCTGCGAAAGCAGCGCAGATGTCTTGCGTTTTGTCCTCAGAAGTTCTACAGTCACTTGGCTTCAGACACATGGAAGTTTTACCAGAGTAATGACAGGAAGATAAGGTTCATTAGCTACTTAATTCTCGAAACACCCAGGTCACACCCCTTCCGTAGCCGGTCGGGCACAGGTGCGTTGGACATGTGGATGTGCACAAACATGCGCTTTGGAGAGCAGCATCTCCCGTTTGTGCAGTGGCTGCCGTGCCTGAGCACATGTTGTGTCACTAAGTGAGGACGATTTGGAGATACATTTCTGGTGCAGGATTTAGCCACCATGCCCTGTGATATCTTATGTCTCATCTTGGTGAAATTCCCTGCCTGTGTCTGCCTTGGTGTTCCAGATGCTGAAAGTTAATTATCCTACCACAATCTGACACTTGGGTTACCTCACAGCTGTATTTGTGATGCATAAAAAAAGGGTGCTTTTAGCACGGAATGTGCTATCATTATATTTTAAAAACATTTAATTGGGGGTAAAAATTGGAACAGGAAAGGACAAAGCTCCCCTTGCAAGTTTGAAGCCCACAAAAAGCAATGCTCTATGCTCCCTCTGCTGGCACCAGGGCAATCAGTCCTTCCTCTCCCAGATGGATTAGCACACCAAGGCACTGACACTATTTCAGCACAAAAAATCTCATTTAATGGCACTACTTTTGTTAGGTGTAATAAATAATAAGCCATGTAAGTTGGTTTTTTTCCTCATTCTGTTTTCCAGAAACAAGGGTTTGAGAAAGAAACAGAAAGCCAAGCTAGGCTGCATGATTCTGCATTTATACTTATGTCTAACGTGAATACACTGCTTCTTGTTACATAAGCTACAGCCAAATAGAGGAAAAGACATATTTAGGGTATCATTCATAGACAACAGAGCAATAACACTATATTATTCTTATTTTCAGGTTGGGTTTTTTTTCATGGGAATCATATCTAGGCTGAGTGTTGCTATCCTATGATTTCTGGTTTTCATTATAGATGTTTTGGAGATTCTTATGTTATTAATATAGGTAACTTATTTATTTCTATGATTCAATGAATATTAATTAAGGCTTTGCTTTTCCTTTAATAAATGGTAATACATGGTAATATTATCCTTTAGTGAATGACCATTTGAACTGGTTTAATGAGCTGCAATTTATCACACGTAATTTATTTTTAACTATTGCGACTCTTAAAATCTCTCATTTGTGGAATTATATTTATCTAATTTTAACTGTCAAATTAAAGAGAAGAATTATTTTCCAATTAATTTTTTGTGCGATACTTTTTGATGATCGTGATGAAAAAATAATGCCAATATAGTATTATTTTATTTGTTTCTTCTCTTATCTGGGTATGATTTTGTTTGCAGTAGAAGCATTGGTGTAAGTGGACAAGACCTTTGTTTTTTTCTAACTTTAGCTAAGAACCAGTGCAAATGCTTTGGGTGAATCTGATCAGATACCTCTTGAGGAAGAAGTGCAAAGCTTCCCCTTAGGAGTGGATCAGAAGAGAGAGAGGTGTGCAGACGCTGGCTCTATAGTGACTCTTCTGTGCTGCCCTTGCTGGAGGGAAGTGATAATGAACAGCAGTTCACTGTTCCTGTCTTCTGCCTCTTTTTTACCCACTTTATTTTGTGCAAAGAAGGATATAGCTAGAAGAAGAGTTGGATTATCAGAGGGCAGATCTTTTGCAGCTTTGCAGTAGGGGCTACTTTGGTATAATCTAGAGGCTTTGGTGTAGTGCAGATGGGGAAAGCACATCTTATGCAGATGGGCATGGCGGAAGCCAACCTCAAGGCTGGCCAAGGTCAAAATAGCAATGCACACATGTGCTACAGATCAAATACCTCTTGGACAAAATGGGGACACTCTCAGCTTCAAACAACATTCTCAGATACAGTCCCAGAATACTATGACTAATTTTGAAGGTTTGACTTACTCTTCTTAGTCCAAAGTCAATGACAGTGGTTGACACTATGACCAAACAAATTTCTTAAAACAGTATCTTTATTTAGTACAGAGACATTTCAAAGAAAATGCATTTGAAACCAATTAAAGAAATATATCTATATCTAGCTTTTCCCTGAGTCTTATCTTTCCTTAGATCTGAAGGGCCTAACAAATTTCAGCACCCTCCACAAACTTTTTCTCTTTCTCTCTTTCTTTCTCTCTCTCTTTCTTTTTTCTTTTTGTTTTTTTGTTTCTTTTTCTCTTTCACTTTCTCTTTATCTTTCTCTTTCTTTCTCTTTCTCTTTCCACATTTCCTTAGACAGCTTCTGATAAGTAACTACAGTGGGATAGGAAATGTTTTTCCTGTTCCATGGTGGGAGAAGACATTTAAACTTATATACACAATTCACACAAAAAAATACCCCTCCCCCTTCCCAAAGATTATTGCTGAATAAATAAAAATTAATAAGATTTTGCACTTTAAAGAATATGTGGTCATTTCTATCAAGCCAAATATTTTCAATAGGCAAGCATATAGTGCTGGGATTCTTTAAAAGGCTGCTCTGGTAACTTGTGTTGAATGAGCCCTGGTATTGCTCCAGCAGCCTCCCCATTGCTGTCTGCTCAGGGGATTAGGTAGGACCTGGCAGGACTGAAGGGAAGAACTGCACGTCAGTTAAGTGGGGGAAGCCCAAGGAAGAGAACATGGGTGGAAGACCTTCTTTGAAGTAGTTAAACAAAGAAAAATAAAATGAAGAAAAGTTCAGTCTCAACTCAGCTTGGGGCTGGTAGATTGTATAGCCTAAAGCAGAACATAATAGTATGACCTTCTATTTAATTTGGAGGAGGCAGGCTGATGGAGAGTTCTGAACTGGGGTGGTATAAAAGTTGCTCTGAATTCAGGGCAAATAATGTATCAAAATACACAATTTCCTTTAGTACCACTGTTTTAAAGGAATGTGATTGAGGGCCCTGTCCTGAATGCAAAATCAAAGGGAAAAACTATGTGAAAGTTCTCTGTTGATAAATCCTATTGTGCAGTCTCAGAGCAGACTGTAGTTCAGTTTCTGCTATATTAAGTTGGGATGTGATAACTGTTCACGGTAGTGGTTCAAGTTAAGTGAGGTGAGTGGGAATTTGTGCTTTGCTTTCCCATATACTGGGAGACCCGTGGTCTCTCTGGGGAAGAATCAGTTGATGTTTATTTCTCTTGTTTAAGTGCAAGTAGTTTTTGTTGAAAGCTGAAAGAATTCCTTGTCAATAATTTGATGAGAAACGTTACAATCCCACAAAAGATTTTCTGACAGGAAAGTCTAGCTTTAACAATACGACCCATGGTTATATTTTCTCTTCCCTGTCCACTTGCAGAGGGGAGTGGTAGAGAAGCTTTGGTGGGTGCCTGGCATCCAGCCAGGGTCAACCCATTGCATATGGTAATTTCATTTCATTGACCAAACATAAATCCCAAAATTATTATTCCCCATAATTTTTTAAAGCAGCCTTGTAAGTTGTACAATTGCCATAGGTACCATTCTGCTGGATCAAATATCAATCTGTCTCAAAGGTTTGTACCAACTTTTGGGAGGAAACGTGATCATACATTAGTATTACATCTCATAAAAATAGACCAAAAAAAATTTCTCTTTAGACGTGTACACTCAGAAGGCAAATATTCCTCTGCTGGGAACTGGATTTTGGAGTGATGCTGCAGTTTGTTGTAGTTGCTCAAGGATAACCTCAAATAAACTGCTTTGCTTTCATTTCGCCCAGAGGGTCATGAAGATGGATTTTATGGACAATACATTGTTTTGTTATGATGCTTAATTAGCATTATTTTTGTATGCTCATTAGTAGCACCCACGTCATGGGTAACTCAGAACAAAGCTGTCCAATGGATAGCCTAAGGGATATTGTGGCCGATAGGCCATTTCTAGTCCTCGGGACAACTACAACATGAGATAAGAATTATTTTCCCTGAGAGAACATCTGTGATATAGCCCATCCCACAGCAGTCGAGAAGTTGTGTAGCACGAAGGTCAATCAGTGTTGGGAGTCTGAACAGCTCACATAATATGCATTGAATGTGCACAGTGGGAAAAATAATGGGTTTATTATGGGTAGAATGGATGAAGGGTGACTCCAATCCTACTTAAAAATTCCCCCTAGCTATACCTGTGAGAACCTTTGTACAAATGTTTACCCCAGTACTGGATTCATGCAGTGGTATGCCCAAAAATGAGATTTATGCTTGCACACATAAAAAGGAAATAACTGCTGTGCTAAGGCAGATGGACTGTGACAGCACATTCTCCTTTTCAAGAACAATCCTAAAATAAGTGATGATGGAAGACTCAGAGAAATACTAATGGGTTAAATTAATATTTACAATTCTTGCATACTGCAGAGAATTTGTGTATCTTGTCTTTTTCTTTTTCCCTTTTTTCTCCAATTTCAATAGCATAAATTATCTCCCAGACACTTAACCTTATCTGTAGCTATGCTGTAAAGGTGGAATTAATCTTCAGGAACTTATGGTTATTGTTAATAGAGTATGGTTAATGGACAGAAGCAGACACTTTAGAGTATTTTAGGTGGCTTCTGCAGGTTAAGATGGGAGACATCATGCAAGTGCTCCCCAGTAGCTATAAAGGAAACCAGGATGGTTAATCTGGAGGTAGATGTCTTTAAGTACTATGATAGCTTCATCACAGAGATCTTTATTAGGTCAGGTGTAAATTATTGTAGTTCAGCTCCTATCTCTAAGTTCCTTTGTAGCCTTGGATTGGGTGAGCACAGATGATAACCTGGTGTTTCACATAAACATATTGGATTGCTGTAGGTATGCAATATGTGTGTGTATAAGACAGAAAAGACAAAAGGCATTTCTCTAAGTTAGTTCCATACCAGAGATACATACTGGAGCAATTAATATAACCTAGGATAATATGAGAGGGAATAATAATGCAACTCTGGTCATAAACCTCTTTTTTACACCTGCAAATGGAGAAACTGATTATTCCTTTGGATACTTTTGCTAGATTTGACCTCTGTTCTGCAGGGAGGTTTATCCTCTGTGTAGGAGAAACAATATTGACTTGTGTTGCAGTGCTGGCTGCTGGATCAGCTGTCACCAGATAACAATGTATAATTGCATACTGCCTACATGAGAACATCCTGTCGCCTTGTCTCCAAGAATAACTTCACTGCAGAGTACATTGTTCTGCAGGGTCACTGCCAGTGAAGTCATGTGCTGCAGACCTCCAAGAAGAGGAACAGTTACACTGGTCCAAAAATCCACATTTAAAATAAAAAACCAAACCAAAACAAAAGAAAGAAGAAAAAAGCCTCCCTTAATCCCTCCCCCTCCCCAAGCAAAACCAAAAATACCCAACCCAACAAAGCCCAGCAAAAGAGTCCCAGTGGTGAAATTTGAAAGGAACAAAAATTAAGCCAAAGGAACTTTCTTTTCTTGGCAACCTTAACACTCCCTTTGCACTACAACTTTTAATTGTATGATTACACACTTTTTTTCTTTGGGGCCTCTGACATATTTAGTACACAGCATAGATTATGTTCTTTGATTTTCTTCTTGCTTGACATTTCTTGGGTGTTATTTCATACTGCTGATTATTAATTGTTTGCAAATGTGTAGTAGTTTCGACATCCTTGTCCTTGTGTTCTTTCTGTCTCTTGCTGACATCAGAGGCTGTTGTAGGTGTCACAGCTGTAGGGGTTAAGTCTTGCCTGACTGTAAAGAAATTCAGTATATATTTATGAGTGGGAAGACCCTATAATTCGTTTTTCTTTCCAGTCTTTTAAGTGGTCTTTCCTCTCACCCATGGTGCTGCAACACTGAGATAGCTACTGCCTTTAATATTCTTCTAGAGTTGCTGTAACTACAAAAATATAGAGTGAAGAAATAACGGGCATTTTCTGTGTATTAGGAAAGTAGTGGCTGTTCTATTTGTAATGGAAAGCACAGATACAAAAATATATCTATCTTCTCATAATGGTCATTAATTTTAATTTTTCTCTATTTTTCATGGGCTCACATTGCTAATGAAATAGACAATTGCCACAGTACTATTTTATAAACATAGGAACATAGGAGTGGACTTTCATCCTTTTTCTGAGTCCATAGTGGAATGGTTAATTTTAGATTACTGGTTACTAGTGAGCAGTGTTCCTCATGCAGGTATTACTTTAGTTGAGAGGTGAATGCTATATGGTTTATATTATAAATTTCCTAACAATATACTCTTTTCCTTGAGAAACAGAATTTTATAAGTTCAGATTTGTTTTTAGCAGTTATTGTGATAAGTAATGCAGTGTTCTAATAAGATCACTTCAAATTCAGCAAAATGCATGAAATTAAAATTGGTAATTTTAGACTTGGGTTTCCAAAAATTCGATGATACCAGTTTTTCTGTCAGATCTGCTGGCAAATGGATTACCCTGTCCTTTTCATTAGAAGAGAATGATTGCTGGGAAGATGAAGCAGTTTGGTGTGGCATCAGAAAAAAGCATGGCACGCACACACTCATTCAATACAGCCTCAGGCAACCTAAGAGCCAGGTCTCCTGCCCACTTCTTCCTGCAGCTCCTGGCCAACAGGCATTAGGTGTGCTCCATTTTGGAGATGACAGGGCCCAATGCCCTGATGGTGTGTTGGCAGTGGTTATATCTTCTAAAAAAAGTGCACCACTTTTTCTTTCATGTTGATGGCTCCCTCATGTTCCCAGAATGGTGCCATTAAAGGTGTTAAATCATTTCTTCCTACTATGAAATACTTCTAAAATTGCACTCTTTCAATATCTCACATCACTGTAACACATATAATCTGAAACTTCTGAAAGCAATTAGGATTAAGGTTTCTCATTTCATCCCCTTTGATTGAAGAGATCACACAATGACAATACCTCCTGGGTCTATTGTTTTCTTGCCTTGCCAATATCAGCTTTTTCTACCAATGTTTCTATTTTTTCTGTTGGCTTAACCAGTTAAGATTAGGCATTTCTAGCAAGACATTTATTTCACTTATATTTCTTTTATTTCAATTATATTAAAACTCACTATAGTATGTTTTCCTAATGGTGGACCTAACATTCATCATTGTTTATATTGTCCTTATTTTGCTCTCTTTAACAGGCCTACATAATTTTATGCACTTCTTCTTGTTAAATCTTAGTCATAGTGAAGTTTATGGGAATTTAGGCATCGGCTTCAAAAAGGGTAGGATCTCACACTTGCATTTATCAAAGTGTACTTGTATTTTTTCAGTTTGAGGGAGTCTTACATTCGGTGCTTACCATGGAGCTTTGAGAGAGTAGGATTAGAGTACAACTCAGCACATGTTAGACTATCAGACCAAAAGGATACGCTGTCCAGACCTAATACAAATAATCTTATCATAAAGATGATATGCTATTTTTACCATTCATGAAAAGGAGAGCTAAAAAATTTATCATCTGAATTTTTGAATTTTCTTTTATTTTGGAATCAACTTCATGTATCATATGCTTGCATTAATCCATCCTCCTAGTTTTCCTAATAGTGGGAACGTAAGGGTGGGATTTGTCTCATATGGCTTGAAGCACGCACAAATTAGATGTCTAAATCTAAATTAGGCTCCTTTTTATATCCCCAGGATAAATGTAGATGTCTCTGGATGTGGTGTGTCTGATGTTATTCCAGAAGCCAACATTATTATGCAGAATTGATGTCGTGGTTTAACCCCAGCTGGTGTCTAAGCCCCACAGAGCCTCTCACTCACACACCATTCCAGTGGGATGAAGGGTGGAATTGGAAGGGTAAAAGAGAAAACTCCTGTGCTGAGATAAAGACTGTTAAATAGGGAAAGCGAAAATTGCACACACAAGGAAAACAAAGAATTCATTCATCACTTCCCATGGGCAGGCAGGTGTGCAGCTGTCTCCAGGAAAACAGGACTCCTTCATGTGTAACAGTGACTCGAAGTTGTGGTTTAACCCCAGCCAGAAACCAATCACCAGGCAGCTGCTCTGTCACTCACCCACCATTGGTTCAGCGAGAGAAACAGAAGGCCCAAAGGTAGAAAACTTGTTGATTTGGTTTAAAACAGTTTAAGAGGTAAAGCAAAAACCATGCATGCAAGCAAGCAAAGCAAAA
Source organism: Origma solitaria (assembly GCA_013397895.1). Taxonomy (NCBI): domain Eukaryota; kingdom Metazoa; phylum Chordata; class Aves; order Passeriformes; family Acanthizidae; genus Origma; species Origma solitaria. The sequence goes on along the minus strand of VZRL01000401.1, from coordinate 85,128 downwards.
CAAGGAATTAATTCACTGTTTCCCATGGACAGGTGTTCAGCCTTCTCCAGGAGAGCTATGCCCCATCACACATAATGGTGAGTTGCGAAGACAAGCACCATCACTCCAAACATCTCCCTCTTCCTCCTTCTTACCTCCTCCCTTTATTTACTGAACATGTTGTCACATGGTCGGGAATATCCTCTTGGTCAGTTTGGGTCACCTGTCCCGACTGTGTCTCGTCCCAACCTCCCAGGCACCTGCACTGTCCTCACCATCATGACAGTATGAAAAGCAGAAAAAGCCTTGGCTCTGTGTTAGCCCTGCTCAGCACAAACAAAAACATCTTTGTATTATCAACCAGCACAAATCCAAAACACAGCCCCATACCAGCTACTGTGAAAAAAAAAGTAAATAAAATCAAACAAAAAACTCTGTGCCAGCCAAAATCAGGACAGGTAATTTCCTGTTTTTCGTTGTGTATCATGAAAAACCTAGAGGGACTGGCTCAAAGATTTCGGTGCCCTTATTGCCCAAGACAGATCCTGTGAACCACATCCCGAATTTCCTACACTCTATGCCAAATATAGGTCTCTTGATTACTCTTGATTCTTGAGTACTTCAAAAGTACATTGTGTGTCTCGATGTGGTAATTTTCTGGGCCCAGTCCAGACAGTTGAGGATGATTTTGAAGTGGTCAGCTCTAAATTGCTCATAATATTTTTTTTCATGCTAAATAAGATACTCAGTTTGGGTTGGTATCTAGTTTTATTGTTCCACCTTAAATTTAATTTTCTTTCCTTTTTCTTTCATTGGTAGAGTCTCTTTTATCTTTGTACTTCTTTTTCCCCTTTGGTAGCTATGTAAGTTCTGTTATTCTTCTTTTCCTTTTTGGCCTATTCAGATTTAAGAGTCCTCGGATTCCTTTCCTGCCACTCCTTCCTGTATATGTACTTTGAACTCTGAATAGCCCTTGTGAAGACACTCTGACCATTGCTTTGCCTTATATCTCCTTTTCCCCCTCCCCCCCAATGAGTTTCATTCCTTTTGCATTTTCCTCAACAGTCCACAATGTTTTTTCATAAAGATAAGCTTTAAGCATTTATTCTTATCCCATATTCAATACTTAATGTTCTCTAAAATGTTTCTGAAAGTGGAGTTGATTCCCTTGCACCTTTTTTCTCTCGGAATGATTTTCTTCCTGTATTGGATTCAAGTGCTCTGATTTCATAGTTTCAGTGCCCCACTTCCAAACAGCTGAAACTTTGACCCAACTCTTCATCTTTAGTTTTTGGAACTCACTAAATGTGTTTGATAGCTTTGCATCTATATGCACTATCTAGAGACTTGATCAACTAAAATGCAGTCAGAGGTTTGCACCTTCCCTGGTTGTGTTCCAGAGTGCTGGCCTGAGGGATATGCGTGAAATTATTGCTCTATGGGTTTTTGTTGCCTTTTTTTTTTTTTTTGTTCGTTTTAAATTTCTTGTATACCTACCTGAGACTTTTACTGTTTTACTGTTGTCACTGTCAAAATGATAAAATATGTGCTTTGAAAGCATTATATAACATATTTTACACCTATGATTTTCTCCTCTTTGCCTTTCCCATGCATACTACATCCTGTCTTTTCAACACAAGGGAATTATCCCACTAAGTTTCAGTTAGTCTTTCCAGATCGTAATCTCCTTTATTTAGTACAGCACCTTCCAGTTGTTGCTTGTTTCCCCACACATTTGCGTCAGGCATTATATTCTTGTTATCCTTCATCTTTTGCTTCAGAACAATTTTAGTTTCTCGCCTAATTTGTATGTTGGAAGTACAAGCTGGATTATTCAAATTAAGTGAAAGCTTTCCCTTTCCCTCCTTCTCCTGAAGGTTTGCAGCCTGCCTAACAGGCCCTGCCAGTTCTGAGCCCAAGAAGCTGGCACCCTGTCTGCGTAAGGGGAGACAGTGAAATCCAAAGAGTTGGCTGCGGCAGCAGGAGGCATTCCAGCGATCTGGGCATTCAAACCCCTCCAACCTACCCCATTTCATCTTCCCTTGGTTGGCTTCCAGCACGAGCATTTTACTTTCTTCACCCGTGCTTGACATGGGGAAGTCTTCTGCAAGTTCCTTATCTTCGCAGTTCCAATTAATTTTCTTTTCCTTACTGTCTGAAGAAGCAGATTCTTGTATATCAATATACCTTATTGGTGTAATTTGTTTCTTTAGGGAGTATGATGATTAAAACTTCTGGAGCATTGCTCAATAAATCTAGCAACACCTTTGTTATGACAGTCCTTTTCATCCTGGCTATCATGTTTTGCTTATGGAATATTTTGAACTACTTTCCTTGTATGCAAAGTCATCAGTTGGGACTGCTCATCCTTTCTGCCTTTCTGACAGGTCTCTTTCAGTGCTTGTGCTGCGGTCATACATGGTTGGAACTCTTAATATCGAAAAAATAACACACCTGTTGCAGGTGTTAGCACTGTTTCCACACGTATTTCCCATCGGCTTTTCCTGTGGGCTTTTTTAGGATTCTGCCTTGGCACAAAGTTTTGTTTTTCTCCTCTTCTATATGTGGGGTCTAAATTGTTTCATTCCTTTTTTTCATTAATTTCTTCTCTTGGTCTTTTTCCAGTCCCTGTTTCAGTCTGCCTCTCCAGTTTGCACTTCATTTGGCTATTCCCTTATCATTCATAGAGTACATCTATTTCCCACTGGGTTTGTCCATGGAAAGGTCACGGAACTAGTTTTGAGCAGCTGTTTCTTCCTTTTCTTTGGGCTGGTTTGCAGTGTCACGGCCCCTTGCCACCCTTTCTGCATTAGCTGCACCCACCCTGTAGCTGATTCCTGACTGACCAGTTTTCTGCCTTGGTTTGCCCTGTGCTACCATCTGCCTGAGGTGATCCTAGCTAGCACGTATGATTTAAGACAAGAAAGGGGGAAAAGTAGGGGAAAAATAGACCTGTATTTTCCTGAGGAAGCAGGGCACTGGGAACCCATCTCCCTGCCACAGCTGTCTTGGAGGCTGGTCCCAGCTTTCTCTTAGCTTGGGCAAATTTTGCTGCCCAATGCAAAGAGATTTGTTATAGCCATGGGTAATCAAAGTAAAGAAAAATATAAAGATCCTTCAGCTACATGTGTATAATCCATGTAATGGTCATCATAATACTTTGCTTTCAAATATTTTTTCTGAATAGGGAACACAATCTTGTGGAAGAGGTTTGAGGACAGAAAACCTCATGCAATGTCATAGTCACAGCATCAGAGGATGCCTCGAGTTGGAAGGGACCTTTAAAGATCATTTAGTCTAACCCCCCTTTCAATGAGCATGCTCCCCGCCTGCACCTGTGAAGAAACAGGAGGTTTGCCTGGGTCAGTAAATGAAAAAGTAAGGAAAAATCCCCAGGCACTGTTATTTCAGAGCCAGCAGGTTCCTTCTCCATATCATGCCCTAAGATGTACCTCAACTGCTTTGTACCCGTGGAGGTGTTCAGGGGAGGGGGAAGAGTTGCTAGCTGCCTCCCTCTGGAACAGGTCCAGTCCTCTCTGCATTGACTGCCATCCTTCTTGTACCCATGCATAAATTACCTTGCTTAAGTAATGTTCTCCATATGGCCATGCTACTGCCACAAATAACAGAGAATGGTGGAAACAGAAGGAATTTCTCTGTGGTTCAAGGCCAATTAGGCTTGCTGCAAGCTTTATAGGAAGCAAGTTTGGGATCCCTGGTGTAGTTCCATCCATAGGTGGGATATGGGGCCACGCATAGAAAGTGCACATAGGTCACAGAGGCTCTGAATTCTGCTTTTTGCCCTCCAGATTCTTTGATGTGAATTTGCTTGCAGTGATTCACTTCAGGCATTAATACCTCACCAGAAGTCATGATGTGGTGTAAAAGCACTTTATTTAAGGGAGATCTGGGCCCATTTTCTTGCAAAGTAGGTTCCCTATGGAGAAAAAGGTGTTCAGCCTTGTCCTCTGTACAGGGTGTTAATCAGAATACAATTTTCTAAAAGCAGTATTTCATTTTGATATCTGGTATTGTTGACTCCTATTGATACTCTGTTTTGTGGATTATTTGCATTTTTTTTCCACCACATTTTTTTCCTCATCTTATGAAATGGCTATGTAAATATTACAGGCCTCTCTAAGATGAGGTGGCTGAGTAAGAGTTACAAAAGAGACTATTGGAAACACTTTTGAAGAGAATTTTTTAATTTTGTCAAAATGAACGACAATCAAACATATTTATACTAGGTGAAAAATAACATTAAAATCAGGGAGTGGGTAATTTTGCAGTATGCTAGTAATTTTCCATTCTCAAGAAGAAGGCTAACTTTTGTCCAAAACAACTCAATCTCTACTCTTCTCACTAATGTACATAGCATGTTTGATATTACATTTCATTATGTAAACATTGCTTTAATGCTTCTCATTACTTCTGCTCAAGTAACCCTGAATAAATGTAGTATCTGGCACATGACGCTACTCCTACGGCATTGTTTCAAAACTAGTGCCTTTGTGTTGCACAAGATAGAGCTCTCAGTAACATGGCAGAGCCACCACTTTAAATCTTCAGTCTAGGAAAACTGTTCCATCTAACAAAAGCCCAACATCCTATGTGAATTTCTGGATCCCTACCCCAGGGCATCAAGCCAGCAATGTAAGATTAAGACCTAGTTATGAAAAGGCCTTATGTTCAAGAATAAGAAATTTTTGGGTTAAGGACTATATATGGAGAACATTAGGGAAAAGTCTTTAGTTCTGTCTGTTGCCAGTCCAAAATCACTGTAAAAGTACTTTCTTTATTTTTGCTGGGATGGACAATCAGAGAAGCAGGAGAGAAAGAAGGAAATGAGAGACTGTCTAATTATGCTTCTATAAATGTCCTCCAATACCTTGCTAATGTGGTTGGGGGAACTTTTTCAAAACTGAAGTAGACAAATGTGGTTCTTCTTGTCCAGTTAAAGTAGGAAACTTACATGCACCAGGCCTGGCTAGAAAGCTACTGGAAAGCTTGACTATAAGTGTGTAGCCACACTGCATCATTTGCTGTGCCAACAGTGGCCAACAGAAATGACAGCTAGAGCTGCCTATAACAGAGCACTGTCTTCTACGCTCTAAAACCTCAAAGAAATCCTTCATTTGACTGTATTGTATCTATCCCAGTGATGATATCATATTATAACCACTTCCCACTCTTAGCAATATTTAGGTAGATGGCACAAATTGTCATTGTTTATTAAATAAAAGAAGGGAGGGAAGAGAAGTAGAGTTTTGAATACTTTATTGTAGACACTGCTCAGTTGTTGGCTCAGTCACAGGCTCTGGGAGGATCTCTCCAAACAACTGTTTCTGAGTCAATATGTGGCAGAGTTCTGGGTCTAATTTGTCCCAGGGACCACCTCCAAAAACAGTCACATTTTGTTTTGGTCTCTGGCCCTGTTTTAACTACCAGCATAGACACAACCATTGGGTTCGGGTTGGCCTGCAGTATTATGAGGCTTTTCATGACAATTCTGTTTCTCAGTGACTTCACCTCATCAAATGTCAGCTTCAAAACCCAGCCTGTCCAAATGCCCAGCTGCCCTATGTTACATTTCCTCTGTCCAGCATATCCAAAGTTCCAAATGTCTGTGACCTACTATTTTATACAAATGATCATCTTTGTGGTTTGCATTTTGTGTTCTTGTTTTGTTGGGGGTTTTTTTGTTTGTTTTGTTTTTGATTTTTTTTTTGGGGGGTGTGTTTTGGTGGAGTTTATTATTACCTATGCTTTGAGTGTTTTGTTGTTTTTGTTGTTTGAAAATTACATTTGAACTCAACACAAACCCATCAGAGTTAAGTTCCTTCTTACACATCTTTTTCATATCTATATGCTGGTGAAACTGATTTTTTGACTAGCTTGGCTTAGCCAGTGCTAGTGTGTGCAGAAGAAAAAGTTTAAAATATATTTCAATACCTTGCCTTATACTAATTTATTTTAGAAACATAAAATACAATAACTAAGGTTTTCAACTTAAGATATAAGAATTTTACAGCATCCAATTGTTCTTAATGAAGAAAATTTCATTTAGAGGGAGACCATATATCTCAAACTCTATGATGATTCTTTTTCTTTTAAAGAAAGTTGAAAAACATGTCTTTAATGGATATAATTGTACTAGGCCTGAAAAGTGGCCTCGTACGCTCTTGCAATCAATGACCTTATAATTAAAGGAATGAAAATTATGCACTGGTGTAAGAAAACTATATATTGATGTGAGAGACATAAATATTGATGTGGGATCTGTGTAATGGATGGAATGGTTTCCATAGTTCTTTTGGGAAGGGAAACGTGCACATGTTAGCACTACCTGTCCTCAGCAATTTCCTATTTGTGTAGTCATTCATGGCACTGGCACACACAGTGGAAAGCATTCACGGGCAGCACCACCCTTACAATGTTTTGGGAAAATGCCTTGCTTGAGAATTTTAGATTTTCTTTGTTTGAAATTAATTATTTTCCTTCAGAAAGGAAGGAATATTTGTCTGCTACAGAATGGATAAGCCTACTGAGTCCATTCAAACCAGTCTTTGAACTGCGCCTGTTTAGTTTTGGTACCCTGTGGCTGTAGGACTTCACCTGTCTCTTACAGTCATACTTAGTGTAAGGTTCAGCTGCTTTTCTATGCAGTTCACAATTCCTTTTATTTTCTACTGACCTTTTCAAATTTTATGTTATCTAACATGCATAGTTCATTATCATTTTTGTATTTAGATGTTAATCAGGAGTTAATTTGTACCTGTGATAGCAGGAAAAATTTTCATACTGACACTTATATGACAGACAGTAACTATTATGAAGAACATTTTGGTGCTGCAAATGCTCTTCAGTAACAAGCATGTAGATCTACATTCACACACAATCCATCAAAGCCCTTTTGAAGGTCATGGCGAATCTCTAACTTTCTGTCCAAGTGGGAGTACTGATCTATTCTTGCGTGGGAAAGAGTTACACTTTGGTCAAATGATCCATTATTTTGGTTTTGAGCTTCTTGACTTCAGAAAATACTTAGAGCATGTTGAGAAATAAAACCTTTGTGTGACAAAGGTGCTACACAGTAAATCAAATCCTTCAGGATTTCACACCTCAGTTTTTTTTTTATCTGTATTTTACTGAACTAATCTTCTGTGTCAAACAATTACCTGCCTAAAGAGAAGTATGTGGATGGATGTGATAGGCTCAAGAATATTTCATTGACATATATAAGAAGATATCAAATCATAGCTCTGGGATTAATAATTGATAGAAATTCTTGTATTTTCCGCATTTATGTTCACGTCCATTCACAGATGGTGCCTCCAATCCCAGAATCAGTGTTTCTGTAAACCATTAAACTTATAATGTAAGGCAAAGCCTCCAATTCAGTTGATATCACTAGATATTAATTGCTCTGAAAGTCTGAACATTTTTCTGCATAAAGTTAATTTTTTAAAAAGGGTTGGCATTGTGCAGTGTTGACAGCAGAACATGAAAAGTCCTGCTGAGCTTGTCTATACATGTTTCGCTATGACTGAGCATAAAATTCTTTGCTATGCAACTGAATGAATATGAAAAGAGAATATGAATACATGAAGCAGAGAAATGAAGTGTTTTTGGAAGGCCTTTGCTCTGAATGAAAGAAGAACAACGCAAGATTGGTTAAGAATCAGCAAGTTGGTTATATTTTTTTCTACCTTGGGTGGCTCTGAGGTTTGACTCGGTGCCAGTTAACAAATTAGGTCATGGATATGTTACTTCTGCATATGGAATAATTCTTGATGACTGTATGGTCTGTCCACACATGTGAGACTAATCTTAATTTCCAACATCCTTCTTTCTCATATGGGGAAACAGTTTTTACTGTCAAAACAAAATCTACTGATGCAGATTTCACTCTCCTCCCCCCTGCACCCTTGCCAAATAAGAACAAATGAAAAGGAAAGAGCTTGTCAGAAGTTATTTCATTTCAAACCACCTCTCATCAAAAAGAGTAATAAATAAACCCCAAAACAGACTCTCAGTCCTCTTAGGCATGTTATGTTTCAGTTAGAGAAAAAGGACCCAGTGCCATTTTCTGTGCCAGGTAGGTAAAAACTTTTTTAGATGTTTTAAAATAAGCTAGCCGCAATGAATTAAACATATATATATATATATAAGTTATTTCATGAGCCTGGGTTCTCTTGGAGTGTGAGAACTAAATACAAAGCAGCTACAAAATGCTACTGTTAGGATCAGGTAGTGATTTAGGATCAGGCGCTGATTGACATGCATTTTGCACAAGGTGACTTAGCAAGAACTCACCTTCCTTCCTCTGCTCTTCAATTTTTAGCATCTATGAGTTTGCTAAATTATGTGCACTGATGATGTCTACATTTGGTCCCCCTTCTGGATCGCCTCCTTTCTCGAGCGTTCCCAGCTTCTCATGTGTTCAGCAGATTTCCAGCCTCCACCACTGGCACTGCACTCATGGCCACCTGGCAGGGAGACAGTCTGTCTCCCACTTTCATCTCCCTCTCCTCCTCTCCCACCCGGATGGACCAGAAAAAGAGGAAAAGGAGGAGAGGGAAGGGGAAGTGGTGGCTGGCAATGGTTTCTACAGAAAGGTCAATTAAAGGCTGAGAGTTGGGAAAGAAAGTATTAAAGGAACTGACTGGGCTGTGGTGGTGTGTAGGGAACAGGGAGCTTGAGGTGACTTAGAGAAGAGCAAGAGAAGAGGGGGAAGAGAATTTGGCCACAGGAAGATTGAGCATGCAGTAGGGACGATGAACTACAGGAATGGGGACTTTGGAAGCATAGTGAAGGCAAGATGATAATAACTGATAATTTAAAGAGAAAGAGACTCAGAAACAGGAGAGCAGAATAAAACAAGATATTAAGATTTTCCATACGCTGTCATGTAAGACATGGTCCCTGCCACACTATTCAAGAATTTCAATATGGTAATTCTTGTTTGAATGTCATCTAAGATGTTGATAAGTATGTTTTCTGTAAATTACAAGTTAGGTATGTCTAATGGGGAGAGAAGGTTTCTTGCAATGGAAAAACTAACATAAGGTGTACACCGTAATATACATTATAGTGTGTAGAGTGAGGTATAAAAAGTGTATTTCCATATGCTCTTTTCTTTTTTTAATTGTCCTTTCAAATCTTTTGCCATGTAGGTGTTGTCAGTTTTTGTACCATACCTTACCTTTTGCATGCACTCTCACAAGAACAAATGTTATCTCTATGCCGTGAAACAAAGGATTGCCAAAGAGAAAGTTGAACAACTGAACCTTTTGTTGCAAGTCAATACATGTATCTATATATTTATGTATAAATATTTATATTTCAGGGAATTATAGGCCACTGTGATAGGGTTTTATGGAAGACTGAATGATAAATCAGGCTTGTTTCTGCCTTTGATAAATTACTTTGTTGGACTGATATTTATAGACAAAGCACACCTCATATGATTAGTTCCTTCTTGTTTGTTGTCATTATTATTACATATTCAGAGCATTATTTCTTAACAATCCTATCTTAAATTAACTCCTGATTGTCTGCACTGGTTCTCTGGCTCTGTTCCTAACTATGCCAACCTTTCCAAAATGCACATGTTATAGAAAGGATGATGCTCTAGCAATCTGGTGCAAGTCAGTCAGTGTCACTAGAGCCAGAGATCTCTCCTTGTTTTGACACTGTAGACAGAACATGGGTGACCTTGGAGAAGCCGATGAACAAACAGTGAGTTTTTCTGTTTTGGCTGTACTGTGTTGGATTAAGAAACTACCACCCTTAAGAACTGATTCCTAGCCTCCCTATTGTATGTATTTGTCCAGAGAATTCAAGATTTATTGATCTAGAACAAAAAAATTGCATGATGATTTAATGTCCTCACCAGAGGATGGGTGTGCTCACATCCTGTCCCTCTTTAAGGCTTGTTTATATGGAGAGTAAAAAAATGTATACTCACAGCAACAGCAATTTCCGCTTCTACATATTGGGACTGGATTACTGTTTATTCTCAGAAATAGTAATGGTTTTGTCATCCGGTTTAGTTTCACTAAATCTTCCCATTTTTGGAAAATCAGGAAGAGATACTCATCAGCCTTGCTATTTCTGGTTTATTTATTATTGTTTTGTCCTATAAGAACATTCTTTAATACAGTTGTAGATATTTTCTGAAGGGATTGCAAGTTACTCAGAATTTATTGTCCAGCGTGTCTCCATGAAAGAGCATTTTTACCTTCATTAACAAAGTCACAATGACAACCTGTGGTGTTAATGTACAAGGAAAAGAAGCATTTCTTCTGACACTGAATAAATACATTTTGGCCAAAACATCTGTTCTGGGAATCCATACAAAATTACAGACATGCTTGCAAGGTTTTTATAAATGAATAGCAAAGGTATTTTTTGCCATGACACTTGTGCAAATGGAATGAACGAACCACGAGGACGTTTCATCTTCCACGTACTCTGTCTCAGAAGGGTGTGTTACTCGTCTCACTACAGCTCTGCATTGTCTCGTCCCTCCAGGGACACAGCTGATTCTAATCTCTGCACCTTGTACTGCAGTCAGACAGAAGCTTTATTAATAATGACAATGGCACATCCTTTGCAGTGTCTTCCTGCTTCACTTGGAGCCTTCTCAGATGTTATCTTCATTGTTTCATAGTAGCTATAAATACTAAAGTATTTACAATGAATTGTTTCCAAACAATTAATTACTGAACTATGCACTAAGTTTATATTGGCTTTGTTACTCCCAAACTCAAAAGTGAGAGCAGAATCAGATAGATAAATGCACGTTTTCGTATTTGAGACTTGAAAGATATCTAATCTATCATCATGGAGTCATTTCCATTTGTAAAATGTGAGGTATCATCTTGGCAAATGTGCCCCTGGATAATTTCATGTTGGAATACAAGCACTAACTAGGAAAAAAAATTGGTAATTGTATTTAAATTAGATTAATAATACTTAACATACATGCTACATCTTTTCTTGTTTGTAAGTCTCAGCCTAGAAGTGGATATCATTAAACATGTCAAAAATGGAGACAACAAAGATTAGTTAACATGCCCAAGTCACATTGCTCTTCAGAAGCAGAGCGTGGAAATTTGGTCTTTAGCTGCCAAGAGAGGAAAGTTCCACCTATTTTGATGTTTCAAGTGAAGTTATTGGGGCTTTTTTTTGTCATAGGCCTCAACAAAAAGACTGGGTAACTTAATGACAGATAAGAGTGGATACAATTAGGTAAAGGATATGTGTAACTTCATAAGGTTTTTTTAAAATTTTCACACAGAAGTAGAAGCAAAAGCTTTCTGAAGATTTGGAAAGGATCAAGTTTACTGTATTGATTTTTAATTGTGTATCCCAGAGTTCATAAGTTTGGCTGGCACTACCACTATTTTAACTACCAAAATTGCCAGTGTTATATTCCTTTCTGTAGCTCAGACAGCAATTAGAAACCTTGTTATGAGAAAACTGAATATAATTCTGGGCTTTACATACTCTGTAATTGTTCCTTCTTGATGAAAAAATGTGAGAAATATGGTATTGTACAAAATATGATATGCTGCAAAATATGGTATACTACTAAGTAATAACTCAGGCTCTTCAGATGAATTTGAACAGCAATTGGGTTTACTGAAAAGGATATTTGCGTGCAAAATCATGTGCAAGGGGTGATATTTCTAGTACTCTACCAAAATGAGTTTTCATGTGACTCTCAGTCAATGTAGAAAAGGGGTTTTTTCATTATGTGACATGATAGAGACGGAAGTTATGTTTCTTTACTGTCATGGTTGTGCTACTGTAGTTGCACTGTTTTAGAAATCCTTCTGTTCTTTCTCATGGAGAATAGAGATAAACTGCACTTTCTGTACTTTCTTAATCTCTGTGTTTGTGTTAAGTGCTCTGTAGCTATGACCAATGACATTGGGAGGTGGACTTTTTTACTGACCAATGGTTGCTAGATTATTAATGGATATGTAAAGAAGTTTCTGTAAATAAAACTCTCTCTTTTGCCATCTTGGGGGTTTCTGCCTGCTTCCTTGCCAGCTTTCTCTGCCCGCAGCCGCGAATATTACGAGATTCGGAGCTGACAGTGCTACTGATCTACTTTGATTACTCTGAGAAGCATTTTATTCACCATTAAGATAGGAATGCAAGCATAGGGAGGAAAAACTTGAAGCTGAGGGCTCCAGCAGAGTCAGACTGGCACAGAAAATTAAGCGCTGAGGCAATGACAATCCCTGTCAATCTGTGCAGAACTAGAAGCCTTTAATTGCTAGTCATAATGGGATTTTTTCCTCTATTCCTCTATTCCTCTATTCCTCTATTCCTCTATTCCTCTATTCCTGCATGGTATGTTCATATAAACAGGAGGTTGAGGAGAAGGGAGGTTCAGGAGATGGAGTCATCCCAGAGGAGTTATTAGTGGGACAAAGGAGGTGATGGAATTCCCCACAACTCAAGTTCTCACTCCTTCCATAGTAATGCAGTTTTCTGTCTCTCTTTTCTTCTGGGATGCAGATTTCACAGGGTAAGGCAATAGTAGTTTCACTGCCACTGTGGATGCAGTGTTGTGTCTCTCACTTTTACCATGGGAAGGTAAAACTAACCCTCAGTCGAACCCTGCAGTTCAATATTTGGTAGAGGATTTGAAGCAAAAGGGTTTTAGCAGGGCCCAGGGGACAGCTGAAAGCCCAAGTGATTTTGAGTCTGAGAAATGTTATATTGCAAAGCACCAAGCACCCTTTCCTGAAGATAGCACACAGTGCTACTCAGAGCTTAGGTAAGAGGCACAGAAAACCCTATAGAAAACATCCTTTTCTTTTTCAGCCCCAAGACTTGGGATCATGAGCCAGGGCATGTTAAAGAAGCTGTTAACCACAAACTGCTGAGAGATAAATTCAGGCAACTGCTGTTAGAGTGTACATGTGAGGAAATGATGCCATGCAGCACAGGAGATATAGCCTAACCATGACTGTCTGCATCAGACTCTTCTCTTGAAAACATCAGAATCACCCGCACTTCTTTTAGTTCCCTGAGAAATGTAATTGACTCCACAGTGTCAGCCAGAGAGAGACAGAAATCCAATTTCCTGTTCCAAGAATGAGGAGCAGTGGTTCAAATGCATTAAGCTCTAGCCTAGGTTGTATCTTGCTAGAAACTTAAGATTAATTATTAATTCTTCCTCGTTAACTGCAGAATATGTGCTTGGTGGTCTGTAAGGCATTCGGAAACCCAGCACCTACAGATAAATGCTTTCAATTTCCCTACCTGACCCTTCATAGCTGTGCTTTCCTACCCCATTGAAACTTTGTTTGAATGAACAAGGGTAATTTCAAAGACAAACTGTTTACATAGAAAGATTCTGGTGGATATAAATATTTAAATTACAGTTGTCTCAACTGGATATAGAAAGGAGAACTGACATGAATATACCTGCAAAAGCCAGTAAACGGAAACATAGGAAAGTAAAATTCTGTAGCTGTGTATTCATTGTGTTCATAAAGTCAGTTCCTGGTTATAATCATTATACTTTGATTGCTATTTCTGGTTTATGGGAATAAAGAGAAAGTAACTAAATTTTTTTAACAATAGAGTTTGGAAAGAAAATGAGACATCTGTGGTCTCGTTGGGATCTGAGTAAAGCCAGTAGTACATTTTCCATTAACTTAAATTTAATAGGACCTAAATTTGACTTAATTTAATTCTCAGTTTTCTGTAATGCATTTCATAATGTAGTTTAAAGAGGCTCCAAATTTGAGATGATAAAACATTTCCAAATATGATGCAACTAATATTCAAATAATACTTATCCCTATGAGGTATGTTATAGTGGTTGATACAGATGTCAAGAAAAGCAGCTCTCAAAGCTTGCTGATATTTAGAATGGCTTGTTGGTGTGGCTGATCTGGCTGTGCTGGAGCTGCAGCTAAACAGGTTTTTTGTTGGCAAAGTTTATACTCATTTTCCAGACAGAGGAAGTCATGCTAGCAGAAGATTTTTTGACATTATGAGTCAATAACCATTAAGCATTTTTGCTACTTGTTTTGTGTGACTCATTCAGTGAAGTCCCTGTCTCACCTGCCACTCTGCAGCATCTGTAGCACAGGTCCCCATACGAGCTGTGCCAGGCACAGGGTGTTCCCAGAACAGGGAAGGTGACCTGGAAGCAGAGTGTTCATGCTTTCTACAAATGTTAGAGACTCCCAGAAGACCATCTAGAGATATGTTGTCTCAAATTGCAGCCTCTTACTATGTTCCTACTTTAATTTTACTTTGTAGTCATTCAGTGCAGGAGGAAAAAAAAAAAAGATCTCTCTATTTTGGTGGGTGTAATAAGGTTTCATAGAGATTTAGCTATTTAACTAACAGGGAATTAATAGCTACAGAAAGTTCACTTCAGTAACACAAGAAGTGAAAGAAAATTTGAAAGAAGTAGTCTGAGAATGTGAGAAACGAACTTGAAAGCTGATAGTTAGACGGAAAGAGAGTTGAATGGAGCTTTGCAGTAGGCTGCAAGAGAAGAAGTATAGCTGCTGTGTGCTGCAATGTCTTCTCTGACTGAAATAAAATATTCAGAAGATTGTGCTGAATATACTCATGCCACTGCTCATACTTGCTGGAATTACTTCTTGGTTGTGATGTCATAGAAAGAGCAGAAGAGTGTGATCCATGTCCCTGTCATTCTGTGTACATATATATTTTGCCATATGATAAGAGGGAGAATGCAAGCCCTCTGGAACCTGGCATATTAGTCTTGTTTCATTTTTTGCTATTTCTGTATAGAGAGCATGAATTAGGGAAAAAAGGTTGAAAAAACCTGTTCTTATGTTGTAATGAGGAGGTAGTGGTGAAACTATTTTGCCTGCTCCTTATAAAGGAATGCTTTGTTTTTCAACAACATCAATTGAGGACATGTTTCTAATGCAATTTTTTTATCCACTTATTTTTTTGAAGACTGCAACATACGTTTTTCCTCTTCCACTTTTTAATATTTTGGTCTCTGGTGAATCCACATACAAAAACTTCCTTCCTTTAGCTAGAGTCCACAAATGAAAAGCTTTTCTTTCTCTGATTACAGATTAGCCTGCCAAGAAACAAACTCTAACTGGAGAACATCACTTTAATTTATTTATGGGATACAGATGACAAGGAAGTCTGTCCTCTTCTCAGGCTTTTTGGAAAGCTTTGGGCTGACCCAACCCAACAGAGTTCATATGGCAAAGGCAAAGTATGCCAGGAGCCAAAGCCAATAGTCACTGCAAACCTCTGAACCAAAACATTCCTTTAGTGCTTGAATTTCCCTATAATTTGTGCAGATTCCCTTTTAGTCAATGAGGCTTGCAGTGGATAACTAGCTTAGTGCAATCAGACTAAACAACTGTGCTATTCATTCAGCAATTAGATGATAGCAGTAATGCATTCTTTATGGTTTCCGTTCTTCATTCCTTCCTTTCTTTTAAAGTCCTTGGAGACAAACCCTGGGATATTTGGCAATGAGGAGGCTCTTGCTGAAAAATATATTTTTTTCTCTTTTAGTGTTTCTAATAAGTTCTATTCTCAGAGGCAGAACATCAGATCTGCATAAGAAGAGATGATCAGCTGAAGAAAAAGCAACTCTACAGTCATTTACATATATGAACATTTACTTTGATCTGTTTCAATGCTGGAGGAAGACCTTTATTTTAATCCCCAGCAGCATACAGCTTATTTTAGAATAAAACAAGTATATTTTGAATGCAAAGACTTTTAGCAGGAATATAGTAAGATATGTTTGTTCTATAAATGACTTGAGAGGGGCGTAGTGCTAAAAGGAGAGAATTTTGCTTTCATTTCAGAAGATAAATCTTTGTGAAAGGGAAGGCTTCAGTGCTTCAGCTT
This sequence comes from Origma solitaria, assembly GCA_013397895.1. Classification (NCBI taxonomy): domain Eukaryota; kingdom Metazoa; phylum Chordata; class Aves; order Passeriformes; family Acanthizidae; genus Origma; species Origma solitaria. Next base: position 69,252 of record VZRL01000401.1, on the reverse strand, counting down.
TCAGTTAGAAGTTTAAGCTTTGGCCAAAATCAGCTGTGATTTTTACCCTTTCCTTACTGCTACACGTAACTTCTCTGTGTTTGAAAATAAGGGGTCTGTAGGTCTGGTTAACTTGATGACATTGTTAGTGACCTTATTAACTAAGGGGCAAAGTTTACCTCTGTGTGTATTACAAAAAAAAAATAAAAAATAACCAGGTTAATAAAAATATTAAGATGCTTACAAAATGTTCTCTTCATATTGCTGGAAAGTAAATGGTGGCTAACTACTATCTTTGCATTTTCTTATTCTGGCAATTCTTCCTTTGTTTTACATCAGTTCTGTCACTCAGCTTCTGTGTGACCTCAGGCAGATCAAATAAATTCCCTGTGCCGTAGTTTCCTTATTTAAGGGCTAATCCAAACCCCACCAAACTCAGTGTAGGCACTGAGAGATAAGTACTGGCAGATTTAGCTGTTGTAGCTTAAAGCATTACAGCACCCAGATGTCTTTGCTATCTCTTTTCAAAGGATTACTTCCCCAATAGGAGGCAAGGAAGGATAGGATATGAACCATGTGTCAGTCGCCATGGTTTGCTGTACAGAATACTAGATTAAATTGTAATGGAAGTATGTGCTTATTAATAAACTGAGCTGTAAATGTGATAGTTGAGGCACAGATTCATATCCTGTTCCGTTGTTCTGAAATATTGGTGATGACCTAAGACAGATGGCCAAGTCAAAAACATAGGGCAGTTACTCCTGTAACTATAAACATGAAAGATATCTGCCAGAGCTCTGAAAATCCTACCTGTATTCCTCAAAAATGTAAGAAAATGCTGATTTCTATGAACTGCTTGAAGATACTGATAAAAGGCAAAGAATAGCAATAAAGAATGATGGTACAACTCAAGGGAAGAATGGTTACATTTAATTTTGAAATGCTGGAAGGAAAATAAATGGGAAAAAAGAATTTCCATCTGACAGCAAGTACACTGGATTTCTATTCAGACCAGTTTCATTTGGTTTCCAAATATGCTGTTGTGAAACACCTTTCAGCATAAGGATCATAATTTTTCTTACAATGACAATCAGTCATGACAGTATGAATGTTTGCAAGGACTTGAAATGGAAATAGAGAAAGATAGAGTAATGAGAAGCCAATGGGGCAGCTGGTGTTCCAGCATGGTTTGTACTAACAACTGAGCTGAAATACCTTCTTAATGTTGGGACGCTCCTCGGAAGCTGCTCTAGTGCCTCTCTAATCATCCACTTGAGTTCAGTGAGCTCAAGGTCACTCCACCTTTCTTACATATTTAGCTGAAGTGCTCCTGATTAGAGTCTAGTTGCCCTGGGTTTCCTGTCTTGTCAATGGTCAGGAAGAGATGTTCAGAATTTATTAGCTTTCTGTCCCTGGCGAGTACTTGAAGAGGAGAAAGAAGTGACAAGACATGGGGAAATGGTGTCAGGCTGTGCCAGGGGCGGTTTAGACTGGATATTAGAAAAAGTTTCTTCAGTGAAAGGTGGTCAGGCATTTGAACAGCCTGCTCTGGGAAGTGGTGGAAGTGTATAAAAAAAGTGTGTGGCTGTGGCATTTGGTAACATGGCTTAGAGGTGAACATGGGTTTACAGTGGGATTTGATGGTCTTAGCTTTTCCAACTTTAATGCTTTTATGCAATATGGGGAACTGGGCTGTGATCTGCCTTTTCTCTACTGACACTTTAGAGCAGCCTTATTGTTATAACCGACATATTTAAGCACTGTCTTGCCAAAGGCAAAATAGTTCAGAGTTTTTATTTTCAAATCCAAAGCTGCAATTATTATGCAAATTCTTGATATTACCTTTTCTTTAATTGGACCAAATGTAGTATGATACTGGTAAGAGTAGCAGGGCACAATGTGAATGGTACCAAACCATAGAGGGCTAACAGCATAGGATCAAAACAATATTGGTTTAGATATTACGAAAAAAGGAGAGAAATGTAACTTCCACTCCACTGAAAATCAATGGAACTAGTGAGATCTGCATGTTAATTATTAAGGTCTGCCTGGCAGTAGTGGATGAAGATGAAAAAATTCAGAAAACTGTTACTAGTGATTAGATCATGTACCCCCCCCCCCCTTAACCTGAGACAAATCAGCAGTTCCAGAACAGAAACAAGTATATGAGTTCTCCCATATGATGTCTGTATTTCTTCAGTAAGTACAGTCCTTGAAAGACAGGAAAAACACAAATGGAGCAGCTGTTTCTGTGGGTTAAGGCTAAGGAAAAAAGAAATTGATTCAAAATTGTGTTGTGGGAGAAACAAAAATTAAATGCAAAATGCACAAAAAAACCCCCAGTGATATGAAAAATATACTGCTTATTTTGCAATAGAAACATCCATGTTGTTAAGAGTATGGCATTGGTTGAGTTTGGTCTGTAGTGAAGTCTTGGAAATAAATGTGTGGTTTTACAGGATATAGACTGTCATACTGCCTTTGAGCTTGGTGTTTTTCACTTCTGGGACATAAACAGTTACCGGTAATACATCATGAATAAATTTCTTTTATTTGTACTGCTTAGAGTACAAATTTGTAGTGTGTCATTATTTGAAGTTTGGTGTAAGTCTCAATTGAAACATTAAACTTCTTATGAACTGGAAATCTTGGAAATCCTTCAGAGGAAGGCTTTTATTTATGATATTGTAGTCAGCATTTCCATTATTTCCCCCTGTTTTCAGGGATTTATAATGTAGTTGTAAAAGAAATCATTCTGGACTGAAATTTGACATATGGGATTAAACCCAAAGAATGATTTTTTTTCCAGTTTGAAAATAAGTCTGATTGCACATAAACTGGAAGATATAGAAATTATTAACTGTGTTCTTTAGGGGTTGTTTTGTTTTATTATTATGTTGCATTGCATTGTACCATTTTCTACAATTAATTCTATATTAATAACAGTATATTACATTCCACACTCCTGTCTCTTGGATGAAGAATAGAGTGATTATGGCTGTGTTTACCTCTGCAATGTAGTATGGTTGAGTGTTTCTGTAGCCCCTAGAAAACATGATGGTTGCCTCTCCTGAGCAGCATAGCTCAGTAGTTTGTTGCACAGATGAAATGCAAGCAGACAAAATGCCAATAGAATGTCAACTTTTGCCAACTAGACATTGCCAAAAGCCAAACAGCCAACAACAAATAAACAAATCCCCAAATTAGAAAGGAAAAAAAAATAAACCCAAACCCAAAACAAAGCTCTAGGTGATACTAAGTAGCTTAGATGCAGCATAGCTAAGTCATTCTAGTTTCTGAAGTGAAGTAAAGGATAGAGTGATACTGTAGATTTTTCATTATTTTCAAGATCCCCAGTTCTGTTCCTAGCTCAGAAAATGACAACCTTTTCAGATTCCTGTTATTTTCCCATTGGAACATCAGAGTAATGGTGATCAAAGGAAAAAAAGACTAATTTTTGAGATTAGATGCTATTCACAACTGTACAGAGAAAATTAATGTGGCCAAAGCTCAGTTAAAGTTAAAGCTGACCAATACTGGGAAGGGGGGACAATAAAAATAGCTTTAAAAAAAGATAGTAAAAGCAAAAAACAGTTCAGAAATAACATTGGATAGTTTCTTGATGAGGATGGTCACCTCACAAGCAGTAACATATAAAAGGATATTAACCTATAAGAGATCATTGAAAGAAGAGCCATGAAGATGGTGAAGGGGAAGATGTATGAAGAGCAGCCGAGGTCACTTGGTTTCTTCAGCCTGGAGAAGAGATGACTGTGGGGGGACCTCTCTGTGGTCAGGGGAGGTACCCATCCCTTTTCCATGGTGACCAGTGACAGGACTGGAGGGAATGGCATGAAGCTGGGTCAGGGGAGGTTTAGGTTGGATATTAGGAAAAGGTTCTTCACCCAGAGGGTGTTTGGGCACTGGAACAGGCTCTCCAGGGAAGTGATCACAGCATCACGCCTGACAGAGTTCCAGAAGTGTTTGAACAAGACTCTCAAAAACATGGTGTGAGTCTTGAGGCTGTCCAGGGCAGGTCCAGGAGTTGGACTCTGATGATCCTTGTGGGTCCCTTCCAATTCAGGATATTCTATGATTTTATGGCTGTTCAGTATTAATAACTTGGGATAAAATGTCTGAATTCATAATTAGATATTGTGAAATCATGAGAAAAGGCTGAAATAGAATTGCAGAAAATCAACACCTAATTTTGGTACATGTCTGTGAATAAAGGAATACAAGAGGGCAGAAATGTACGCAGCAAGAAACAGGGAAGAGGAATGGGAACAGTAGTATGTGGACAAAGTTAGTGAGGATGTGGTTAAACTGTTAGAGACTAAGGAGTAAAATTAAGAATTTGGGGAGGGATCAGCTAAGGAAATTAAACCTGTAGTGTTGAAAAGGGAAAAATGTTTTCACAAATGTTCCTCAAGAAGTGTAAGAAAGATCATGATTGAGACTGGTTTTATTTAATATTTTAATTTGTGCTTTGTTGATAAAGTGTGTGTGATATGAAATGAGGCATTGGCAACACAGTTAAATGATACAGGCAGAGCTGACAAACTTGAAGGAAAAAGATTCTAATAATTCCTGTTTTCATCTGCAAGATGTCTTCCCAAGAGGGAAGACAGGATGTGCTAATTAATCACAGCAATGTGATCCAGTACTGGAAAAGGCATATGACACATAGAATATATCAGAGATGCAGACTCAGATGCGGTTTTGGTGGGGCCTCCTTCACATTACTTACAATTTTGACCATCCATCCATATGTTTAGAAATGTGTTAAGCTGAAACAAGAAGGAAGCAGGAAAGATAAGATAGCTAGGGAAATGCAGAATCTGTCTTCTGAGAAGAAACTGAATAGGCATGGTATTTAACTTATTGAAATGGAGACTGAGATGAGGATTTCATTACTGTTTCTAAATGTGTTAAGGGCTTAATGCCAGAAAGGCAAAAAGCAATGATGACGGCCAATGTTCATATGTAAACTAGATTAATGTAAAATAACCAGAAATATGTGCAAATCAGAAGAAAGTTTTTAACTGCTGGAATATTGAAGCTCCAGAACAGATTGAATAAACAACTAAACAAGCCAACATTCTCTAAATGAAACTTCATAAGTTCATGAAGGATATCCTATGATGTGTACATCTGCAACAGAAGGAAAACAACCTGATAGACCACAAGGTCCTTTTTGTCTTTGGTAAATAGCCTGATGTTTAAAAATTCTTACTTCTTGCAACTTTCATTGTGTTGTTTTTCTTGAGAATGTTCATAATTTTCCTTTGAAACTCTCATCAGCCAAGACCCTGTGACTGGAAATATTTAGTAAGTTATAGATTTACTCCATTATGAAGAATCTATTTCAGGGCTATGGCAAAGTAAACTTGCAAACACTTACATTATTACCATGATATACATGTTTAATTTAGTGCTATGGTTGCTAGCCTGCTTATCTTGACAGTGCAAACCATAGAAAGCAAGGGAACAAGCAGCTGACTCCTTTGCATATCATCTAAACAGCACTCATATTTGTTTTCTCAACCTCCATGACTTTCCTTTTACTCTGCCATCTGCCAGCATATATTTTCCTCCTGAGATGATCAGTGTGCAGCCTTAACTCCCACCAAGTTTTAAATAGATGCATGTATATTTTAGAGCTCATTCTAGATTTGGTATAGCTTTCATGAATCACAATGTATATAGGTTTGTACTTATGATGGGCTGATCCTGGCTAGTAGCTGTAATAAATATAACTTTTTTTTTTTTTTTTTAACATTGATGAAATCTTCAGAAGATTGTGCATTTTGTCTATTGCCCTTTTGGTATAAGGTGAGACTTCATGACAACTGCTCAGGATAAGGATAAAGAAATGTAGGTTAACTGTGGCTTAAAAGAATAGTGGAAACAAAGAAGGGAAGCTCAGTGGAGAGTGACTGAATCCTCTGTTTTATTGCTTTTTACATTTCTCTTGGTGGAATTTGCAGTCTGGCAAGCTACCACCAAATTAATGAAGTTCATGGACTGGAATTTCACCCAGAGTGATAGTTATTTGTATTGACATGTATCATTTCCTCTATGCCCTCTGGCATTTTTTTTCTGTACCTGTGCTTTCAGGAATACTGTATATATTTTTTTGCCAGGTCTGTGAGATCCAATCTACTAAAAAAACCCCATTGGTATTCATCCTCTAATATTAGCTTTGATCTGCCAAACATACTTCATATCAGTGGGCAAAAAGAGGAGTGTGGGCTGAAAGTTTTCCACACTGATTTAGTATGCCATAAAAACCTTCACAGGCCACTCCTCAGTTCCTGCATAGGCCTGCCTACACTGCAGTGAAGTTCTGACAGCTTCTACCTGGATTTAATACAAGATCAGCTAAGCAGGTGTTGATATCCTTAGCTGTATTTTAAGGTCAAAATTTATAAAACCCGAGACAATATGTCACCAGTATTTTGCTGTCAAGGGCACCTGAAAGGATACTTTGTCACTGCACAAAACCTGTTGATATGTGCCTTGATTTCTTCTATTTCTAGCAAAAATTACCTGCCTGACATTTGTCTGTTAAAGTGTACACTTAGGATTGCAGTCTTTCCCTTATTATTACAACTTTTTAGTCAAAACAGACTAATAATACTGAATCTGTAAAACAGTGATTATTTTTATTTGGTACGTTCTGACAGCCTTGCTAACTTCAATTTTACTCATCTCTATTTTTTCTTGTTTGGATTTTTTTTACTCATTTCCAGAAGCAACAAGTAAAAAAGCCTGCTGATTTGCTCCCTAGACAAAGTGACACAAGGCAGCTCTCATTCATGCTACCAAAGACCACTCTGAAGTAGATATTTCCTAGGCTTAGTGGTCCAAAATGGAGACTGTGAGTGAGCTAACTCATAATCTTCATGAGCAATCAGCAGTTCAGTACTTGAGTCATTCCCTGGCCCTTTTTCATTTAACAGTACAGTTATAGCTTTAGGCAGTGTCTATACTAGTAAATAATGTGAACCGAGTCCCATCCTTTGGCTCTGGGTGTGTGGCACAGCACAATTTGTGCCCATGTAACCAAATATTCTTCTACTTCTGTGAAGGTTGCCTTCATATGTAGCAACAACTGTGAGCAATCTGTGGCTTGTGTTAGCCCTAAACTGGGAATGGTCTGGAAGACTGGTATTGAGGCCAAAGCTCTCAGGGAATGTAATTAATTATGATCAAGCAGATTGGTTGTGAGATGGCACTTTAGCTTATGTCCTGTGTCTTTGAATTTTGCTGTCACATGTAGTAGCCATTGGTCCATCTGCAGGCTGGACCTGGATTTCCCTCAGAAGAAAACACTTCTGAGCACCTACAGCCCTTTCTATCCCATCCTTATGAATTTGGTGCCCTTTGCCATGCCTGTGTGCCACTCTCTTTCCCTCTTTTGGCACCTAGTCCAAGATTCCCTTTGCTCCAGGCTTGTCTCTGTACTTAGTCTCCATCACCCACCTCTACTGCTCTCCATGTTCAGGATGAGTTTTTGAGCCCTGCCTCTAATTCCCTCCCTCCCTCTCTGCAGCAAAAAGCTTCTTTTTCTGCTCTTATCCCATTCTGCTTCCTTTTTCTTTTTTTTTCCCCTCACCCTATTCCCCCCAATTTTGCCACATTTCTCTTCTAGTTCTCCTTACCTTGCTTTTTGCATGGCTTTCAGTCCCCATGCCCGCATGCTTTCCACACCTCCGTATCCCTTCCCAGGCCCCTTGGCAGGTCTGTGACCACTAGTGACAGCCCTGTGGCCTTCCAGTGTGTAGCTGGGTGCCCACAGACAGCCCCAGCTACTCCCGCTCTCCATATCCAAGTCACCAGTACCCAAATTTTTTCAGCCCCCCTTCCTGTGTTCACATCTTGCATGGATGGAAGAAAAAGTCATCAGGCTTACTCCAGCCTTCCCCTGTACTTCTAGTTTTCTTCCGTCGGGGAAGTACATGCATGTTTGGGTGAGCAGAAAGTGTAATAGGGACTGTGCCATTCCCAGTGAGGACCCCACTTTCATGGAACCATAAGGCCTGAATTTAGGCTCTGCTTTATGTAGCCTAAGTGCTGTGTAAGTCTCTTTCTGTAATGTTTCCTGTTGGCTCAGTTTGGCCACAGAAAGTGTAGAAAAGAAACAAGTAAAGGGACTTCAGCAGAGATTAGAGTTCAAGACATTGAGCCTATAAATCCCTGCTGAATATGTTAAAAATGTTGACTTTTGAAAACTTTAAATGTGAACATTTCTATGCAAACATACGTCACTGGCAGAAAATCAGCTTCCCCCTCTCCATTTTGTGGTCACCCCAAACTTCAAACTTTTTCTTTATGCTTAAAAACACTTGGACTTCTCCAGGAAATGGTTGCCAGAACTTTTTCAACATTACTAAACAACAGATTTTCTTTAACCTTATTCTCAGAAACAGCTGTACCATTTTGGATGAAACTTCCTGAAATATTTCTGCCTCAGGCAGACACCTGGCATGGAAAATTTCAACCCAAACATTTAAGGTTTGGCAAAGCGATATGCAGCTGAAAACAGGCTTTGTAATGAGAAGTGTTGGGCAACTTTAATAAGAAGCAAAATTACCAGCCTCACCCCAGTACCAGTGCTAACCAATGTGCCAAGCTCTATGATAAAATACTTAGTTTAAATGAATGAAATCCTTACATATCAAAGGACCAAAAATAACTAGGAACATAGTCTTCATCCAGATATAACAAGCATTTCTGACTTACGACTTAGTGATGTAAAGAGAACGAAGTAGATTTACAACACAGCATAAGATGTAATCTTGAGTTTGTGTCTGTTAAAGAAGTGTGAAGTGTGTGATGTGTCCTGACAAAGTATGTAATACCTTTCTTCCTTAGAAGTTATGTGTTTGAGTCATTCAAAAGTCAGATGGTTTCTTTTCTCTGAACACACCCCAAAGTTTTAGCCGGAAAACCACTTAGACATTTAGATGGCAAATCTAAGTTCTGAACACAATAACATAATTTATTAATCTTTCATCAAGTCACCCAAAATGTTTAACAACTGCTTTTTCATTTAATTTCCCCTGCCAGTACAAGAAGAACTTAATTTCCTATTTCATTTTTTTTCTCTCTAAAATATAGTCCTGTCTTGGTAGTCATGTTGTTCTTTAACCAAAATAAGTTGTTAAATATGAAGACATGTAATGAAATTTGTTCTTCTGTGCAGAAATACATTGAAATAGCTCTACAATTCTCATATCTGTAAAAACACATTTTAATTGTATTTGAATAGAAATAAATTTAAACAATATGTATTTATTTGTTAAAAGAGAAGTTAAGCAAAAAACATAAAAAGGAAAAAGAAAATTGAGGTTAAGGTAATACTGATATTTCAAAGCCAGTCTGCATTTTGAGATTTTTTGGGGGAATGTTTGGAGTATCTGAATTCTGTTCAGCATACAACTTTGGTGGATTTCAGACACTTAAGTATCATAAGTATCTTCTTTTGCCCTCTCACAAGCAGTATGTAAACATTGGAGACTTTTAGAAATGTAATAACACCTGGTCCTGTGCCAGGCCAAGAGCTGGACTTCAGTGATTCTTGAGGCTCCCTTCCAACTCCGGATATTCTATTTTATTCTATTCTATTCTATTCTATTCTATTCTATTCTATTCTATTCTATTCTATTCTATTCTATTCTATTCTGTCCTAGAGAAAGAACCACAGTCCCTGAGTATGACCTTCACCTGGGAGAGAAAACTGGATGCCCAGCTGATTAATTCATGCTTGCTTATGCTTCACTGAAGTCAAGAAGAGGCATCATCTTTTAGATACACTTAAACCTACCTCATTCATCTGCTCTGACTTCAGTTCAGATAATGGGAGATGAAAACCAAGAAACAGCTTTACTCTGTAACCTATAAAGAAAAGAGTTTGCTCCTTCAGTGGGTATTGTCCTGTGTCCTGGCTTATGGCTTGTCCTACTGGATCAAATGTACAAACTACGTGGGAAACAGGGTCATGATTTACCTTTTTTTTCTGGGATTACTCTTACCAGTAGCCTCAGGGAGAAAGCGGGAAAACTGAGGCTTTCCTCTGTCTTTCATTAGAACTGTGTAACAGTAACTTAACTTGGTGAGAGAGGGAAAGTGGTCAGGCAAATTATCTTGAAGCCAAAGCTCAATATCTAAAACAAGGGTCGTAAAAGCTCATATTAGTTTGGTCTACACTTCATGTTGTAGAAGACTGTAGAAGCTGGCATGAATTGTGCTGTCTCTGTGATGTGGTGCCTCAGAATCTGTCCCAGTCTGCTTCTATCAGTAGAAAGAACATCATCTAGGTCTTGCTGCACAAACAACCCCTTTAGGTAACATAAATGGACACTGTTTCTATCATCTAGATCCACTGACAGTGTTTAATTTAATTTATGCCAAAAGCTCATTATATTTACAGCATGAAACTATAACTAGTAGTAAGAGATGCTGAATTACACATCAAACATCTGTAAATTGTGTGATTTTCATTTGCTAATAATACCTTTAGTACACAGTGACCAATAGAAGTACTTTAAAGTGCATTTATCCTTTAAACAAGTACATTTAGGGAAGAAAATGTACTTATATTAAGTCTTCTTCACTGTGCCAACATATAGCATTTATCTTAAGATACTACATGAGAAAAAAACCCCACAACTCCATACAGGATTAACAAGGATAAAGAAACCATGTGTGTGTCAGAAAAAGGTATGTGTAACTACAATCATGGTAGAGCTTCTGATCTATTTCATGCACCATCACTGGCAAACAGCCTTTAAAAAGCACCAGGAGCATTACACTGTGATGGAGACAGAGGTGTGCAGGAACAAAGACTCCACTTTCTGAGAAGACTGTCTGATGGGAGGGATCACCCGACTGAGAGCCATGTCACTGCAGAGATAAAGCACAAATGGAATCAGCAAATGGTTGTGTCCTGTCACTTTACAGTGGGAGCAGGGAGGAGAAACTCTCTCTTTTTCTGAGGGCTGAGCAAGTTATTGAAACACACATCGTGTATCACATGTGGCCACGTGTATTGTATCATATGGTAGTAAGATGGGAACTACTTTTAGGAATTGCTGTTGGGATAGTTCTTAGTCAGCAGGAGAGACACCTTCACTACTGCTAGGATGCAGCAGTGTTCAGTACCCTGAGGAGGCACTAGGTCAGAGGACTAGTGACTAACTCAGATGTTTGTACAGACCTTTTACAGCTCCTATGGTATGTGGGAAATTCAGACAGCATAGAGTGAGTGCCCTGCAATTCCACAGACTTGGTAAAAGTGTAAAACAGTTGTCTCTAATGGCATGACGACAACATGCAGTTCAGCAAATGTGACTTGGGGCCTCATTACTGTGTCTCCACTTCTGACATTTATAGTTAAATGATGTTGTTGATTCCGGCAAGAGACATTACAATTTCTCTAATTAAAGGAGGGGAAGAAAAACCCCCAAAAACAATGTTCTTGTTCCTTCCCAGATTGTTTCCATTTACTGCAAATAGGCATGAGTTCCTGCCTGGAAGCACTATCTGCAAACTGCAGTCAGATGTAAAAGAAGCCTAATCAAGCTTGGGAACCAGGCCTTAATTAGACTGCTTGGAAAACAGAGCAGAAGAGCAAATGAAAATTATTAACCATCACTCATGATTCCTGTTTCTAATTTTAAAGAGGAAATCATGCATTAATCAAATGCTAGCCCTAAGCTCAGAGATGTGTTTTAGAAGGATCCTGAAACAACAAGAGGAAATCTTTTCAGTGTTTAGAGAAAACAACTCCTGATCATCTAGTATGTGTAGCACAATATATTTTGACATGAAATAAGCTGTATTTCAGTATGCCTAGATTTTGTTGGATCCAAGAAAAACAAAATCGGTACCAACTGAAATGAAGGCACATGACAACAATTGGGGTTAAGCCCGGGTTTTGTTAAAGGAAAACAGAAATGAAGTGTATGTTGTTTTCATGGATAAAGGAAAGATACGGAAGGGTAAAAGGAACAATGTAGTAACATCGCTGCTATTGTGTTCTTTGGTCATAGCAAAGAAACTCTTTGGTTCACATAAACAATATTTACGACAAATTATTTCTGATAAAAAATTACAAACATGAGCATAACATCTACATATTACCCAGAGATCACTTGAGATCATGTAATAGGCTTTATCAGAACTTACCTCATAGTTTCTGTTATATTTGGATGATAAAGATAATTTTATATATTTTTGGCAAACTTATGTGAGTTTTCTGGCTGTATTTCAGAAACTAGCTTTTTCTGGTGGAGTCAGATTGAAGTCTTCAACCTTTGTGGAACTCTCCACAAGAGGAGAAAAAATAGACACTAAAACTATATTAAACATTGCACCCATTCTTGTGGAAACATCGCATTATAAAGAATGCTCACTTTTTTCAAACACAAATATCCAAGCTTCTTTATTTGAATTACAAACAATGCTTTCTAGAACATATTAATTTCCCCCCTAGCTGTCCAAACATTTGCCAAGTATTGCCTATCCAGATTTGTAAAGCTAGTGGTTTCATGATCTGAAACGGCATATCTAGAAGTGTTAAGATGGCATGCATGTTTGTGTTGCTATTGTGACCCACAGACCACAGGCATTGTTCTGAGAACAGACAAACGAGAAAAGTACATGGATATTTTTCATCTGTCATGCTATATATGTCATGCTTTGACAGGAGTAAGCAATGAAGTTCAGTGATCAAAGCTTGTGATTTGATAGAGCATTATGATCTGGAAGAATGGGCACAGATGAGGTTTACTAAGTACTGAACTTTAGTGATAGTTTTGGCGTAGTTTCCTCTAAAATTTTGATGAGTAACCTCCACAGTTCAGCCCCAGAAAGAAAACATTCTGAACAAAGTGAAGGTTTTGTATTCCAATTTGGTGGCATCTTCCTGCATGATATAATATAGATCAGAGCATTTTAGTTTTAATTGAAAAATTTAACTAGCTTTGTTTAGTTGCTTTGGCTGAAGCGTCCACTATTTCTCTTTGACTTCTAATGTGTAGCCAGTTTGGGTGATGCCCTGGCTGCTGGAATTCAGTTGAAATGCTTTTACTAAATTAAAAATGACAGGATTTCAACTCCTTATTTCAGTGGATGACTAAAGACAAGATAGAGCATGTCTAGTCTAAAAATTGGTGTAGTTGCCTTGGACGTGAAAGAGGAAGGTTTAGATCCTCTTGGTCTGAACAAGGAGTTGGACACATTCCCATCTGCGATGTGAGTACTGTAAATGCCACACTGTTGTGTAAAAATGTCAGTGATAAGAGTATAATATTTTGTAACAAATTAACTGAGACTTCTACTTTGTTCTGGAATGAAAGTTGCCTCTATGCTTATAATTTGAAGCCCTTTGGTTTGGTCATGTCTCATTTTAGACTGCTCAGAAACAGAGCTCAGATGGTAGGTAGGAAGGACATTTGTAATTCACAACAGCACCTTTCAGATTCTTTCAGAATCTTTTAGATTCCTGGAGGGTTTTCACTGCACATGGCTATGCCTGGGAAGTTTTCATCACTTTATGGACAATGGAGACAGTAGTTTAACACAATTTGAATCATTATATTATCTTTTTAATACCTGTAGCTCTTTCATTTGTCATCTTTGTCCTTCTGGTTTTGAATTTTATGATTGCAGAGTAGCTTTTTTTTCTAAGCAGTACCACAATAGCAGAGTCTGCTGATATCTGCCTTGTTTTCATACTTATGGGAAAGTGCCCTGCCAAGTTTTCCTTTCAGGTTAATACACTATTCTGGGGACTACCATGTGATTTCTTGTAGTACTTATTTTTCCCTGCTTTCTTATCCTATATCTGCAGTTATCCATCAGAGCCATACAGCTATCAACACTCACAAACCAGAAGTGGAAATGAGCCTGTGACTGTTCATTCCATATTTATGTACCAATGTAACAGCCCAGTAGAAATACAAATTTGATTTGATTTTGAGTCTGTTCCAGCATTACATGCTTATGTGACATGACCAGTGCCTCATATGTATTTACCCTGTTTTTTAAAATTTTCTTCTCATTTTTATCTTGGCACTCATTTTTAGTCTTTGCACATTTGCAGTTGTTATTGTAACTATGTGCTTTTGGGTAGCAATCACAAAGTTCTAGGTGCTTTCCAAACATTTAAGAAGGAAAAAAAAATCCCTCCGTTTCTTGGCTATTGTAATCATGTCCTTGCAGGTCTATCTCAATGCACCCTCTATGTGAAATATGCCCACAAGCACGTGGCTTGTTTGATTTATAGCTACTTGTGTTTTTCCAAGTGACTTGACTGTTGAAGAACTCCAATGACTGCTCTGTTTGTGTATTTTAGCCGAAGCTGGCTCAAGCACTTAGGACTCTGCACACTGGAACAGCTTATTCATAAGGTTTGGTTTTGCTTTACATTAATCTGTGTTTGGTTCCCTTTGCTTCACATTTTTTTGTCCTGCATTCGGTAATTCCAAGCACCACGTCTGTTCTGTTGTTCTGTCCTTTTGGTAGCTGCCCCTTGTAGATTCTCAGTGACTGAATAATGGTGTCACTTCAACAAACCAGAAAGATATTTGTATGCTTCATTTGCTCTTCTGGATTTTTGTTATTGTTCTCATTTGATGTCATTGTTGTGTTATGATGGAGGCTTGGTTGCAATTGTAATCATTAAAATAACTTTTAAAAAATCCACAGTGATGCCAGAGCATAGAAGAAAGAGATAACAAAGGCAGTATTTGTCTCTAAAAGGATCTTAATCTGGAGCTCCGAGAACACTGCACAAACTGCCTCTGAAATAGATACATATATGCATATATTCCACAAATAAGACCTAGTTCCTCGCACAAAGTAAGATCTTATTGCTTCTCCTTGTGGTTGCTTTACTAGCTTTCTCCATATTTTGAGCTTTATAAGGCTGCATTCACACTTCTTTTCTGTTGCATTCTCTGGTGAAGGCTGAAGTCCTAACCTACCAATTATCCAGATTGCCTTTTGATTAGAATTTGCTCTTGCTCCTACCAAGACTCTGAGCACAGCTTTGCTTTGCAAGGAAACTGGGGTATGGAGATTGTATACATGTAGACTGCCGCCTTGCAGGAGCTGTAGCATGTCATCTGAACTGGGGAATGAGAAGGGCTCCTTGCTAATCGTGATTTTAGGCTTACACACTGCAGACACTTGTACAGCAATCAAGCATGGGGAATGACAGCTGAAACCATATAGGAAGAGCTTTGGAATGTGGCTGTTAATTTTTTCTTGAGGGAAAAGCACCAAATGTATTTTGCAGCAGAGAAATGTATATATTTGTAGGTGAGAAGTATTCAAGGAGGCTCTGTTAATACTGGATGGGCTTATAATACACTCAAGCATTGTGTTGTATTTGGGGACCGTAGGACAGGGAGGAGACCATCCTCAGAATTTTGTCATTATCTCACAATGTGGAAAGTTGTTTTACAAGCCGGAACTGGTCACTGAGGCTTTGTCTAGATGGTACGTCAAAGAGAGCTGGGGATTGATCTAGTCAGCGTAGATGCTCAGGACTACTTCTCTTGGGAGAAGACATATCATATAGGAAGCAGCTTCGAATGGTCCAAAACAGATGTAGGAGCAAGGCAGTAATGAAGTGATGTGGACAACAGTGGGTCCAGTGTTTGAGGTTGATTTCTGGCCTGACTTTGCTTACCAGTAGAGACAAAGCCTTAGAAGTCTGCATCCTTCACATCTCAAGCTGGACTTAGTGCTGCCATATGGAAGACAGGTTCCAAGCAGCTAATCCATGTAGAGTTCAAAAGAGGTAGAGACTTCAGCCATTTTTGCAAATCAAGCAGAAAAAACTCAGGAACGGGGCTTTGGACTGCTCACCTGAGATGTGCCAGGTTTAGCTTTGCTTTACTGCTCTATTGCAGAATTCGTCCCTGACTTAGGAGAAAGTAGCTTCTGTGAAAATGTTTTGCCCATCAGTAAAATGAAAACTACAGAACTTCACTTCTGTATCAGTTTTATGTGGTGCTGCCATGCTTTGAAAACAGGGGTCCTACAAATTCTTTAGGTAGGTGGACACAGAGACTCCTGTAGCACGGAGATTTCCAGAGCTGATTTAGAGTAGCTCTGCAGTCTACCAGTCAGGGCTATTTCCAAGTTCAGAGCCAAACTTGTTCTTAGAAACAAGATTAAGGCAAAAAGGAGATGACCTCACTGAAAGAAATGGAAGAGGTACATCATGTACAGGTCTCCTTTCTCTTTATTTCAGAATGAAGAAAACTTTTGTGGTGTTCAAATACACTTCTTTTCCTAGTTATCTGCCAGGGGTATATTGCCATCTTACTTTTTTTTTAAGCTTTCACTTATAAATCATTGTAAAACAAGACAGAATGAGCAGATAGCATAAAGTGTAATAAAATAATTCAGAACTTGATTAAAAAATGAAAGGAGGAATTTATGGCAAAGAATGCTGGAAACTCCATTTCAACATTTGCACACAAGGGAAGGAATGATATTTATTTTTCTCTATTCTCTTTCCATACATTCTGCTTTTTCCTATGTCTGTAAAGGGTGCTTTACATTGATGTAACTTGAGCTGAGGAAGATCTTTGCAAACCAATAAACAGAAGTGCTTAAAGATTGCCTTGCATATGGCAACCTGCATTCCTGGTGTTGACTGCTCTGCTGAAGGGGCTGCTGCTGCTGTCTCAGTGTTGGTATTGACAGGCCCGTTAGGCAGGCTGGCTTTGATCTAGCTTTTATGTTCCTTTACCATAACACAAGCCGACTTTATTGGACCAATTACAATTGCAGTCTTCCCTTCTTATCTCCATAGGGTAGACCAGAGATGGAGCAAACTTAAGTTAAGCATTTTCATTTATATTGGGTTTATGAATTCTTGTTTGATGTCTTAAACTTGAGTTCACAAAGTGCAATTTGCTTTGACCCTGATTGTAATTTATGTAATAAATATTTTAAGGCCAAGGATTAAAAAATATTAGTTGGAGAGACATGATTTTACTTAAAGCTCTTTTTGCAACATTGATTACAAATGTACTTTCATTGGTCAAATGTGAATAAAATTATATAATTTGTTTAAAATTTCTTATGATATTTTGTTGAAATGGAGTTTTGAAAATATAACATTTAAAGAAGACTAAAGTGAAAATAAGATCAGAGGTGATTTCTTAAGTGTCTTTAAGATATAAAAGTCGTGATATTGACATCCTTCCTGTGCCGGAATTATTTGGCTCCAGAATGTGTAATCTACAGTCAGAATAATTATCTAGTGGTGGTTAATACTATTTTTAGGTTATTGTTATTTTCAACAATATCAGCTCATGGTGTGGCTGCTGCTCCACCAAGCAGAAGCTAGTACTGGTACAAATGAAGTACCTGAACTGATTCCCATTTTCGGGGACAGCATAATTTCAGATGGACTTTAGCAGGTCATGCCACAGCACTTCTGTTCTTGAGTATGAGCACCAGTCCTGATGAAATTCTCACTGATCCTGGTGAAAGCAGTCCTGGTTTCTAATTACAGGCTTAAAGTACAAATGTAATAATCTGTCTTGGTTTACTGATGTGGTGTAAAATGAGTGTATTCTTTTATTATTTCTCCCATATTATTAAAGCTTCATGTACAGGGAAGGAAATGGCCCAGTCAAGGACATTTAACACAAAAAAACTGTGCTTGTAAAATATGGTGTTATAACTGCCCCAAGACAGTTGGTTTAGATGCTTTTGAGAAAACATTTCTTAATGTGAATGTGCATCATCAGTCTGTATATGTAAAAGCCTAAATATTACCTCCCTCTTGCCTGTCTCTAAGCGTTTCTCAAGGACTTGCTAGTTATTGCTTGTTACAATTATAAGGTACTAGTAAATTATGTAGCATCAGAATTTTCCTAGGCACTGGAATTCAGCTCTTCCTTTAAGCCCCGTTCCCTCTCATGGTTTTGGCAGAGCAGCTCTGAATCTCCCAGACATTTAGGAATGGGTATTCACACAGATGAGGGACCATTTCCAGTTGTCAGCCTGGTGGTGGCCATGATGGTTCAGAAAGGAGGAGAATGTAACACACTTGGACAGATCCACATCAGTGGATGTCATGGCTAGAGAACATTTTGGCACACGGTTAATTACTGGTACTGATGTGTGAGCTGATGATAATCCTGTCCTGTCTTACAGGACTCTGCTCTAGACTTGTGTTGTGCTGAGGGCTTCAGGTTTTAGGGCAGAGTGTGTTTACAGGAATAAAAAATACGTTGGAGGAGGGATTTTAATACAAGATTTTGTTGTGATATCACCCTATTTGAAAGGATTGCCTTATGTAACAGGAGGTCTCAAGAAGCTTGATAAATTAATTCTGGTGAATTTTATGTTGTATTATCACTCTAAAATTCTTAAAGGAAATCGAGATGCAAAGAAGTAAGACTTTATCATTGCCCTCAGTATGCCTATTCATGAAAACAACAGGGTGTAGTTTTTTTGCAGAGGAGGTGGCTTTTAGTTTGGTGTTGGGTTTTTTCTTCCACGAGAAAATCTAAAGGAACTACTCTACAGATTTCGTCCCTAAGTATGTGGTATATTTGCAACACTGTAATAATCATAAATTACCTACTTTATTTGCAACAGCAGAAACCAACATTGTCTGGAGACGACATTTGAAAAAAATAAAATGGATGTTTTGTTAATTCTAGATTCACAACCTTTTGCAGTTTAAAATTTTTCTATGAAATCATAGCCCTGTCACCTTTTAACACAGCCTGTTTGCTAATTATTGATGTGACTACAGCCCCTCCTTGATAACACTCTCTATCCTCTGTTTGCTGTAAAGGAGTGGTTTTTTTTTTGCTAAATTGACTAGGAAATACTAAGGAAGGAAAACTGTAAATACTTTTAAATTGTGGTTAAAAGGCATCCTAATGCAGGTCAGAAACTGCTTTCAAAGGTATCTACTTGTATGTTCCCTTGTCATCCTTGTCTTCAATTTAGCAAAAACAGTGGCAGCTGCTGGTAAACTAATTCCTATTTCTCTCTTATAGAATAATCAGATATTTTCCTCACATCCACTTTTCAGATAAACTGAACTTGTGTGAAATTTGCAGAAAGTCAAAACAGAGTGGCCCTAAAAACAAGGGTTACCCAATGTTTACTTGATAGACATAATATAGACCTATATTTTATTTAATTTTCCTTATTAAAAATACTTTAAGACACAGATTGGTGGGCAATGAATGGTTACTAAAGCTCATATTGAGGAAAGAAAAGAGGAAAACTGTGTCAATGCATTTTAAAAAAAGACTTTGCAATCTGTGTCTCAATAGTATTCTTTTTATTCTCAAAACCCAACAATTATAATTTTAGAATACCAACTAATCTAATCTGTGTTCATTATGCCAAGGCTTTGTACCAATTCAACGTCAGCGTGATGCAGCATCAGTGCATGCTCCTGTTGGGTGACACCACAGGTAGGACTAGCCTCACCTGGCTTTAGCCATCTCACTCTCTCTGGTTCTGGAGGAAATACATCCTGGAGGTCATGGGACTCCATTGAATGAAGAGTTTTACTGAGTCAAGCATGTTCAGCCAAGACTAATTCCCTTGTCTGCTTTTAGAAAACCGTAAGATTTGGCCAATAAATTGTCCCCCAATAAGCATTTCCCAGAACTCTGGCTACAACCAATTTAGTTAATATTCCAATAATAAAGTAAAAGAATAACAGAGACTCAAGGAGCAGTTTTCAGTAGAAATGTTGCAATGTGTAACTAACACCACCATTTATCTCATCTACAAAGTTTTCTGCTGCAGTAAGAATGACCTATATAGAAAGAAGTAATTTGTAGGCTGTGTTCATGTGCATTCTATATTGTCTACAGGATTGCCTGGAAGTGGGAGGAAAGAATCACTCTACAGCTTGGTTGAATATCAAGGATAAGATTAATCAGCTCTAATAACATTGCTGTTTAGATAACTTCTTCCAAGGTTGTGAAATACTCGTATAGCTCAGCAGCTGGGAAATATCTTCAGATGCTTCCACACTATTTATATTCTGTTTGTAGGAAGAGAACTTAATTAATTTTCTTGGTCACTGGAAACTTTCTGGAGAGTTTAAGGCAATCTTGATATCATTGTCTCTTTGAGAAAGATCAAGATGTTAGAGAATTTGCCTGCAAGTCATAAATGTTATGTCTTTCTCTGCTCAGATGTTTGGGGTTTTTATAACCAAGACTTCAATTAAAATTTTAAATAGAGCAAAAGAATTGTGCTCATGAAACACAAGGACCTGCAAATTCTGAAATACAAACATAACATCTTTTTATATACCTAGGTATAGTTTTTAATGAGTGTCATACATGGGGACTAAGAAGGCATCAGGATAATAATGCTACCTCAACATACACCATAACCATATTTAGAACATTAGGTTCACAAAACAAAACATTTTTATTCCTGTATTAAAAACCTGAAGTTCCACTATCACTGCTAATTCAAAGTTAGTAAATGCCTAACAAGCAAACTCTGCCACCCGCTAAATGTGTTTTTGCCCTTCCATGAATTTACAAATACAACTTAAAATTTCTTCCTCTTATTTTACTAGGTTGAACATAAAGGTTGAACCTATTCTCACACCTGACAAACAAACTTTCACTGATAGCCTGCTCTTCCTTAAGAGTCAGGAGCCAAAGGGAACAGTACAATCAGCCAGTGCTCAGATCCATGGAGTAGCAAGGTGAGCAGGACAGACTTAGACATAGCGGCCAGCTCCAGCTAAGTCCAGATCATGAAGCAATGTCACTGTGATGAGACAGATCTGAGGTCAAGGAGAAAGTCAGGCTGGATTTTTTTTTCCATGTGTTCACCAGTCATCATCACCGTCATCATTACAATTAGTGCTGCACTTCTTGGAATTTATGTTGGAGCTTCATTAGGTAAAAAGACACTATGCTCTTTGCTTTAAATGTATGAGGTGAATTAAAAACTTGGAGACAATTTGTGGGAACCAGGGATTAGTATTCTGCCCATTTTCAGAAGTGAAAGTATGATCATGTGAATTGTCTGTTGTCCTTGGAATCAGAGGTTCAGGAGACAATGTTCAATTTTTCTCCGCAGTTGCCCTTCCTGGACTAGAATCCTTACCCCCCTCACAGTAAAGAATTTCTTCCTAATATCTAATCTCACCCTATCCTCTCTCAATTTAAAGCCATTATCCCCTTCTCTTTCACTACATGCTTCCTCTATAGTCCCTCTCCAGCTTTCTCATAGGCTCCTTTCAGGTACTGGAAGGCTGCAATGATTTTTCCCTGAAGCCTTCTCTTCTTCAGCCTGAAAACTCCAGCTCTCTCATCCTGTCTTCACAGAAGAGGTGTTCGCATCCTCTGGTCATCTTCGTCTTCCTGTTCTGGACTCAGTCCAGCAGGTCCACATTCTTCTTGTGTTGGAGGACCCAGAGTTGGATGCAGTGCTCCAGGTGGGGGTCTCACAAGAATAGAATAGAAGGGCAGAATCATCTGCTTGACCTGTTGGCCATGCCTCTTTAGATGCAGCTCAAGATAAGTTTGCTTTCTGAGCAGCAAATGCACGTTGCAGCCTCATGTCAACTTCTTTTTCATCAATGTCCCCAAGTCTTTCTCCCCAGGGCTGTTCTCAATCCATTCTCTGCCCAACCTGTATTTGTGCTTGGGATTGCCCCAACCCAAGCGCAAGGCCCTGCACTTGGCCTCCTTGAACTTCATGAGATTTGCGTGGGCTCACATCTCAAGCCTGTCAAGGTCCTTCTGGGTGGCATCCCTTCCCTCCAGCATGTCAACAGCACTGCACAGCTTCGTGTCATCGGCAAACTTGCTGAGGGGGTGCTCAATACCCCTGTCCTTGTCACCAACAAAGGTGCCTAAAGAAGTGCGCCGCGCACTTCCCATATAGATGGAAAGGAGAGGAGAGAGGTAAAGACAACTGCTTGGTCAACCTATAAGGCAAAACTTTTAAAATTAAGTGCTAGAAACAGTGAGTTCCTTACGGAAGAACATAGGAGCCTACTTAATTCTTGAATATACCATGAAGTGATAGCTTGTCAAAACCATATAAAACCTTTTATCAAGTCTTTTAACCTATTTCTACCTGGCCTATTTTTACATCGACTTAAACCTATCTGTCTCATATCATATGAAGTTTGCATCCATCTTTGATACTTAAGTAAGTTAGATAAGATACTTAAGTACATAAGCTTTGAATTTGTTCAGAATTGAATCAGATTGAAAAGGGGACACTTTTTAAGGTACAAACACAATTAATTTAGGACATTTGAACATGTTTAAATGTTTTGTTCTATATATGCTTTGAAGTTATTAATTGTGTTTATTCTGCAATGAACTCAAAGAATGCTCATATAGCACTAATATTAAGGCTTGCAAGAATATATTTTAACTCCAGAAAAGAATCTTTCTACAACTTATTTCACTGATATTTCTCAAAACTCTTGGCTTAGCTTTTAACAATGGCATAATATTGGTCTATTAGAAGAGAAGAGGTTTTCAAAGAAGCATTCTTCACACACTCCTGCAAAAACACTAAATATCTTTTTCCAGTTTCGTGTAAGACAGCAGACATATTGTGCACTTAACTGTGCTCTTAATTCTAATTCTCAGGCAGCTACAAAATGTTTTCTAAAGCCACTCTGTTCTATCTGAATATTATTTTTTTTGGTGGTAGATAAATAAGAGTCCTCAGCACAGCTTTATGGAATTGCAGGCTGTGAGGCAAGCATTTTGCATGTTGAACAAATTTGCAACAGACTTCAAGGAAGTTGGGAGCCATCATGTGAAAGAATTTCATAAAACTCAACTGACTTCAACAGAAATCAATGGGAGGCTTTCCTTTGACTTCAATGAGAGTTGAAACAGATGCAGAAGGGGCACTTTATAAGGAGAGAAAACTAGTTCATTTAGGATTTTTGTACATAATTAAAGAAGTATTCCATTATTCACAAATATGAATGCCAACTTGTTGTACCATGTCTTTCATGATTAACAATGGTTGGGTGGTATCCAGATGAAAATTCTGTCTACTTCTGGCTATCTGGCTTAAATGCAATGAAACATAATGTACCAGATTCTTGCAATACCATATGTGTATGCCAAGGATGATCTTTCTACATCATATCCAGTTATTTTACATGGGATAAGTTTGGAAAGGCGGGATTCATTAAAGAACATCCACACTGCTATTAGGAAATATTTTTATCATACAATGGTGTCAGTGTAACATGTTCAGTGAAAAAACCTGACACCGATTATAAGGACCTATGAACATTACTTCACACATTGCCTAAACTTGCACAAGAATAGCCTCTTCCATAGCCAGAATACTTGAAGACACACTCTGAACAGAACCATACTGCCCTCTGTCCCACAAATTCTCAGAAACAGATGTGCAAATGCATGTAATGTTGGGTAGTCCTACGCAGTTCACTAGAACTACCATGTTTTTACTCTGTGCTTTAGTCAAATGTATTTGCCTCTTCCATGTGTATTATTATATAATATTCCAGTGTATCACTGTGGCAGTGATAAAACTTTTATACTGCATGCAGATATATTTCAGGTATTTTATTTTAAGGGTCTGCCAAAGATATTGTTTCTAGACTGTGGCTTTTTTAATCATACTATCACTGTTTCTCTCTCCTGTATCATGTTAAATGCAAAATCCTGCTCTTCAATAAGAGTGTCTCACAGCCTTGTGTCCCTAATCTTCCCTATCTTTCTTAGTATCTAGACATGGATTTTTTTTTCTCCTATTGGCTGCAACACTAAAACTCTCCCTGTAATAGGTACAATTGTAAGGAAGCATTTCTATATTTTTCCCCTGCTTCTCCTTATAATTGGAAAGTGCTGTCCTCAATAGCCTGCAAAGCCTCAGTCATCTTTCTTCAAATCCTTATTAAAACTTTCTTATTCTGGTTTCTTAAGGAAAAAAAAAATATATAAAAACCAAACAAGCTTCTGGAAGAATATGGTTGCCTGAGTGCAAAGGCTTTGTTATGGAAATATGAAACAAATGTTACTTTTTATTTTCTGGGCAACCTAAACCCTATTGGGTTAATTTGCACACTGAGGTTTGAGGTCCGTACTTTTTACTTCCTTCCTGGGTACAGTTAGACCAGCCTTAATGGCAAGTGTCAGTCAACAAATGTTAATGTCAGAAGAAAGATGACCTCATAAAGAGAAAACAAGGTACAGATTTTTTTCTGAAGGATTTGATGGGATCTCTTCAGAAGTTGCATTTCAGTCCCAGCTGATCATATTCCCCCTATTATTAATCTCAGTGATCACATTTGCCATTGTACAGCAAGAAACATAAGTATTTATAATAGTTGATAAAATAAGAACTATATTTACTTATCTTTTTATAGCGACACGATGAAGCCATTTAAGCAGTGCTTAAAAACTTCCAGAAAAGAACAAAACCCTTAAGAATTTTATTTTCAAGATTAATTCAGGATGATACCAGGATTTAATACCCTACCTTCAATCTAACAAGGGATGTTTTTGCAGTTATCTCAACGTTTGCAAGGCTGTGTGACTCATGAGCAAATTACTTTCATGGCTGGGTTGCATTTACACAAGTCAGCGTGTGAATTTTACATGCAGATCAACAAGATGGGACAGATTTAGGTGTGGGCATATTTATATAAGGGATTTGAATATGGGCATGGAAGAGCAGAAAGCAAAATATCAGCATTGGTACATTTGCTACTTCAGGCAGAAATTACTCACAATCATATTGATGAAACTTTAAAGAGACTAAATTCATGCAAGGCATTAAATAGGATTTTGTCAGAGAGTTTGCGGTAGAAGAAGCTGAAAGCCAGTGACATCCCAAATCCTTTACTAAATATGGATTGATGCCATGTATTAATCCTTCACTTACAACAAATGATGTGCACCTCATCCCAAAGATGGCAACCAGCCACATTAGCCTCTCCAGTGAAGTACAAAATGCCAGTAAGCTTTAGAGGGTAAAGGGAAACTACATGCACACAGTTCAAACAGAAATAAAATACAGCACATTTTGCAGTGTCTCCTACTAATACAACACATGTGCACAACATGGCATATTGATGTAACTCACAGCAGGGAGGCGGCTCTTAGCTTCACACTGAAAATTCATTGCTTAAGAGGGTGAGGGATGGGCACAGAACTTTGGTAATTGAGAAGATATTGCTTAAAGGATAAGAAGATGATGAAGCAACCAATCTAATAGAATTAGAAGGAGACTAGGCAAAGATTCAGTTAAGTTATAATTTCTACCTATGACTTTCTCTCACCTTTCCAATCTTTTTATTCAATGTTTACTTACTGTATTCAGAAGGTTAACCTTTAAAATGAGAAAGAGATTAAAAAAATAAAATCTATATCTTAATTAAGAGTAAAGGATTATTTAACATCAGAAATCACTCAAATCAGTACAAATTTGGATATTAAGAATGCAGTTTGTACAACAGATTATTTTTAAAGGAAATTATTCTTTTTTTCCTCTTTCGTATTTCATGTCAGAAATAGCTTGTAAACTAAAGAAAAATGGAATCATCCAGGAACTCACCTTGTATTTCATCTTCCGTACTATGACAAAAAGGTTGACACAGTGGGATCTGTTATTACTGAATATCTTAAGAAACCTGACTACTGCTCACAGTTGCTGATAAAAAGACAAGTGTTCTTTATGACTTGCAAGGAATGGTTACATAGGTGAGAAAAAAAAACCAGCAGTGGGAGTATGTAAAAATCAATCCTTTTGCAACAGAGAAAGCAAAAGGATAATCTTGTCATCAATCATGCATTTTTCAATGTATAGCTTGTTCATTGTGCTATTTTTCAATTTGAAATATTTTCTTTGAATGTAATTTTGTGCCCTTCGCTTTTACAGATTTGTAAAAAACCCTACCACATATTAATTTTAGTAGGTCTCTAAGCTGTTTGTCATCAACTTAAACATTGTTCCTTGCCTATGCTTCTCTTAGTTATTCCAAACTGGAACTCTCTAGTTGAAGATTTGATTTTCAACATTTACTTTACTGAGTTAATTGTTCCATATTTTTTCATGGCTTCTGAAGAAGAACAACGATGTTTCGGTGTTTTGGAGGACCTTGCTCTGTTTGTGCTGTCTTCAACTGCATTCGCAAATAAATGAAACATTAAGGTAAACTCTTGGAAATGCATTCACTCTGAATGGAATGTGACAGAACAGAACTTCATGTTTTCTGCTTTTTCAATAGAGCTGCTCCATAAGATGACTGACAGGATATAGACCAATCTAGAAAAGCAAGATGATGGCAGAGGAATATGCAACTCTGGCAATATTGCACTGTTAGTTAGCATGCAATCCTGTATATGACCCTGATATCAAAATGAATAACTTTTTGTTTGGGGTTTGATGGGGCTACTGCTCTGGCTGTCCCCCAATGCAGGAGAAGGAGCACTGCACAGTGCCCTGAGCACCCTCCTGAAGTGGAAGGGCTGTTGTGTGGAGAAGGTACATGACAGGTTGGGTGGTAAATGCTCAAGGGACCATTTGTTCCATGCCAAAAGTCCCAGGAAGTGTCCAATGCCATTCTCTCAATTTCCCTGGTTTTTTCATACTGGAAAAACAGATTTGCTGACTGCCACATGCTTGTCTCCATTATACTCTCTGTGGCCGGGTCCTCATGAAAAATGTGCTCACCTGTCCCCTGCAGAGCCAGGACATTGTGGGATGCTGTGGGGCAGATCCCTGGATCATAAGCACAGCCTTGCTCAGGACCTCACGCAAAATGCTTTCAGCTGTGTTGAACAGAGCCTGTGGGGCTGTGCGTGGAAGGGACCTGTTTCTCTGCCCCTGTTGCTGTCTCCTGCTCTCTGAAGGCAGAAGTTCCTGCCTTTGCTGCCTCTTGTGCCTTGGGAGCAGGAGGCTCATAGTCCTTCTCTTTCTGCAGTGCTGCCTGTGACTGCCTGCAGCCCAGCTGTGGGCAGGCGGAGGTGTGGGATGAAAGCTGCTGCTTTGGCACGGCTGCAGGCTTGGCCCTGGTCCCCAGACACCTCTGTGTGGCCCCATCCCACCCCTGGCCTCTTTCTCCTGCCCTGTCCCTCACCAGGCGCTTCCTCCACAGGCTTGGCAGCCCCTTGCTGGATTGAGAGTTGGGATTCATCTTCTCCATAGGCATCTCTGGTGTCCTCTGCCACAGAGGTGCCCAGGAGAGACGCCGTGTCCTGAGGGAGGGGCTCTCCTGGGAGTGGGGACACCAGGGCTCTCCACTCCCTGAATACTGCCATAGTCAGGGCAGGGCCTTGAGGTGTCACAATGGCATCTGGGCATGATATGGCCCTAGATATGGCCCTAGAGAGGGGCCTGGAACTCTCCTGTCAAAAAGGGCCACAGCCTGGTGCCCCTACAACAGCAGAACCACTGGGACTTTTGGAACTATTTGGAACCAGCTTGGACTGGCATGGGACAACGCCTGCTTTCCCCTCACAGAGGCCACATCTGACCCAAGCCAGCACCTCCCACACAACCCCAGTGTCCATGGCCTCCAGAGAGCTCAGCTCTGTCTGCGTTCAGGCCCTTGGAGTGCGACTGCCCTGGGCAAGCAGCGGTGGGGCGGGGGACATGGGGACTGCATCTGTGTCCGGGGACATGGTTGTTGCCCTGGTGGGGACGTGGGGACACTGGCCTTAGAGTGGAGCCCTGCGGAGCCCCACTTTGGCTGGTCACCAGCCTGATGTAAGCCATTTGCCATAAGGTTTAGTGCCTGATCACTGCACCAGTTGCTCGCCCACAGCATGGTGTTGATCCAGCTGTGAGCAGGGCAGATTGTGCAGAAGAATACTGTAAGAGAGAGTGTCAAAATCTTTACTGAAATTCAAAAAGATTTCATCTGGCTTCCTTTGGTCTGCTAGCTGAGGAACCTTTTCCTAAAAGGAAATGGAGCGTGTCAAGCAGTACTTCCCTGTGGTGAGCCTGTGCTGGCTGTGACCAATGCCTCTGTAGAGGTTCAGGTATTATTCCAAAACTCACAGAATAATTCTGCCAAGCACTGAATGGAGACTGACAGGCCTGTGGTGACCGGGGTCACCCTATTTGCCCTGCTTGAGGATTGGGACATTTGCCAGCTTTCAGTCACCTGGGACCTCTTAGATCCCTACGACTCTTGAAAAATCCTTGAAAGGTTTCACAATGACATTTGCCAGATCTTTGAGTACTCTGGGATGAATCTCACGAGGCCCCATAGGTTTACAGGGAACCAGCTGGAGCAGCAAATGCCACCCAAGTTTGGGCCTTGGCTGGGAGTTTCCCATTCTCGCAGTCGTGGTTGCCCAGATCAGGGCTTGGGGGGTCCCAAAGCTATCATTGGTGTTGAAGACCAAGGCAAGGAAAGCATTAAACATCTCTGCCTCACCTTTGTCCCTGTTTGCAAGGTGATCATGCTCATCAGGTAATGGGCCAATGTTATTTCCTGACTGCATTTTGCTATTAATATACTTTTAATTTGATCTTTTAGTAGTCCCCACAGCCCAGTCTGATCAGTCTCCTAAAAACTGCAGCAACATGAGACCAAGAAAAACATTCTGGATCAGAGTCCAGCCCCTTTTTCTTATAAGCACTGCAACATATTTTCATTGAGTTAATACATCCCTTATAGTTCAACTATTCCTGCCGATAAGGATATAGTACATTATATTCAGGCTTTGTACACTTTTATTTAAAATGAGTATTTCTCAATCAACACACTAGCACATAGGCACGGAAAATACTCCTTTAATAGAATAATGATATACTGATAAACTTCAGTCAGAGGAAGTGTGAAATAAAGCTCAGTGTCTATTTTAGTTGCATGTTTTCTCTAAAAAATCATTGCATATTTGAACCGGAATTGTTTGCAGAGGGAAATTGCTTTTGCCTGAAATCTGAAAATGAAAGGGTATTGTAGTGTTTTTAAAAGGAGCTTTAAGAAATATTGTATGTAAATCACTAGGAGTATGTGCAAATGTGTTTCTCCATCCATGTGTTCATCAATGTATGTGACAGAAAGAGAGAGAGGGGCAGAAAAGGAGAAGGGCAGGAGGATGAAAGCTTTGAAAAGGGCATGAGCCAATATCTTCTGAATGCTGAGAGAGGAAATAATGAATTCTGAAAGTTTTTTAAAGCTATGCTAGCTGGAAGAGTGTTGATGTGGTTTTATCTGGGATTCTGCATGTGAATATCAAAATGTACAATGGCGTTTTAGACTGGTCTTAATGGATAGCTGAGTTTTACAATATCCATTAATAGTTTATGATATACAGAAATAGACTGGAAGAAGTAAGCCCTGTTAATGTACTAGCTTGGTTTGAAAAGAGATACAAACAATAGAAATCCCACTAAATTGATTTATCTCATTTCAGTACAGTTTAGACAACATAGTCTAGCCTTGTTAAGGATTGGGTTTCTGGCTGGTAAGTGTGTTTTATTCCAACACTTTAAGTACCAGGATAGTCCTCCTTCCTCTTTCTCTGCATTACAGCAATCATATCAGACATGGATTTGCCATTATTTGTAAATCACGAAGGAGCTTTAGCTTGGGGCAGAAGTCTGGTGTGTTGAAATTTTAGACAGACTTAAAGCAAGTGTGTTAGTGTAATAAAACATTTCTCATGAACTTGTGAACCTGTAGCTCTTAAAGATTTGTCTCTCATGGTTTACTGTATAAATTGTATGTATACTTTCTTTACTAAGTATCTGTCAAAATAATGCATGTCTTTCACATAAAATATATCTCCAGATGCATCCAAATATAAGACATGTCGAAGAAGGCAAGGAACATGTTAAAAGGAGAAAATTTATCTAAATGCTTTAAATAACATTAATGAGTGCCATCTATCCCTCTTTTTAATGAAAGAAAACAGTGTTTTTAGTCAGAGGCCTCTGTCATCAATGAAATCCTTATAAACTCACAAGCATTTGAGCAGCAAGTTTTTCCATTTACTCTGATCAGATTTCAATAAAGTCATTGCAACATATTGTCATGGAGTTTTTAGTGTCTATATGCAAAATTTTTGACAGAAAAACTATTTCAGAAATCTAAAAAAAAAAAAAAAAATCAAATAAATTATGACTTCTGTTTAATGCAGCTTCCAAGCATTAATCTTAGGTTCCTAAATGACATGAGCACAACTGTAGAATACAGAGATAAAAGAAATTTTTAGTGATCACTTTTTAAAATTTGTTGGAAGAGACCTCTGTTCAGCAAAATGCTGAAACAGTTTTTAAGTATCATTAAAGTAGACAGGATCTAAACATGAAATTAAGTGGTTTGCTAAGGGGATAGCTTCTGATTTGGACTATTAACCAAGGCATTGTTCTTAAATTATAATATTGTGAAGTTATTTAAACTCATCGTCCTGAACAAAGAACCTAAGTTTTAGATAGGAGAAGGAACTTCTGTTAAAGGGAGTGTTAGGTTTTTTGTTTTGTTTTTTTTTTTTAATATTTCCGTAGGGTTAATACTATGTTGATAGATTATAACATTCAAACAGATAGATTGAAAAAGAAAATCTTAAAAATTCCTTAAAAAGTTTTAAAGAAAACAGTAAACATTTTTCTGTTATTTCAAACCCTTAAAAGTAGCTGTCTTGGTACAAAGATAGCTTGGTTTTATGGGAAAGACATGAGAACAGTGAGCATATGTTTCTAAAGACATTTTATAATGCCCTAAAGACATTTTGAAATGCCTAAAACACATTGCACAAAAAAAAAAAAAACAGACTTGGTGGAGAAAGATTTTTATTGTCATTTTTTGTAGAAAGCTATGCCTAACTCATTCTTGAGTGATGTGACCATCTGAATCTCATTCTGTCTTTTGCTTCAATATTTGCTCCTTCCAAATGCAATGTCCTTTAAGTTCCTGTTTCTGACCTGTTTCCTTCCTGTCTTTCCCTTCAGAGGACAAATGTCGTTGTCCAAAACATCCGTTTTCGTGACATATCCTTATCTCAGTGTTGCAGCCTGAGCACAATGAACCTAATGCATCTTCGAGATGTTAAAGTGCCCCAGAAGCCATGTGCCTAGAATATGCTGGATTTGAAGATGTGCCAGTCAACCTCGCATGAGAAGTGTGAAATTTCTCCAGATGTTAAGCATCGTGTTCTGTGCTGCTACTCACATTGAATGATCAGTAATCTGGAAATATGAAAAAATTACTGAATTCTACATTTTTGCTTTGAGGAAGAAAACGTGTCTTGCTACAGACAGACAAAGGGTACTATGTCTTGGTGTGAGGGAGAACACAGAGTGGGCTAGGGCTTCCTACACTAACTTTGCTTCCTGCCACTCTTTGGTTTCAATCCCATGCCAATAAGAAATTCTGTCCATACAGTGACAATGATGATGAGAGGGAAACCAACATATCTTGATTTTATGTATGACACTGTTTTGGTTTTTTTATTTACAAAGAGAATGTATACCTTCTACTAGTATGTAGGTATCAATATGTCCTTTCACTATCCACAAATTTGAAAAAAATATTTCAGTGGAAAGATGTCTTGCTTACTGAATAGGACATGAAGTAGGACCACATCTGTCAAAAGACTCAGTTGAAAATAACGAGCTGCATGATTGTCTCAAAAACAACGACCTTCATTCTTTGATGGTGACAGTTTACCCTGTTTTGCCAGGTAGACAAGATGTGTCAGTCCTGAAAGATGTGTAAATTTCTTGCAGTTGTTACACAGTTTTAAGTCTTTATTCAAGTGCTAACTGAAATATACAGTCTCGCTATGCACTTACAAGCAAAGCATGTGGGAATTGCTCAGTCTGACTTTTTACAGCACAATTCAATAAGCAGATAAAATGATCTTTATATTATTTCTTTAATATGTGCTAAATCAGTAAACATAGTGTTTCTTTGTGTCACATGTAAGAGTACTAACATGAATCATTTACCCCATACAATCTTTGTTTGATCAACTTGTGTTTTATAGAGGTAATATTTCAGAAAAAGAAAAAGAGAAGGAAGAATAAAAAAAAGAAAAAGAAAAAGAAAAAAGAAAAAGAAAAAGAATAGGAAAAATAGAGAAAAAGAGTTCCTCCTCTGTAAGAGCATATCATAAGTGGTCTAAAGAGAAAAATTATCCTCTTGCAAGACCAATTTAAGTAGCAGCCAGAGTCACTGTTCTTTCTTCCTTGTTCTCAGGTTTCTGACAGTTTATTTCCCTTTTACTAGGTGACAGAAGAATTGGATGGCACCTGCCTTAGGTACTTTCACTGTTGTTATCTCTGTAGTCAGAGACTCTTGTATTTACACATGCTTAAGGGCACACCTTTCAAA
The DNA here is from genome assembly GCA_013397895.1 of Origma solitaria. Taxonomy (NCBI): domain Eukaryota; kingdom Metazoa; phylum Chordata; class Aves; order Passeriformes; family Acanthizidae; genus Origma; species Origma solitaria. Next base: position 36,932 of record VZRL01000401.1, on the reverse strand, counting down.
GCTGTCTAATCTGTTTCTACAGTGCATGGCTGAATTTCTTCCTGACCATATCTGCAGAGTTTAAAATTACATGAGTGGCTTTGAGTAGGTATATCTACCTATACATTATTTTAGGCACATCTTACCTTTTAAAGGACTATTGATAAATCCCAAACTAATTAAATGCAATGTCAGCTTTCCCTAATACTACATGAGATGTGTAGGAAGGAACCAGAGATAATTTCTAGCTTGTGGTGGAGAAATATTAGAGATTCAGCACGCTGTTCACTGCCAGGATAACTGTCTGAAATATCACTTGCTGCTTCAGTCTGTTATCTGTCAGATAAACGCTAACACTCTCTGCTACAGGAATGGAGGGCCCTGAACAAAAAGCCAAGTGCCAAGACTCTATCATGGCACCTCTTCAGTGAGAAGGTGGAGGGACAAGATGCCAGGCATCATCTTGCAGTATGAGCTTCTATTCCTGTGGATGCAGTACTTATCTGTTCAACAAATCAGACATCCTACAGTACAGTGGCTGCAGAACTACTTTACTGGTGTGTCTAGGGTCTTAAGAACAATAAAAATCCTCAAAGAATTATTTCTTTAATATTTAGGATCATGTAGCTGACTTTCACATGGGGAATATTTAGAAAGGGGGAAAGTATCCAGCCGGTGCTTCACTGGCTTCCACATCTAGGGACAATGATTTAGCTCTGAGGCAACACAGTAGAGAGCAAAGAAATATCCTAGGGCTGGGATTCAGCCGCAGGTGGGAGTCAGTTAATTGTGTCCAGATGTTGATGAACCAAATATCCAACTTCAGTTACAATCAGTGGACACCTTGAGAATTTATCAGTGGAGTCTCAAGTACTGTGCAGCTGATCAGTGTATATATTTATTTGAAATGATTCTGAGTCCTCCACAGATTTCTTTACAGATGCCAACTGGGGCATAAGTTGGTTGTTTAACACAGGCAAAAAGAGGCTTGAGATGTCACAGAATATCAGAGATATCCTTGTGAAACTGACAGATGAGGGACTTCATGTATGAGCATTTCTGAGCTTCATCAGACTTGATGTTTGACATGAGATAGTCAATGTCATGGTTAGTGCTGCAGACTGCTATTTCTATTAATTCTTATTTTCAATGTAGCAGGATGAGTGAGAATACTGGCTGAGAGGAGGGCAGCAGATCTTGCAGAGAGGCTGGGGCTGATGGCTGCAAAGAGCTCTGCATGCCACAGCCACCTGCAGAGATGGGTGTGAGTACCTGGTGCAATTTCTTCTAGAAAGGGGCTGCTGTCATAGGACATCCTTAGAAGCAGGGTCTTGCTTTTCCTAAGGTTTTGGCATTAATAGCTTTATAACACATAATCCAGATCTTAACGCTTAATGAATATGCATTGAATGTACATGCAATAATAGTCATTATTATTTGGTGGTAAAATCCTGGCAAATGGAAAGGACAATTCTATTTCTAAACAGACAAAAGTGCATGTATTCCCTGTAGTGCCTGCAGTGCCGGTAGACAGTGTGTAGTTGTACATGTGGTGATCCAAGTATATTGGCAGGTTTGGGGATAATATCAACGTATTTTATTAAACTAGCCTTGCTTTGCTTGAATAGGTAAATAACCTTTCCAGCTTTAGAAGCTGCTACAGGAATGTAAGAATTTCCATTTATAACACCCTAAACTTTCAAGATCACAAGAAAAACAAGGGCTCAGAGATGACCTGTCCACTGAAAACCTCAGTTCTAAGCAATACCCAGAGACATTCATGATATTCACAAGTCAACTGCATGTAGTCTTGGCCTCAGAGTTTTCTCCTTTTAGTGAACCAGAGTCAGAAAACTGGTTGGTTGTAACCAAAGTGTGAGACGTATTGCAGTACACACAGGAAGCTGTCTTTTTCTTCTATTTTGTGTGTGTGTGTGTGAATGTGTGTGTGTGTTAGTGCTTGTACTGAATGACTGCAAGGATTGTCTCTTGTTCTTTCAAAAGCAAGTCATTCATTAGGATGCTTTACCTTCACTAAAAGGCATGTTTTCAACTTTGGCATGGCCACTGGCCAGAAAAGCAATTTCCCCCCCTTTTTTCCTTTTTTTCTCCTTCAAAAAAACAGGTTGTAAACCATCAGCCTGTATCAGGAAGAAGGATTTCAGTTTTAAAGGTGAAATAGCATTTGCTTCTTTTACATGATAAATGGAAGAAATAGGATACACTAATGAAAGAGAGAGGACATAGCAATTAAAAATACCAGGAGAGGGTGGTACACAAGTCTATCCTCATGTTATCTTAAAGTAAATTAGCATGAGAGGTTAAAGAAGCCAGACTTCTTTTACTACATAAATTACTCAGCTTTCAGTACAGATTTTACAAGAGCACATATTACTTACCTGAACAACTGATAGTGTGGTATTTATCACATGCTGTCTCCATTTGTAAGGTCATAAATTCCCTTGCTATGGTTGCCTGTAACTTGTTTTAGTGCTAAGTGTAGCAGTAAAATGCTGGAAGAAAATCTATAGATTCAGCTTATAATACCTGGCTCTGCTTTATCCTATCTCAAAGGAAGTGAGAGATAAGGCTGAGGTTGCCTAAAATGAGCAGATTTAGGAAAAATTGCTACTTAGTGTCTTAACTGTCATTTTTACATTGATTCCTGGCATTTTAATGGATGAAGAAAGAAAACTTTTGCTTCCTACATTAAACCAAGGTATTTCAGCTTGGTGTCTCCCCTGAAACTCTTGTCCCTTGCAAGTTAAACACATAAATCAATTCAAATATATAATTTGAAATGATAAAATGTACATATATTAAGATGTATTTGTAGCATAGAATTTGTATTAAAGTAAATAATAATAGTAATAATTTTAAAAGTTATTGTACTATTTTTATATGTGTCCTAGTGAAGGTAAAATGCTGGTTTGACAGTCTTTTTAATTTCAAACAAGAATGAGGCCTTTAAGTTGCAAAACTATTAAGGTAGACACTTAATTTTGCTTTCTTAAATGTGAAACTAGCCCCAGTGTCTGATTATATCCCAAAATATGTTATGATTATTTCCAGTAGATATTAATCTGTTTTTTGTTTATTTTTTCTTTGTTTCATTGAGTTTGTCTCACAGTTTACGGTATATAAATTCTTACTGCTTTATGGTGACTTGTTTTTTATACTGGTTAACTTTTGCAAGATAATTATGCTATGTCAAAACCTGGGGAATATGCTGTTTGCTGCAGATCTAGGGCATACTTCAGACTGCGAGGACTTCATGTCTGACAAAATTATGTTTTGTTTGCAGATACTTCAGTCAATGTTCTGAGGCATCATGAGATGTCTGGAAGTAGTTTGCTATGGATACCTTAACAACGCAGAATCAGATTGTAGCATTGTTGGAAAGCAAGCTGTATTGTTTTGTGATTTGCATTTCCCTAACAGGTATGACATCTGCTTGATGACTCCTGGAGCGCGGTTAATAATGCTGCTGGCAGGGTTTGTTCTTTCCTGCATTTTGCAGATGTTACATCCAGTGGTGCACAGTTTTATGCCTCTCCTGAGGCATTCATTAAAAATCTGTGGTGTTATATGCATGCTGTATATTATGTGCTACAGGACTGAGATGAAGATAACTTTCTCAGGTCTTTCTCAGCACTACGACATCTGTTTGTGACAACAGGCAGATCGCTTAGGAGGTTTGAAGTCTACCTATATCCTGTTGTACCGAAAAACAGATTATTTCATTGATAGTCATGTTCTACTGCTAAAATGTATTCAAATTTAAAAGAAGGGTTTTTATTTAATTATGATACATATTTACCCAACAAACCACAAATACTTATCAAAATTGAGCAGTTTACATGTTAAGTAGGCTGTTGCCGCAGTCATCCTGTTTCACACTCATGAATACAGAGCAGAACTAATCCTGTATTTCAGAGACTGAGGGTAGGGCAAATTATTTCCTCAGGGTTGCAGAAAGATGTGTCAAAATCAAGACTCAAAAGCAGGAATTATTTTGAATAAGATTTATGAAACTAGCTGTCTACATAGCCTACATCCTAATTATTTATTGGCTCAATTCAGACACCTGAACTCAGGTATCTGGTGATATTTGGGATAATGTAGGGTACCTGGGACATGCTTACATGCTTAGGAGATATCACACAGGACTTGGGGGATACCCAAACCCTTCTAATACAGGACCTGAAAGGCCGAATGATATTCTAAGATATATTAGAATAGGTACCTACACTTAGGCAGCTGAATCAGGCCTTTAGACTTTCTTTCTGTTCTCTGCTTTGAATTAGATTTGGATAGAAGATTACCCAGTTTATTTGCTGGCAGAAGACAGAGAAATACCATAAAACAACTTCAGTCACATGAGCAATTGTTAAAGTGACAGTAGTCCTGCAATTTTTGATTTATCTGGAGTCCTGAGAAGAAAATCCAAGAACCTGTTACCAAGACTTCATGACCTACATCATTGAACAGCTACCTGAGCACATATGAGCTCTGGATGGGCCCTGGTCCTCTGATTACGTACCCTACACTTCTCTCCCTCATGAAATGTATGTTTCTCTTTCTTTTCATGGTCACTGTCCTACTTTAGGAATGATATTTTCCAATTTAGTACCCCCACTAAAAATCACATGCCACTCCTCCTCTGCCTTCCAATTGGAGGCAAAAAAAGACAAAGATCATGGGTTGAGATAAGAACAATTTACCAAAAATGCAATGAGATAAGAAAATGAACAATAACAGCAATAATAATAATAATAAAAGGTATAAGGAAAGAAATGATTAATGCAGAAAAACTATGTGGTAAGAGACTATACCGTATGGCTCCCTTCATCACTTTTTCTCAACCAAATGGAGCCTCTTCTCCCTGGATGAGGCTCCCTTCCCTCGGCCCAGGGACAAAGACATGAGAGGTGGTACAGAATAACCTCCCTGTCCTCGCCATGCCCATTCCTGGCTACTGCAAAAATGAACCCTCTCCTGGCTGGATCCAGGACAGTCACATGAGGCAAGGAAAGTAGGAGTTGATGTGCACTTGACTGCTGTAAGCTGTGTGAAACTGGGGTTTGATTTCCATAAGAATCTCAAGCTATCATCAGAATATCCTGCCTGGATGTTGTGAGAGAGATCAGCTACAATTAGATGAAGAAATCAGCCTTTTACACAGCTTGTGGCAATCTTTGCACTAAGCCAATGCAATTTTTACTTACTGTATTTTCCATAATGTCTTCAAAAACAGAGGAAAGTACTTGGGTCTTACTTTAAAAGAAAAAAAGGGTAAAAATTTTGAAATTTCTAGGAAATTGAAATTACAGCTTTGTAATACCCACAGTTTGGATCTACAGTGAAGAAGGCTGCTGTTTTCAGCTTTACAACATAAGGCAAAAACATAAAAAAACAAACCACACTGGGTCAAATGAAGTATTTATCCTGCTAGTAGTTATGGGAAACATTAGACACCTTGGCAAGAACATGACAAGCAATCAAGTAAATGTACTATATTCCCTGTCTAAAGCAATCTAGGGTTTTGCAGATGTATGTCATTTATAATATGAAAAAACACTTCCAAAGGAAAACAGCGTGGAGGTGCACAGAAGTATCGTCTTTGTTTTTTTATAGCTTTTGATGGATTCCCCGCCACCTCTCTTTTTCCAGTTGCCTTTTGAATCATGTGAAAAATCACTTCCTCTTTGTTCAGAACCTGAATTTTGCAGTCCTCATGTCTCTTGGAAGTGCTCTTCAGAGTACTTATAGCACTATCAATGAAAGAAATTTCAGGGTAATCATTAACAAATGGTTAGCCTAAACTCATTTTACATAGGGAACTGAAAAGTCTCTGTGTAGAAATATCAATTGGTGTCTTACTGAGTCTGGGCTTTTGCTAGGAACAGAGAGGTGAAAGGCTCTTTATTCTGCTCTCACTACCAGTGTCCTGCATGACACAGTCCTCCAGGATGCAGGATTTAAATGTCCAGCAAAGTGATTTCCACTGATACCACAAAAACTCTTCATGGTGAAAGCCCAGCTGGAGAGTTGCACCTTTTATAGGAGTCTAACACTGTTATTACTAGCATTCTGAAAGTAATTTGTGTCAATAACGAAGGAAATAGGACCATCAATCAGACTGCCAATTCCTGTTTTAACCAGAACAATTCAAAAAACAGGTCGTAAACTCAGATCTTTCAATGGGCCAGTTTAAGAAACCTTTTCTTGCTGATGTGTAGCCTCGGCAGGAAGAATTCTTGCTAGATGGTGGTAGTGGTTCTTCTTTAATCCAATATAAATTCATAAAATAAATTACCAGGATAATTGGCAGTGTTTTCAGTCCATGTGCACACACACTGTATTTTTTCCATAGATGCAAAGCAGATTTATAGCTTAAAAGTAGGTGCAAAGAGAAAGGAATATTAATAGTAACAGGCTTGTGCCAAATTTTATGACCAGTTATGATAAAAAAGGAGTTCAGCCACTTTGAATAATGGGATCTGTCAGATCCTACTTGCTGTTTTGTAGGTCCTGATGGAAAACTCAAGAACTAGATAGACAAAATGTATTTGATTCTTTCATTAAAAATTGAATATATGTGGTACTAATATTATTTCCAAAGAGTAATGTTAAAAAAGACTAATGGTGAGATAAAGTTCAGGTTTAATAGTTCTTTAATTTTAGTTTGGATCCTGTGTGTTAGCCTTCTTAGTTGATTCTTGGATCTCCTTGCTTAAGAATTTCAAGCAAGTTTCTATGTTTTGCCAATGATACCAAATGGACTCAATAGGAAAAATTGCAAGCAGTTACAGTGTCTTCTGAAGCATACTTTCCTCTGTATGGATGAAGCAAGGCCTAATACCTGTGATTAAACTAACAGGTCTGGCTGAAAACTTGTCTCTTGACACAGAAAATTAAATTTCCTCTTTCCGCAGACACTGTTGTTCTTCTAGAACAGTGTGTGTCAAAGTGCACTATATATATTGTTTTGACTGTTTAAGAAAAAAAACCAGGCTAAAGGCTGTTTGGTTTTTTTTTTTTCCCATCTCTTTATCGTAGTCATAAAATGCAGTGAGGATAACCAGCAAAATAAAGCTGTTTCTAGGAAGGGATGGCTCAGTAACTCCGGAAGGGACGAGCTGTGCTCCAGGGCATGGAATGCCTTCTCATGCCCATCAAAGGGCACAGGTGTATCCTGCTGCAGGGAGACCCTCAGGGCAGAGGATCTCACTGGACTTTCTGCTCTTTGTTCAAACACACCCTGTAGGAACTTTCCGCTCTGTCCACGCTATGAATATGCATAATTTCAAAGGCCACCTTCAATAATGCTCCAGCCTTTCAAGATTCCCCCCAGGGAGGATGCATTTCCAAGAGAGTGATTTTGTGCCACTAGTGGTCAGACTTTCGTAGGAGAGCAGCACCTGGCATTTTGCAGTTTTTGAATGATCTGCTTTTCTACTCTAATGCTAAATGGGTTAGATCTCTAAAAAATCTGAAAGCAGGAAATGATTAAGGAAACTTGAATTGAGACATCAAAAATTAAAAAAAAAAACCAAAATAATTGAAAAACTACTTTTAATGAAGACCATTAGAAGTGTGCCATATTAAAAACTCTTTGTAAGGAATGATACAGGAAAGAAATATTCAGCAATTCCCTCTTCAGCCCTCAGTGTATCATGAGCATTTTTTTTCCTTGCTGTATTAAGAACCTTCCTTTCTGCTCTATTGTGTCTCAGGATTAGTCACATCATATTACATTCCTGCTTTCTACATTTATTTTACCAATTTGTCTGGAGTATGACAGATCTTATCATGTTTGGCAGGGTTTGTTTTGATGATGAATGGCTCTGCAAGTCTTTGCTTGCAAAGTATGACAGTCCACATGCATAATCTTAGTTCTCACTCCATTTATTAGTTTAGTTGTACGTGTTTTTATATAATTCTGTGTATTTTAATTAAGGTGTAGATTTCTAAAAGCACACTTGGGGGGGCCTAAAATCTGTGCTCAATGCTCTGAAGTTACATTGAATTTTGAAGTGATAGCAGATATAAACTCCTAAAAAATTATTTTCTAAACAAGATTTTATTTGTGAAAATAAACAATACTATTGTAGTCACAAGTCTTAAATTATGTTCATTTGAAAATTTTACAGTTGTTTTCACTTGGCCACTTTCATGATCTTCTATTAGTAATTTATAAATAGTTATGTGAAAAAATTGCGTAAGTTAGAATATCTGGAAAATGTTTATTCTTTTATATGTATACCTAGGCAACGGAAATAGTTTTGTTTAAAATAATTCACTATTTGTTATTTTATGTTTTAGAAATCTGTCATCTTCTCAGGGAACAGATACCATATTACAAGATGTAGGCAGTTTAAAGGCACAAAGCAAATGTTTTGTGAATGCATAATCTAAAGTTTATAAATTAATTATGTATACAACCTGATGTGTAGAGTTCTTGCTCATATATTGGTGACTGCACCACCATCCCATTGCCTTTAAAGGAATTTCTTACAGATCGAAGCATGTGCCAGCATGAACTGTCAATTCCAAGCAGTCCTTGATAGTGGGAAGAGGAGTCAGAAAATATAATTTTCTTATTGACTACAAATTAAACTTGAACTGTTGCATAGACAATTGATTTTTGTTGATTGATACAACATTATATTTGTGTGGTGAATAAGCTCTTTTGATATAGGATTTTGAGAAAATATAGACTGAAATGGAAAACACTTAAATACCAGAAAAAGGTGGCATAGTTTCTTTATGCACTGCTTTGATCTTAGCTTATTACAAGGATCAGTCAGAAATGAAAACAGGTTCTCCATCACACTCCTATAATAACCTTTTAAAGTTACATCCTCACTGTCAGAATTAAAAATATATAATTTTAATCTATCTGGTTAATTTTCAAAGCAGATTTTGCAAAATCTGAAACAAGCGCATGAATATCAAGTGAGAATTGTCCTGTGCTTGTGAGTCCAAGTATTCACTGATGACTCATATAATTACATATTGATTTGGTATAGTTATCTATGTCATCAGCATAGATAACAGCATTATTAATTCCTCAAACAGTTTTCAATAATGTGTGAAAAGAATAATTAAATTATCATGTGGGATTCGAGTCACCTGGGCAGGGAGCCTTGCGATCTCAGCAAGTCACCAGTGCATTGCGCCAGGAATACCTGGCCAGGTTGGAAGGAGCTTTGACCAACCTGGTTTAGTGAAAAGTGTCCCTGCCCAAGGCAGGGAAGGTGGAACTAGACCTTTAACTTTAAGATAAATATTTTTGCCTCCCAAATGAGACAATTCTATGACTTTGTGATTTCCTGAAAGTTACAGAAATAAAACAGCACAAAGAGTAGGACTGACTGAAGTTACTTAACATTTAATCTCATTAGGATGGAAAATAGTGAATTAATCACTCAACAAGGAACAAATATTTTCTTAACATAATTAATAAGAATCTGGTTCACATTTTCTATGTAGGCAAAGAATGACTCAGGCCAGTGATGAAAATACACGGCTCTTTTGAAAGGTATTTTCTCAAAGTTGAAAGTAACTGCTGACATAACAAAGGAAAAATTCCCTATTAGTGGGTTGTTTGGGAGAGACCAACAAATACAATAAAAGCAAAAAAAACCTGAAGCACTGCAGACTGCAACTAAGAATACAGCCACTGTATAAGGAAAGCTACAGCTATAAAATGTTTGAAAAATTACATACTTCATTTGTATAAGGAAATGAGAGGAATTATTTAAATTCTTAGAAATAGCCCTAGCTTTGACATAGGTTCTGGATGAGACAAAAATTATCTTAGCCATTCAGAAAAGGCAAGTATATTTAATAAGTAGCCATTTGAAGTCACATAATATGATCAGATATATTCAGTAAAAAAAAAATCTGTATTTGAAGTAGGAGAATTTGTTCATATCTTGCAATGCTAATGAAAAACATTCTGTTTCATCAGTAGCTGTACCAGACATTAAATGACAAAATAAAAAGTAAAACAATTTTGGATCCAGTAGATTGGATGACTTGTAACAAAGAGTATTAAAGACATTGCCAGATCAGCTTTTTGAGACATTCATGTTGATTTTAAACAAGACATAAAAAATGGGGGATTTTCCAGGATGCTGAACAAAAGCTAATGTTGTTCTAATATTTTATGAGAAGTATTTTATGATTGGTTTTATAAGAAAATTTATGACCCACATAAGTATATCTTTATACTGTTTCAGAGCAAGAGGCTCGCAAATGAAGCATCCACAAAAGAATTAAAAAACATTTACATAATTAAACCTAGTCAACAGACTTCAGGAACATTGATCATTTTTCAATTAATATGTAGGCCTCCTTTCCAGGCTGACTATTATGACAGAAATTTATGTTTGTACTGTATTTAACTTTGTTTCACATGACATCTGAAAAATTTTATATAGAAAATTAAGGACAGACAGTCTTGCTTGCATCCTTGAAGCAGGATCTTGAAAAATTTGAAAAAAATTTAGAGGTTTCAAAATTGAGAGGTTTCAAGGACCTGCAAACCTTTTTTCACAGATGCCTTGCAAACATATTGTTTACTCCCACAAAATCCAACTATTTTTTTTACAAAAAATAAGATGCTTTTCTTACACACAGTCTACTCCTTGCAGTCTCACTGTAGCTGTTCATGGCTGCAAGCACTTAATTTTGATTTTCTTTCATGCAAGCAGAGTTAGTTAGCCACACTTGTGAGGGAAGGTAATTTAAAAAAATTGCTAGGCAGGCATGTTCTAGAAATCAGAGATGAAGAGGCTACCATCTTAGTTCATAAAAAGGACAAATGAAAGAAATAAAAATTTATAAATTCATCCCATCCATTTCCACGTGCCATGGTGGACAATAAGTGGGCATGTCAATAGCATCTTGAAAGTTTGGGGACCAAGACTGGTTTTGAGCTGTAGCTTTTATGCCATCCTCCCTGACCACACACTGCTCTCACTTACACTCCAGTCTGCAGAAAGTCTGCTGGCTCTCTGGTCAGGAAATTTCAGGATTTGTGGGTCTGGAGACAGGGAAAGGAGAGCAAGGTTCGGAATGTATGCAGCTGTCCCAAGCCTCATGGTTGTGCAAACTTAATCTTGAGGTCAATGCATCTACCAGTAGGGCCATCAAAACAGGTTCTTTGCCTTATTTAGCAGTGGATAAATATTAACTCTTTTATATTCATTCTTCACTATTCCACATCTTATATTCATCTTCTTTTTTCCTGGTTAAACTGAGAAGTTGAAATCCCTCCTAAGTAACAGCTGCTCTCTTTAGCCCAGCTGGCACTCTTACAATAGCGATGTTCGGAGAAAATTGGTAAGTCTGTGGGGCTGGCAGCCTTGCAGTGATGTGTACTGGCTCTGCAAAGATGAAACTCAGTTTCTATGCACAGCTGAAGGTTTTTCTCTATCCACATCTCAGGGATCAATCCTTTACTTTGGAAAGGCAAATGTAGCAGGTGGGACTTCAGCACACTCTATCTTCTCCCTGAGACCCTCATGAGGGAATACAACTGAACTGACAATAAGAAAGCAAAGGTTGCTTTTTCAGAATGCTGATTATTACACAAAGAAGAAGTCTATGGGAGCCCAGGGGAAGAGCTGCATTTAATCATGTCAACACAAGGGGTTGTATGGTCGTGCAACATACACTACAAAAGTTGGCTGGCCTTTCTTTGCACCTTCAGCTTCAGCCTCCCATCCAATCCCCCTCTCACTCTTCTGTTATCCAGCAGAATCTGGAAAGAAATCATTAAACCGCATAGCTGTTCCGATAGCAGCTGCTTGCAAGGCGGCCTTGGGAGTTCATGTCAATTCCTGTGCTGTGCAGGGCTGCTCAGGGCTCTCATGTGTGTTCCTGGCAGCTCCCCACTCTCACAGCTCCAGCACAAAATTGTGTGCAGGCTCTGCAAAAGAGTGGAAAGAAGTAAAAGTGGAAAGAAGGGGACAGCATGGCTCATTGTATGAATTACCTGTGTGAGGGAGAGCCACAGCTTTAGATGTTATAGAGCTTCTCCTTCATTTTCCCTTCATTGTATTTCTATTTGACATTTTGGGTTTGCCTGATTTTTATCTATTTATCTCTTTCCATCTCTTTTTCCATATTTTCCACTATGCTTTTATGTACCTTCACCTCTTTTCCTATTCTCTCTCTCGCTTTCCCCCCCTTATCCTCCTACCTTTGTTGAAACATTCAGTTTCCCTTTGATTTTAGAAATCTTCATTCTGTTTCTCTCCATTTCCTCACATATTTCCTTCCTTTCTCTTTTTTCCTGCTGTTCCTAAACTGCTTCTCTTCTTTCCTTCTCTGCCTGATTTACTCTACTCTGCTGTCTTCTGCTCTGCCCCCTTCTCCCTCCCAAATCCCCTCTCCATTATTCCCTATCTCTGGTTGCAGGTGCTGCAGCTGTGGGAATCTGAGACTTTCCCGGAGGGGTGGAATGGGGTGGAGGGTGATGGTGCTGGAGAGGGGCCGTGCCACGTGTGTTGCTCCCACCCTGCAAGCAGGAGGAGGAGGGTGCTGCCTGCGCAGGTCTTAGAACAATGGCTCCTGTCAGCAGGGTGTGGGAGCTTTATTTAAATATGGGAATGTCCCATGAAAATTGGGACATCTGGCACCCTTGCATTCCATGTCTGACTTCAGCTTCATCTGCTCCCGTTATGAGTGTCATAAACATGGGTAATTTCACGAGCCATAGGAGTCAGAGTACACAATAGATTGCATTGCAGATGGTATGCCTGCCCTTAAAAGGACTGGGTCTTGCAGAGCTGCAGAGATTGCAGCTTGGCATGTACTGGAAAGGGAAATGTGAACTCAGGAATGAAAGATTCCACCAGTGTCATCACACAAAAAAAATTGAAAATAGTCACAATTTAAAATCTGAAAGGAAAAAATCAAAACATGCAAATTAAAAAGAAAATACACTGCATTAGTGTAGGAGCTATCATTCAGTACTGGACTTAAGCACAAATTTGTAGGTTTCTCATTTATGTGCCTAAATTAGCAGTTTTCCAATGATCCTGCTGGAATAAGTGAAGACATGTCAAGGAGACCATGCAGAGCACCTAGGCTGGCACTCTGCACTTGCCAGGATCCTCCGAGGGTGTCTCTCTGCTACTCTGGGGTGGCTTTGCTTCTCACCGCACCAGCACGATTCAAGTTAGTCTTCCTCTTTCCTGCTATTTCAATGCCCTAGAGTTCTGCATAGCTTCCTGGAGTATTTTTCCACAAAAATAGGCCAACAGATACTTTGTTGTATGTTATTGTTGTTCTGGTCCTGCCCTTTGTTTTGAGGCCACTGAAGCCATTTCCTCTGTGTTGTAGCAGTGGCTGGGTTTGCAGGTACTTGTCAAACTTTTGGCCCCAGTTATTTTGTGATTTGTAGCCACACTGCCAATCTCATAACCCACAGAGGGAGTGCAAGTTAGATCTGTCAGTGCCCATGGCTGTTGGTGCCCGTGAAAGGAAATAGTGCTAGCATAAATAGCAGAATATGTTCATTTAAACAGGAGAGATAACATGACAGAGATGAGTTGCCAGATGGATGAGACTAGTTGATGAGAGGAATGTTTTCTCTAAGCATTAAGATGATCATATGCACAATGTCAGATGAAAAATAAACTGGCAAGAATTTAATTAATATCATCTGCTTAATCCAGAATTTTTATTTTTTGTTGTTGATTTAAATCAGATTCTGTTGCAGAAATTTATCCTAAAAATGCCCACGTTGCTTACAAGAGCCTGTACTTCAAACTTTTCCTCCTAAGATATGGCTTAGGGGCAAGGGGGCAGTGGTGACACAGGCTGCAAAGGGAAACAACTTTCTTTGGGAACTGTATTCCTTTTCACAACAATTTCCTGTCTCCTGTATGGGACAGAGTTATCTTCTTCCTAGGAAGTAATTTCCTTTTGTTCAGGTACATGGTAGAGGTTCCAAATATAAGATGGCTATGAGATGTGCTTAACTGTATAGATTTTTCCAGTGTACAGGGCCTTAAAACCCTTCAGAAGGATTTAACAGCCTCAGCAACACTTCCTTTGAGCTGGGAGCTGGGTCCCTGTCAGATGGCTGTAGTCATGGCAAGAATGCACTACATTAGGTACCAGGAGCTAAACTTTGCCTTGAGTCTCGTAATACCTGATTCTTTAATCACCTTACTGGACTATTAACCAAAACCTAAACTTGTCCCATTTAATCAGTATATTTAACAATTCCTTTAGAAGAATGCTATGGGTCCAGTAGCAAACCCTCTAGGGGATAGAAAATTTGAAATCTGGAGGAAATAGAGCTCTAATAAATTGAATGAAAAGAAATTATTTTGAAAATTAAATAATGTATTCCTGATACCACATATAGGGAAATTCAGTCACCAGGACCATATGATGGTTGACCAAAGCCCTGGAAACATACATGTAATTGAGACACTTGCTACGGATCTCTCCATATAAACTTTAATTTTTTATATGGGGAGTATGGCAGAAACCGACCTTTTTTTACTAATGTCATAAGTGCAAGGAAACCAAAATTAGTACCGTGTTTTAGAGAATTCTAACCTGAATTCACACCTTCGTAAAAAATTATCACTTTTTGGGGCAGAGATCAAGTCTCTAAGTGTTCACTCCCCTGTTCTGTAGCAAGGGCTCCAGCACACAGTATTGAATCTTGACAGAATGTGTGTTTCATACCCTTAAAAGTGTTCTTTCTCCCAATATTCATTAATTTTATTCTGATTATGCAACATCTCCATTGCAAGAAGAAAGGAGGGAAGGAACCCCTTTTAGCATGTGCTAACTCAAAAAACATTTTGTGGAAGAAATTGTTAAATATTGCCAGTGAAGCAAATATGCCCATTACTTTTAATCCTGACAACGTTAAAATGGAAATAACTTCTGTGAAACTACAATCAGATGGTTCAACCATGTATAATTTATATTTTTTCCCACCAGAGGATTAAAAATGTTCTATGATGTGAGTAACATTTAGTGAATTCCTGTTTCCTTGTTTAGCTGAAGTCCCTCTTAAAATATCAGCTGCTTGTATATGATATGTGACTAGGAAGTAAAGATGAAAGCCAACAATCTTAAATTAATAAAGGAAGTAAAATTTACACATGCCTTGTCGAGTGATCATGCAAATTTTTTTTGTTACCTCACATTCTTTCCTTTGAAATATCTGAGAGTATCAGTTTTTTTGCTTTTACTTTCACAGAATTTATTCTTTGATATGAAAATGTCATTAATTATTTTTGAGAAGCAGACTGCATATGTTTGCTTCTTAAAAAAGTTAAAAATTGCAAAACCAGCACATGAGATTATGAGAAGGGAAGGGGAAGGGAAAGGCCAATGAAAGGGGAAAGAAAGATGAGACATTGATGTAGTAGCCAAAGGTTCTGTTCTGTCTTGTTGAGGCTTGAGAGACCAAGTTTTTCTTGCCAGCCTTGAAATATACTATTAGTCAAACTCCTCTGAAACTTTTGAAAGTATATTTTTCAAGCCATTTTAAGCAAAAGCGTCAAACCAGGTTATATTCTTTGTTTCAAACACTTTTACAATCAAATATTAAAATGAGCTCACTAAGAGTGATGTGAGTGTGATATTGCTAAGTCTGATATGAAAAATCCTTTCAAAATTAAAAAGAGTGAAAGTGAATCCTTTTCATTTGAGGTAGACTATTAGTGTCCTGATTTCAGATGCTAATATGCTGAACTGATGCTGAAAGCCTGTGCTACTTATTACATTACAAACACTTAGTTACCTGACAGCATATTTAAAATTTATGTTGAAGTACATAAAGAAATAGTATTTTTTTCAAGCGTGTCCTATTACCAAGCAGGAGAAATAAAATAAGGGTCTCGTATCTGTTTTTTGAAGAACAGACTTATGAACACAGAGGTACTAGTTTACTGATATTTGATGTAATAGTTGAGCAATGCCAATTTTCTGTAGGCAGTTTCTTCTGATACAATAATTATTACAAGGAATGGCTCTAAATTTAGGCCAGGAAGGTAATTTTAAAACAGTAGAATTATTTATCTTGAATGAATGATATCACTAAAAACAATTAGAATTTATGCCAAATACAATGGAGGGAATAGGATGCTTTTGTCTCCATGTTTCTCCCACAGATATGAAAATACAGACTTAAAGACTGTTGAGTGAGGCAACAGGTGTCTAATGCAAAGTTCAACACCTTTTCCTGTGTTTTCCTTTTCTTTCAGGAATCAGTCGAAAGAGAGCGATCTAAAAAATAGGCTACAGAATCAGACTGCTCTTGCCAAATCCCCCTCTTACTCAGTTATCTTTTTATTGCAGTCTGCAGCTTCGATTGAACAGGTGGATCATATCTCTCCTGATTCCTCCACAGCTATGTGTGTAGAGTGCATACAGAATCAAGTCTCTGCAGGCTGAGAAGAGGTTTGAATCCAGACCTTTTATTTCCTAGGCAGCTGCTTTCATCATAAAATTATTATAAATCAGTAGGAACCTTTCCTGTCTAGATTTTAAAATCAATAAAATTCTTTGTGCAAGTGTTGGCTTTGGTGCTAACACAAAGAGAACTGTCCTTTCCATGGCAAGGACCTGCCTAGTTTGTAAATTAAGAGTTGTGTAGGCACTCAACTGTTCGGATCAGCAAAGAACGTATCCTCTTTAGGTATGTGCAACAACAAGATACTTAGGTTTTGGAGTAAGTGCTTCTTGGGATTTTGGCCAAGGATTTTTGGAGAGTGCTCTGATTTAGATGCCTGAATCCCATTGAAGCTGTACTGTATGGGCTATCGTGAAGTATTGGATTGTATCTGTAAACACTTATGATGTGGAAAACTTCGTACGTTTGAAAAGACAAAGATTGTATCTTTACTTCAGGAATAACTTGAAGCCTGGAGAGCTTCAAGAACCTCTCAGAGGCTTTTCATTGTTGTTTCAGTGAAAGGCCTGAATTCAGGCCAGCTATGAGTGCCCTGTGTGCCTATGGAAAGTGGGCATGCTTCAAAGAAGGCAGCTGTCAGTCATGTCTTCTTCATATTGCCTGGATTGTATTGTCACTAAAGCACATAAAAACACAGGAAGGAAGTCATACTAGGGACAACTCTCTGTATATTATAAGTTTGGTTGATGGGGTTGTTTTTTTGTGGGGTTTTTTTAGAGTATTTTGGGGGGTGTTTTTGGTTTGTTTTTTTCTGTTTTGGTTATTGTTGTTTTGTCTGAACTATAAAGTTCTAACTACAAACCAGATTTTTCCCACATTGAGCAGGTAATTGCTTGAGCAGGTAACCCATGTACTAAAGCAATTGCTATTTCACTACAGTGTGAAAATAGAAAAGAGACTATCTGTAAGTCATAATTTCCCTATACCTTTGGGCCTGCTACTCTCCAGCTGAAGTGGGAATGAGGTAGAATTGCAATACCTAAGCCCAAAATGATGATCTTGAGGATCCTTACCTTACTCTTCAATTCTGGTACTGCTGACTTTTACCATCTTCCTGTTTAGTTTTTCTCTTTGAAGCATCCTAGAAACCTCCCCATCATGATTTTTCCCTCGCTGTATGCAATATACAGAGAGAGAGGAAAATCTGGAGCAGATAAGAAATCAACTCTGTGAAAGTTTATCATGGGGTAGCATGATAAGAAACAGAAAAGTGTTTGTTTTCTCTGTAGTAACGATGTGGGATTTTGTTACGCCTACTGTAAAACCACAATGATTTATGAGAAGAAGCATTTTAACTACACAACAACAAGCTAAATGTTTCCCTGTGTGGGATAATACCACACTTTCTCAGCTGGCTGAGTCTGCAGGGCCATCTACATTTATCACTCTCATAAAGTCCCCTGAATAAGTAAAAGCTCCTCTCACCCGCTATTGCCTGTGGCTTTTAAACAGGAAGGAAGTATCATTTTCTTCTGCCCTAGCACAAAGAGAGCTCTGAGAATCTAATTACAGTTTCTGTGAGCAAATGGAACCAGAAAAGCATTTCCCTGTAGCTAAAATGCCTGAGCAGAACTCACACTCTCTCAGTTTTCCCAGACTAAGGTTGAAAATCCGCTCTCTAAATTATTCCATTGCTTTACAGAGGAAGTATTAATTACATGACTGCAAATGTAGATTGGGGTGGGATGTAATTACAGGGTCGGCTTTGTGTCTGTTGTCCAACAGAATTAGGCAGGAAGTGTTTGCAATGCCAGCAGTTTCAGGTGTTTTGCAACCTATTATATTTGCTGGTTCTCACCAGGTCTTGCAGATGGATCAGGTGACTTTTTGCTGCCCGATTGTCTGGAAAATCCACAAAGCTGCTATTACTACAGGTTCATGGCTTGTACAAGGCTGACAGGTTTAGATTTTTAGAGGAGGGAAAGAAAAAGGTAAAAATCCGTTCTGGGTTTCACCTCTTGCCAATTTTTTTTTTTCTTCCTTTATTCAAAGACTTATTTTTCTTTCTTCCTTTATTCAAAGACTTATTTTCCTTTGTTCTGAAAACAAAGCTGTTTGTTTTCAAGTTTCCTAATTCTAATCCTCTATTTTTGTCCATCTTTTCTGCTCCTCTGAAAATATCTATCTTGTTAGGGGCCGAAATGGCTGTGTGTGCACAGGAAGAAGCCATCAGGCTCTCCAGCAGGAAAAACAGTCGGAACTGGGTTGCCACGACTGGCAGTATACTGGGACATGCATTTGACTTCCAGTTTAGGCACAGCATGGACTTACTTCCAGTATTTTTATGCCTTTCAGGAAAGCACCTCTGTTATTTCTGTGCTTGGCGGGTTGTAGGAAGAAAATCAAATTCCTGTGCTCTTCAGTTGCTGATACTGTCACCAGGCATAATTTTGGCCTGAGGTGAGTGAAGATGTCCCAGAAAAATTCCTGATCATGGCTCAGGAGTGATAGAGACCATTATCTGTGGACACTGTTGATAAGGATTCCCTGCGTGGGAGGGAGAGAGCTGGTTTGTAGGGAGACAGGCTGTTCTCTCCCAGTTGAGCTGGGTGCAAATGGATGGTCTGGGGCATAGTTAACTTCCTTGTGCAGACACTATCAGTGAATTTGGACATTTAACTTGAACCCTGAGCAAGTGTATGTCTGTGTTTAAACATGCTTTCACCAAGACTTCGAGATGACTGTTCATCAAGGAAATAGATTTTTAAGAGGCAATTCTCTGCTATTTGACCAATATTTTTTACTTCATAAAACCTACTTTTACCGAATGCTGTGCACAAACAGCACAAACAGCTCTGGTCTGTAGAAGTCTAAATGAAACAATCTTATCCACTGAAAGCAGATAGAGGAGGAAAGACAGCAAGATCTCTTCATATGACTTCTTTTGGATCAAATTGTATGGCTAAAGATACCACCATTGTCCTCCTCTGTGTGCACTCCAATGAGCTCACTTCCACTGAACATGTAATTTTGTCTGACCATGAGCAGTGAAACTGAGTTTGCCTGCCTGTTGGGGATAGGCAGGACAGGGAGGAAATGGCAAGAAGCAAGACCACGGGCTGGGACTTGTAACCAGGCCAACCAACACAGTTACAGAGGAAAAAAGAAATAGTAATCACAGTAAAGACACTGCAGCTGTACGTTTTTCTGTCACTATTACTAGTTCTTTTATTTAGGAGGACAAGTCCTAAAAAGAAATATTCTGGTATTGTGGTTTTACGCAGTTCTGTAAAAACTTAAGGCCAGGATCAAGGCTCATAAAACATTAGTTAGTTTGATTCTTAGTGCAAATATAGGAACACTTTGGAATGCTCCAGGTCCACCCATTTCTTTATGGCATTTATCTTTAATAATATAAACACTCAGAATATATCAACATCAATTTGTCATGCCAAAGGCTTTTCATGCAGCTTTCAGTTTTCTGTGTTAGCAAAGATGGAAGATATATATTAAGTTTCTTCTAGTCCTTAAACTTACATAAATGAGAAAGTAGATGCCAAAGCAACATGTGTCCTCAAAATTCCTAAAATAGATAGGATAGCTATTACATATGCACAGACCCCATGAATGCCAGCATTTAAGATGTATATTCATGCATATACTGTGGTTGGTGTAGTGAAGTGTGGAAAATATTTATATTCATTCTTGAAGAAATGACCTTAATAATTCATTTTGGACTCCACCTCTCCTGAATTACAATTGCCTCACTTGTGGAGTATTTTCCATATCTTGGAAAGACCCTAATAAATTCTGATACTTTCCTAAGTGTGGAAATAATTAGTAGTTTATGATGTCACAGATTTGCAAACCTTTTTCAGAGTTGTGGTTGCAAGACACACATATTTCCTTTCTGTTCCCTCATGCTTAGCTGTGCTTTAAATTTCTTTCAGTGATATTTGGGGCTTTTTTAGAAAGATGCAGCATTTGCTACAGATGTGCTTGTAACTAACTGGAAAACTTTTATGAAAAAGGAATATATCCATGAGATATCAATGATAAGAAGCACAATTTGATTTTAAGGACTGATATATATTGCATTTTAAGAAATTCTTTTAAAGATGACTTTTTCAATTTATTTGGCAAGGCTCATGTTTGATATGAACTAGTTGAGCCAAAAGCAGATCAGCATGCTAAGATTTTACTGACATAATTAAAACATGTTTTTTTTTCCTAAACAGCTTTGTATATTACTGGAACAAGTTAAAAAATATCTAACAGTTATTAAAATGTGAGGATTACACCCAAATATAAGACTGAATAATGCTGGACTTCACTTGGAATGACATTCAGAGGAATGAAGTAGTTTTAGATAGTTTTGGTTCGAGTGCAGATTGGATCTGAACAATGATGCCTCTCTCCAGCAGTGATTCCAACGTGAGTACACACAAGTGCAAGTGAAAACTTCCTACAAAAGCTTAGGGCAGAGTGGGAGAAAGATTAGGAACAAGTGTCATGGCATAAAGGAATTCACCAAAGGAGTAAAGACCGTATTCTGACTTGGTCCATATATGTGATGCTAACTGGAAAAAACAGTTCTGTTAATATCCAGTCAGATGCTCATATTTTTCATGTCTGGAACTAACTAAAAGACAACTGCAGATGAGAGGGCTACAACACACAGTGGGCTGCCTTTTAAGCATTCCAGAAAATGGTTATTTAACAAAAGAACTTGCTGCGTGCTTTGCACACATCTTTTGCACGTGAATTAGTCTTTCAAATGCTTAAACTCTTGCTAAAATTTAAAGAGATGTAAGGTGACTAAACAGTTTCAGGGATTTCAGAAGTAATATATTCATATACTAAATTTTAAATCTTCTATATGTTTGTTTCCTTTTTGATACAGTCTCTTGGTCTATGAATTTGTAGATTTGTATTTGTCTTTCTCATCTTGTGTTTGATCTTTTAATCATCCGCCTCTCTTTCTTTCCCCATTTCTGTCTTTGTCTCATTCCTTGTATTTCTTTTTCTCTTTCTTTTTTTGGGGGGTGGGGTGGGGATTTGTTTTGGTTGGATGGTTGGTTGGTTGGTTTGGTTTTGGTTTTTTCCCCAAAGAAGCTGAAATACCAGCTTTTCAGATAGGGGTCAGTAAAGACAGAGCTAGCAACCATTCTAAAATTGTCCACATGGTCCAATAATGGAATAACACTGGATTAAAAAATTAAATAAATAAATCAATAGAAACATTAGGAAAATGTGAAAGGATACATGTAATGTGCAGGCTACTAAACAAAGACCATCTTGTGCAGAGTGTAAAGAAAACATAATGACTACAACCTGCCCTAGGGTTTGAAAACAATTTACTGAGAAGTCTTTTACAGTGGCTAGCTTTGGAGCCATTTCAAATTAGGTAGCAGGTAATTCAAAATCTGTTTAAGTATGTTTGATAAATTTCCTTCAGAATTTCAGTGTTATAAATCTGTCATGATGATTTTTTGAATCTACAGAAATTTACAGATCCTAATCTCGGAGCTAAAACACAGTCATATTTCATGACAGCATGTTTCAAAATGAATATGTTTCCATAAAAACAGTCCTAAACTAAACTGTACCTGAGAGATGCGAACACAGTAAAATATTTTGGGGGTGATTCAGTCCCTGCAATTAGAATACTGTCTTTGTGTTTTGATAGGAAAATAGAAAATTTGCCAGAAAACTTTGATTTTAAATGTTCTTTCTGATTTTACATGAGGAAAGTGTAAATCCTCTCAAAGTATCCAAATCAATTCCCCTTTTTCAGTTTTAGACTTCAGTCTGTTGCAGTGGAAAATACCTACAAGATTATTTGGTCTGTTTCCACTTCAATGCAAATTTAGGAAAACATAGACCACATATATTATGCATGCCTTTCTAGATAAGATATGGCTAGATATGCATAGAACATCAAAACACCACAGTGTCCTACTCTTTTTTCGGGGTGGGGGGATGAGAGATCTTGGATGACATAGGCAGTGCAATGTGTGTTTGAGAGTTATTGTCACAGACAAGCAAGAATGACTCTGTGGGCAGCCAGCGCAAGTCTGGCAGGACTTTTGAGCTCAGTGTCCAAAACCAGGCAAACATGTACTGAGCTAACCTTGGACGCAATGCATCTTTGCTCATGTACTGCTCTGCTTGGAGCCAGCCGCGGAGTCTCTGTCACCACAGCAGGGTATTTCTCTGCAAAATGGATGTGCTGCCCACAGGTAATGGACGGTCAATTGTACCTGGTGGTCTGTTGCTCTGAAAGTATTTTGTGCCCTGAATGCATGTACAATGGAGGCAGCTGAGTGTGGAATGGCAGCTGTTTGAAGCACAGAGGATGAAGAAACTTGTAAATAGGGCAAGCAGACCGAAAGTGCAAAGATGAAGGAGAAGGAAACAGAAAATCAATTGACCAAAGTGTACTTTCAGATTGGGAGAGAAGGGTATTTTACAGCCCTGGAAAAGACAATAAGAAGAATGGAAAACAATATGTAGACAGAGCTGTTCAGAGCCTCAAAGGATAAGGAATTTGAATGTGGCACATAATTTAAATGTAGAAGAAAGAGCAAAATGTTGTTTTCTAAATGCTGTTAACACTGACTTGTTTGTAATGCTTGTACTTCTGACATTTTTTACTTTTGAAGACTGCTGAAATGCTGTTAACGTGACAGTGCTACCTTCTGTAAGGTCTGCTTCTAGTAGCATAGCATCAATCCTCCGATAAGTGGGATATGAATTGACAAGTGCCTATGAGATTTACATTTTCAGTTCCATCCTTCATTGGTTAGTAATGTTTGTCAATTATTCCTACTGAATTAAGAAGAAGGAAAAAAACCAATAACTGTACTTCTTATTCAATTAAAGCAACTTACAAAAAAAAAGAAAAAAAAAGGGAATGCACCCAATTTTTTTTTTTTGAAAACAGAATATCTAGAGAACTGTGCTTTGCAAAATGGACTGCATGTTGATAGAAAACAGTATGTTTTTTACACACTCTTTTTCATCTTTTTTGCTGTGTCTCTTATCCCAAGAGTGGCATATATTCTGTGTGTTTCTCATATAGGTAAACTCAGAGAATTCCTCCTAGAACTCCTTCTAGAGCCTCAAGGAACATTCCTACTGTCTCTAGAAAAGGCAGAAGTGTCTACAGTGATATGAATATAAATGCTAACATCCCAAGTTGGATAAAAAAAATCATTCTAAGAAAAAGATAATGAGATTTCAGAGGAAAAAGAACAGTGAATGACTAAACAGATGGCAGCTGTTTCCCTGGTACCTTCCGGTGCTATATTTTCAGACACATGTGAGTGGGAGCAGCTCTGCTGCTGATATCAACAGCCTATCAGATGCTGTCTGTCCTTATGAATTTATATGGTGATTTTGGCCTACCGGAAGAGAAAATTCTTCTTTGTGCATTTTGTTATTGGGAGCAATAGTGGACTATCTTTCTCTGAATCTTCCCCTCTATAAGCTCTTCAAGCCCATCACACTGTCTCAGTTCCCACTTCTTCTGTCTAATTTTGTTCCTAATCTCTTCATCACCTGTCTCAGATGAAGTGATGGTACATGTATCAGGTTCGCCATGCCGAGGCTGGAAGCAGTGACAGGGTCTCTGTCATTTTCTTGGATTGCAGCATATTGAAGGTAAAGAAATTTCCCAAATGAGACTCACATTTTGATTCAGTTGCCTTCACATGTGTTTCCAGTGCCATTTCAACAATCCTATGATATGTGGCCTGGCCTCCAGCTATTCTGTAGAAGGCCCAGGTTTCCTACCCATCCTGTACCATGTCTACAAGCTTCATTTCAAAATCTAAAATACATGAGAATGATTCAAATCGTACTGAGAACCAAAGTGTGTCTGAGTCAAGTCCTCAGTATAACTTCTGGTGTTTGAATAAGGCCTATCTCTTCATAATTGCCCTTGTCATTAATCACAGGCAGAATCTCAAGAACTGAATCAGAGAGAAAATGGGAGAAAAAATACTGACAAAAAATTCTACTGGAACCTTCTAATTGAGATAATTGTTTTTAAGCATTTAGGAAAGGATATTCCTATAACAAAATGAAGATTGTTAATGTTAGAGATAAAATTATAAATGAGCTGTCTTTGGAAGCCCTTTAAAATATAACTGAAGATGAGAATATTAAACTGTACAAGTTGAAACATTTTATTTGTGGTAGCTGAGCTTGAAAGTGGTTCAATTAACTTTTACTACAGATTGCATTGTAAGTCTGAATCCATATCCTCTTATCACTGTCTCAATGACTATAATAGACATTTGCCAAAGCATGGCATGTGAATGATCTCACCTCATGGAATAGCGTCTGTTAGCAAAATTAAGATCTCTTGGGATCATGTTTCAGTCCTGTGGAAACCTTTGATTTTGAAGGCCTGTTCCTACAGGTAAAATAGGTTGAAATGACACTTGGGTCATGACCAAAACATCCGTGGAGAGGGAGTCAAGAGATACTCTGCTAGCTCCTTCACTCTGGACATTTAGGACATTAATTTCATAGATTCAACATGTCATGTTTGTGCCTTGGCGTAGACCTCATCATTGACAATAAGTGAGTACTGAGATTGCAGTGAGGCAGTTAAGCCACATGCCTAAAATTTTAGAGAATGACAAAATGCCAGCGTTCTCACAAATTTTAAGCAAAGTTGTCTGGATGGTTATTGTCAGCTCCATTTGGAGGGGAGGTCATTCCCAATGAAAATTAAGTAGAAATTGAAATGTTTTAATAACACCATTGTCAGGAAGGAACTTATTGGATCATAGAGAATGATCTCAGTAGGTAACCCATCCTAAACAAAAACCTAAATCAATTTATGCTGGATGAGACCGCTATACATCATCAATTTCAAACTAAGCAGCAATGTCATCTTGAAAATTAAATATATTTAGGAACACATTTTGATTACATTTAGTCAAACTCTCTCGCAAAATTGCTCCAGGACCTGTATGAGCCAAAGCTGATCTTGAACCTCTCTTTGGTTAAAGTTCAGAGATTCTTCAACTTAGATATGGTTAAAGATCTAATTCTAATTCCAAAATGATTCTATTTGTGACCATATTTACTGCTGCACTGTGTCAAAGTTCTCTTTTGTCTTCTCTCTATTTTACATTTATATACAAAAAGCAAACATACCCTCTCTCAGTTTTTAATTTTCTAGATTAAACAGATGTCATTCATTTTAGTATCCTTTCATATTATAAGATCTACCTTCTTGATGTTTTTTTCCTAGATCTCCACCCTTCTCTGCATCTGTTCTCGTTTAACTTTCTCTTTATTGTACACAGTTCTTCATAATTTCTCTTACTATGTTCTTCAACAGTGGCCTCTATATCTCATTGCAAGTGAAAAGTCCATCATGAAACCCTAATACATGTAGTTTTTTTGCTGTTGTTTGTGCAATCAACCTTTTAATCTGAAAATTGCCAGCCAGTTTTCAGTACCGGTAAGCTCTGGTACTCTCTGTATTAATTAAACAAGACTCCTGTAACAACAATTGCCAACCAACAAAAAACCCACAAAACCAAAATCCCACATACTTTACTTTCAAATAAAGACTAGGAGCATTAGCGTCGGGAGGAAAAATAAACATCTGATTATACTTATGGCATGGAAAAAATGTGTTGTCCTGAAAATGTTTTCAAAATCCAAGTGGATGGGCAGAGTAAGAATGTTACATCCCCACTGAAGTAGTGACAAACCTGGAAGACACAAGGGGATGATCAGCTGTAGTCATTCTCAGCTGAATTACAGACTGCCTGTGATAAAAATGACCTAATCTATGTTTGCTCTACTCTCTGTGTAGTAGAGGATTTCAATCTCATGCTCTATATTAGGGCCTATCTAGAATCTAAGGACCACAGAACAAGGTAAAATTATTAAACAGATGATAATAATTTAGGGCTATAAAGTCATAGATAAGAGTAAAGGTTAACCAGTGTGCTGTTGAAAAGGTTAATGCCTCTCCTTTAAAATATGGGTAAAGCACTCTTAATTTTAAAGACGTTTTTCTTATCTTTGTCATATTATCTTACTTATACCTTGTAATAAAATATTCATACATGTTTAAATGTTGTTGGATGGCTTCTCAGGTATACTAAATTCCCATGAGGCACAGTTTATGGATCAAAGGTTTTACAATTTCAAGGTCAACACTTCTACACATCCATGTGTTGGAGATGTCTTTATCAAGAAATATGAGAGACTAACTGATACCATTATCTGTGATATTATGTGACTGCAGTAAGTGAGCCAGCTTCATGTTGAAGGGTAAGATGAAATTCTGGTATAAATGAATGCAATTTTACATGGTTGTGCCCTCTTATGCTAGTCATTAGTTTTGCTCTATGTGTTTATTGGCCAGTATGATTCTCTACCTCCCTTACTGCAAATTCTCATGTTCTTTCCTTTACTCTTCCAACCACTTTTAAAGGCCAAAACCTTACAAGTCTTACATTCATGGCCCAGCAGGAGTTTTGATTTATGATAGAATAAATCAGTGTGCTCTCATCGAGAGGGTAGAAACTTATGATAAAATTATTCTTCCAGCCCCACTGACACAGAGCCAAATACAGTACTTTTTAAATTTTAAATTGCATGTAGTACTTGTTAAAATTGACCCTCTCATTTTTCAAATGTTACCTAACGGTTTTTTCAGTTGCCTGCAGTAATAATTATCAACCAAGACTAATAATCTCAACTTTAGAAATATTTCTTCACTTGAACTGCTATTTTTTTGTAAATGCTGTAGAACCTACTTTTTTTACAAAAAAATGAATAGAAATTCTGTTCCCTTACTAGTGAAACAAATTAAAACTTCCAGATATGAATTGCAAAATAAAGGCAAACGTTTCCTATTGTAGAGTAGCATCTAGTTAGTTTGGCACAGACAAATCAACATGAAGAAGCCAACATGAACGTCCTACCTCCTCCAGAAAAGAGACTGACTACATTCACTCTCTGCTCCAAATCCATGGAAGGTGGGACTTTTGTACTGGTGTAAAGATCAGAAGTGAGCTTAGCCAACTGAATGTGCAATCTACTACTGAGTTTCCTAGCTTAGACCTTCAAAAAATACTAATGATGTCACAAAGTCTCCCATTCTCAGGACACAGAGGGAGCTGTGACTTTGTAATGCAGTTGTAGGGGAATTATCTAGCTATTAACGAAAATGCCATGTTTAGAGGCTGGAATTTTGCATTCTTTTCCCATCCTCTTTGTGAATGCACATGTGGAGGAAAGATGATGAGAAATAATGTTATAGTTCTGGAACATGTGGGCTTGAACTATTGGAGCAAAAGGATTTAGGTGCCTATAGCAGACTATAGAGAGTGTTTGCACAGGAAGGTATGATAAAGAGGTCAACTGTTTTCATGACCAAAAAAAAGGGGAGGGATACTTTCCCCACCTTGCCTTAGGTGTAAACATAGACCGAGCGTTTCTCAAAATCCCAAATATCATGAGTTGATCATAACTGCTAAGGGCTGGAAAGCTCTTTTAGAGAACATTGTTATTTGGAGTCACCCCAGAGAAGGAGAGTGAAATAAGAACAACATGAACAATCAGGTGTAAATCAGATGCTCAAATTTGCTTTTTTTTTATTCAGCAGCCTGTACAGACCCACTTATCTCTCTGTGAATAAGTGATTCCAATATATTGGAGGAAGATATAGTAGAGTTGGGAAGGACTCACTTCTTGACACGTGAGCATGAAATGAATAATCTAGGTGTACGGGAGGGAAGGCTCCAGGGACTGACTTATAGCACCATACCAGTCTCCTGTAAGTTTGTCTTGTTGCATGAGCTGCCATGAAGATAAAGATTCAGCATGGGCCAGACTAACTGGTTATCCTTTGTTTTGAGAAAGCTGTCTTCCTCAGAAAGATACCAGTCACAGCTTTCATACATCAAGGATATAAATGATGATTCCATTTGGAAAATCAAAGCCAATATGTAGTTTTAGTACAAGATCATAGAATGAAATATAAGGAACCCCTAATTCTTTTAGCTTTTTTCCCTGGAGTGTTAAGGATTGAATTTAATGATCCATATCTGAAGGACATGCTTGAGGCTGACAAGGTCAGAACTAATTTTACATGTGGTACACAGATTTGAAATTACTCTCCTGAACCATGGAATGAATGATCTATTCAACTTCCCTCAGCAGCAAGGTTCAATGAGTAGTAGCAGATTTTCCTACTGTTCAGGTATAATTACAGAATCACACAGGTAGCATTCAGTCTTTCTCTAATTCAGTAAGACAAAAATTCTTCACATTTCTCCAAAGTTGCAAATTTTCTTTCTTTATAATTCTTCTGGGAAACAAAACAAAACAAAATAAAGCCAAAGCAAAACGAAGCATTTTCTTGGTTTGTAGAGAATGCCTTACATTTTGTGCTATTTTGCCTATGGTAAAATTTTTATGCAGAAAAAAAAACCAACCAACCCAAAACCCAGTTTTATCAAGACAAACTTGTTGTGTTTATTGTAACGTATTTATACACATATGAACATGTGGTCCTTTCTGTGGATTTGTCCACGTACTTCTTTAAGAGGTGCCAAATTCCTGTCTTTCATTCTTAAATGCATGTTCGAAATATTAGTTTCATGACATGCTTGTCCTTTGATGCACCAGAGTCATGTCAGAGTTGTCAAGATTTTTAGGAAAAGAACAAATCACATTCCATTTTCTTTTTTCTACTTGTATCACAGAATGTATTTTCCAAAGTTTAGTCTGTCTCAATATGTTTGCACAAGTAGACTTGATCTTAAAGCTGCACATCAACTATACACATTCTTTCTACAATGTGTGTAAGAAGTGTTTATGCCAAAAAATTGAGAGCTTTGAGTCTATTGAACAAAAAGTTTAATTGTTCTGAGTAACTTCAGTGCTTAAGGTAAGTATAAGATGACTAACTTATTTTTCTAAATCAATCATTTGTTGTGAAAGAGAAATAGAGAGAATTTCTCATTTCACCTGGAAATATTTTGGTCTTTTTCCCTGAGGCAAGAGCGATTTTGTACGGACAGGAATTTTTCTCAATGAAAGCATTTTCGAAATGTAGACAGAGTATGATAGTTATATACTGTTCATTTAATTATTTTCATTTCTTTGTATAACTACTGTATAAATTCTGTCTGCATAATCTGTCTATAAACATGCATAGATTTTTTTGCACTTGAATTTATTCTCTCCTCAGTTTCAGTTCTGTTTGTTGTTTATCTTCAAACTTCTGCGATGATTTTCAGGAGTATAAGTTGTAGGTTGTACCTGACAAATACTCTGGCCATGTCTGAAGGACAGTGGTGTTCCTAGAAAATTGATGAACTGGCATACATCCTCAGGTTTGCACAATGTCATGTGGAGATGTGTAATCAGATCCTAAAAGGTATATATCAGTGTTAATTTCGTTTTGTAGAAGAACCATGTCTATCAACAGCACTAATTAATGTAGGCTCAGTATCACGTTGATGCACTTCCAGCAACAAAATTAGATAAATGGGTGCTAATTTGTAGATTTTCAGTCTACATTCCATTGCTATTAGTCAAAGTCTACTAAATTGCAATCTAGATAGATTTATATCCTCTAACAATAAGGCGGAGATGCAACTAAACAAATCACATTTTTAGAGCAGACTAGCTCTACAATTTTGGGCAAGTAAACCTGCAGTCTGGAGCCCTGTAGTAAAACCCTGAACTTGTCATGGGCCACGGAAGAACAGGGTAGACAATGAAACCAAAATGAAATGGAGATACTTGTATAATTGTATTCTTAAGCTAAATTCTATGAGGCTGCTCCACAAACAGATAAAACTAAAGCTAAAAAAAACATAGCCACCTCTCTGGCACCCCTGTGACCACGCATGCACACAGCAGCACAGTGTGTTACCACAAAATATGCAGTTCTTCATAAGGAAAGAAGAAGCTGCTCACAAAACATAGCTTTTGGCGAAAACATTTAAAGTTAGGCTGGCCTATGAAGATAATTCCCTTAAGAGGGAACACTTATCTTCCTATTTAAGGCAATTTTGATAAATATTGTGTTGTGAGAGTAGTGGAAACAGGGCCTCAGCCTAGGGTGTATAAATGTACTAACCACACATAACTGAAACAGATAGTTCTTCCTTCCTCTGTGTAATGAAAAGCTGAAGGTCTGCCAAAAAAAAGTTGAATTGCCAGAAATTCTGTCAATGTGAAGGCATCTTTCCGCCTGTAAATCAACTACACATTTAAATTACTTCCTTTCATAATCTATTAAAATGGTTTTGGCACAGTTGTTCTTTGTGCAATGTTTATTGCATAATTTCATTTCATTCCTGGTCAACTGTTGTTACTATTGCATCTCAAATGCTATTGCAGCAGAGTATGCATCTTATTCTGTGAGCTACAAAAATGACCTAAAGTAAATGTAAATATTTTTCTAAAGTGAAATTGAGAGTATTATCCTGAATATTTAATCCACTAGATTTGTCAGCCATTAGGACGTGGCTGGAACAAGACTGCTCTCACGCAAAATGAACTACAGTCTTAATTATCTGTTGATAGTAAGGGTGTGCATGAAATTCACTCATCGTTATTTCAAACTATATGAACCTGCAATTCATCAGGAAATGGTGACTTTTAGTCCAAAACTGCTGAAACATCACTTCTGAATTCATAGAATATTCTAGAAGCAATCAAAATCATTAAGACTTCTGTTACTAGGCTAAAGACAAGCCATATGAATAGAATGGAAGTTATAAAACATTGTAGGACTGTTAAATTCAGCATTTGGAAGGAAGAAACTGTCTACAAAAGCCCTAAAATGTTTTTGGCAAAATATCTATTGCACATTACATGAAGCTAGAGCCAGCCAAAAAACCACCAAATCATTAAGAGTCCCGGTTACTTCTCTGCATATTTAAAAGGGCATTGTAAACAAGAATTGCCCTTCCTCCACACCTTCCTCCATACCTTTACCATTTAAGATGTAAAAGAAGGAAAAAACGGCTTGATAGATGTTCAGGAATGCTTACAATGCACTGCATACAACGATCTCTGAAAAATGAGGAAATTCCCAAAATGGAAGAAAATGAAAGTTGCGGGTCTCTCAGGTCCTGCAAAATTTTTGAATCCATCTGCATCAAAACTTGTACAGGTAAGGAAATGAAAAGTTCAACTTACCCTTCTGAAAATGAAGAAACTAACCAATTGACTATTATTATAATTCAATATTTGCTAGTTTTGGGAAGTTACCAATGGCCACTGGGCATAGTAGGGGAAAACAAAAAAATCACTAGAATGCATAAATGTTGAGGGTGGAAGGGACCATCTAAGCATCAGTATCCAGCAGTGTTTATAATTTTCCGTCTTAAAATAATTTTTATGTGCATTTATCAAAGCAATGTAGCATATAGACAGAACACTGGCTCTGGCACTCAAGCTGTGCCGGTATGTTCTATTATATACCACCTCAGAGTGGTTTTCATTTACAAAAGACCAAGATATTATTTCCTTTGTGTATATCTGTGAATATCAGGGAGAAGTAAAATCATGGTTTGCAAAGGCACACAGTAGGAAACCTGTCAGAGTTCAAGTTTGGACTACACTATCAGGAACATGGTGTGGTTCTTGGGTATGGTCCTGTGCCAGGCTGGGAGCTGTTGTGGATGGTCGTTGTGTGCCCCTTTCAACTCAGCACATTCTGTGATTCTGTGGTTCTGTGATTCTGTGAAATAGAAAATCTTGCCTACAGGGCCTCCATGGCAGAAGACACACAGGAGAATGACCTGACATGCCCATGGGGCCAAGGGGACTGAGTGCAATTCTCCACACAGGTTCACCCAGCTGGTTGCCCTGATCCAGTCTGTGGCAATGGCTTCTGCATGTATTCCCTGTTCAAGTGAGAGAAGCTGAGCAGCAGGGAAGTTGCCCATTAATGCAGCTTTAGCACCTGAAAGGGCTGGCAAGCATTGGAACAAGCTGCCCAGGGAAGTGATTGAGTCACATCCCTGACACTATTTAAAAAATGTGTGGATGTGACACGTAAGGATAATATTTAGTGGTGATGCACTTTTAAATGCTGGATTAATGATTGAACTCCATGATTTTAGAGGTCTTTTCCAACAGAAAAGATTCTGGGAATCTCTGCAGCCATTCCTGAGAAGACAAAATAACAAACAGCCATTTTTGATAGAGGAAAGACAATTCATTTAAAGACAAATATTTTGCATTTGAGGACAACAAAGTAAAGGTTATTTGATTCGAGTAAATTTAAATCACTTTTTAGAGTATAAAATGGCAACAAATGCCACATTTATATTTTAGTCAGTTCTGACCCACTGATGCCTGTTTTCCAAGCTCTGACATTTGGCGTCTATGATGATTTTAGTCAAAGGACATACAGCAGCACAAAAGCTGATGTTAATTTACTTACAGTCAAATAGCAAAGTATACTTAGGACTTATTAGTTTCCAGATACACAATTTCCCTTGGCTGCAAGCTCAGCTTGTCCCTGCTGTGAGCAACTTCAAAAGCAAAAAACTGTGCTTGTGACTGTACTTGCAATCCAAGTTGCCACTTTTGGCTCACACATGGGCATTTAGTATCCTTGGAGTCTCATTCTGAATTAACTAGCATTAAAAAAGGAATAAAACCAGATTAAAAGGGGAAATATTAATTGGTTTCCTTTTGTAACTGACTAGATTTCTCTCTGGGGCCTGGTATGACTAACATGTACCGACTGAAAATGGGTGTAAGCTGCAAGAGTTTTAGAAAGTATTTTTTGAATTAAACCTGTTAATTTCAGGAGTGATAAATCCAAAGATTTGGTTTAGCCCTCTAGAGATATACAAATACCATAATTCTTTCATACACAACTGGTTTCCAACGAGCTTCTTTGTTCGTTCTGGCTTATGGAACTGTGCTTTGTGTCATACCATGACACTGTGGGTGACGTCAGAAGTTTGATGCTGAAAATTTGCAGGAGTGAAATTTTCCATACAGAATGAGAATTCCTATATGTTGTAAAGTGTAGAATGAGGAAGAATATTTATTTATTTGTTTGTATTTGGAAAAACCGATCATATTAGAAACCTTGCTGCAAGAAGTAGTTTTGTGCAGATGCATAAAAGAACAAAATAATGATACATGAATGCCTAATCCAAGTCAGTTCAAAACTTGAATGACCATTATGAACCGATTTAATAATTTTTGGGCCCAACCTTTGTTTGCAGAAAATTTATGCTGAATTATTTCAAATAACAAAAATAACTGAAGAAAATTATAATTGTGGAAAGTCCAGAAATAATAATATTGTAATATACATTAATAAAGTTACTGTGTTCGATTTGCTGCAAATTTGTTTTTTGAGAGGTGCCTGAATCAAAGGCAAGAGACACAGGTTACAACTAATGACTTAAGTAATACAGAGTGATATGTTTAAGCTCAATTCCTTGACGTTAAACACAATGCACCAATTTATTACAATGCTTATTAGTTTACTGAAAACTAATCTGCACTTCTGAAGCTTCCAAAAATATTTGCCTTTGAGAATATTTGAAGCATTAATGCTTTAGAAAAGGTGAGGTATCTGTCTCACAAATTATCTCTCAGTGAAGACTGAAACTCTCAGTGCATTCAGCAAGACATGAGTAATTTATGTAATGATCTAATACACTTTTATCCTACCTTGATAAAATTAGAACAGAAAAAGCTTCCCTGCTGGCATTAACAGATGTTACTGTATATAGTTTTCTTTAAGGCAGACTGGAGACAATCATCAAGGAGTAAATTCCATCTACCACAAGCAAAGATTTATTCTGCCAGTCAAAGTTTGAAAAAGGATATTGCTATAAATAACTTTCATTTAAAAGTCTCCATTATTCTCAGTTTGCTAAATTTTTTCTTCATCCTGGTTATCCTATGGTCTTTAACTTAAAAAAAAAAAAAAAAAAATCTTTTGTATATTATTCCTAGACAACTTTGGCCCAGAAATTCAGTGATGCAGTTTCCTGTGTTTTGTTACATATTCATATGTCTATCATAATTGTCATCCTGCAGTCTGACCAGAATAAGCACCTTGGAAACTGCTGGTTAAGATATTTAAAATTTGAATTGATCCATACTGTGCATTTTTATTTACCTTTAATAATGCTTTCAGGGGAAAAAAAAACAAAAAAAACTCCATCAAAATAATCTATCTCCCTATTTAACAGTAGTAGCAGGGATGGACTGTGCACAAAACTGCACACACTGGAAAACAAAAATGAGTCTACAATAACTCATTTGGCAAATTCTTTGACTAATGACTGGAACTAATGGGTTGAGTGTTGGAATTACTCAGCAAGAGTTGCCTCCTCTAAGGTTTCAGGATATAGCAAAGGAGCATTTGACCTTGTCTCGAAATTAATTGTTGACATCGGAGCAGAAATGTGTAAGTAAACATATCTCTTACTCAAGGGAACTGGAAAGACACGTGGGTGAGGCCAGAGGACATTGCAGGCAATAGTCTTGTAGTTTGCAAAGAAGTGCTCCGAAATTTCTTTTGATTGTATAGGTGAACGTGGTGCTTTTTGAAAGTGTCAATGAAATTTTTGGTTTGCTTTCACAAAAATGAGATTTATAGTTGAACAGGAAAGTACTTGCTTCATCTTTATGTCTAAAAGACGATTTCTGCTGACATAATTAGATGTTTGGGAAAGCTGCTTTCTATAATATTTTAAACCAAGATACTGCTTCGTCAGAGAATATAACTCAAATACAGTTGTCTTGTAAAAAGTATGGCAGTAAAAAAAAGGCCTGATATTTTCAACTAACTCAAAACTCATTTTTACGGAGGCAGGAAAGGTTTTAAGAGCATGAGCTCTGCATTCTTTCTTCATTGGAAACTGAAAAAGGACTGGGTTTATATGAGCAGTTGACAAGGAGTAGAACTTTGTTAGCCATTCTTCTCAGGCAGTGAGAAAGATTTAACAGAGAGGTTTTTTGGGTTTGGCTTTTGACTGCATTGTATGGTGTTTTGGTTTTTGGTTTTGTTTGTTCATTTTGTTTGTTTTAACATAATTTGTGTATATTCTTTCTGATTTTCAATGTGTCAAATCCACATTTCCTTCTGCTTGTTCCTGACCACATCTTAAATTCTTTCTAGAGGCTGGGTAATTCTGGAAGTCACTACTAAAGTTTTTTAATGATTAGCAAGCCCAGGAAGGTTTGATAAAACCTAATGTAAACAACTGCATCTGGTCTGTGGAGGCGAAGAATTCTTTAGTCAGTGGACAAAAATATTTCAGGAAGTGATTGATCTCACCCTGAAATGCACAGCTATTGATCAGATGAGTAATACAATAAAGTGCACTTTTTCTCCATTGTTTGTAAATAGGACATAGTGTGAAGACTTCAGAATACTGAGTGAAAAGATCTAAGTTGGGTAAGAATCTAAGCCTTCATATCTCATACCTTAATTTATAAAAATACCTTACAGCTATGGTTAAAAAAAAGCTGTAGGATACATTATAACGCAGTTAAAATATATTGGTGTGGTACTCATATTTTCATATAAACTATATTGTAAATTATTTAAAACATTAAAAAAAAATCCCAAAAATGAAGGCAAATTAATATTACCTATGAACAGGATTAGGTTGCTTAAATATATGTGTTTGGTGCCATTCAAGATGTCTTGGGGTTAAAAATTAGGAAAAGATTTTATGTTTTTTGACAGTTCAAGCAAATGAATTTCACTCTGAATGCTTGTGTTTGCACAACAGGATTCTGCTCTAGAGATGAGTTTCAGTTTGCAAATTGAGACATCTACATTTCATCATGCTTCTGCTCTCATTTTACCCAATGGAGATATAGTCAATAGGGCATTCCATAAAACAGTCAATGGAGTCTGGACAAAAATACATCTTCATAAACAGAGAACTTAAATTCAACAAGCTAAATAGCTCTCTAGACTTCATTGAATTTACTCACTAGGTCTACTGCATGTGGATATCCTGACTGAGAAATTTGTCTTTTCCTGCCTCATTTGAATGCCTTGTGTAATGTAGATTGTCTCTTTAAACACACATAACACGAAACTTGAATCAAGCTTCTAAATTTAGATTGTTTAATCTCTGAATCCCATCAGAAAGTGAAATGGATACTCAAATGATGAAAGATATGCAATTTTTAATTCTAATTAAACAACAACAACAACAGAATTACAAATTACTGAATCAACATGATATGGCAAATTATATTTTTTCTTTTCCATGAAGGAGTGATTCATGAATCTACAGACTATAAAAAAAATTTTTAAGGGGCTGGAGAGGGAAATTCATCATATGCCATTAATATCTCATCCTAGGTGTACTTTGGTAATCAACAAATTCATCCTTAATGAATGCAATTAAGAAGATATTTTAAATAGAAGAAATCTACTGGTTTTTTCCCCCATGTCATTTTCATATGTTTCTAGTTGTGCTGTTTTTGGCTGGGTAGAGTTAATGTCCTTCACAGTACCTTGTGGCGGGCCGGCCCCCTGGGC